>CM040430.1:55735833-55785833 GCA_022702705.1 Papilionanthe hookeriana x Papilionanthe teres | reverse complement strand
TAACCGGCTTGCTAGGCTTGGTTCGTCGAGTAACCAAATTGTGGCAGGTAAGCTCCTGCCCCTTGCTTTAAAAATTTTAATTAACGGGATAATATCGATGCCCTTTCATTCGCCCCCAACACTTAGACTTCATGTGCTTGCCATCTCTTTCGTTGGATTATCTTTTATTTACACACACACACACACACACACACACACATATATATATATATATATATATATATATATATATATATATATATATATATATATATATATATATATATATATATATATATATATTAGGAAAAGAGCGACTCGTGGCTCTCTACGTGTTAATAAATAAAAATAAGTACAGCATGAAAGAGGGGTGGGGGATCCCTAACAAAATAACCAAAAATACATTGTAACGCACCCGTAAGGGTTCCTCCTCCCACAATTCAACTCGACGCTAACCACAAGAAAACACCAAAAGTATACATCTCCAAAAACCAATATACTCTAACCAAAAAACTACCAAAACAGAGTATAAATCATTTAGCACAATAGACGGCGTAAGGCAAGAAAATGACAGTGATAGTAAATTGACCCGTAGGTGTCGAAGTTCGCAATCGAAACGCTGGAAGATATGTAGCCTTTGGAGGAGACAGCATATGCTCTATTCTGAATCAGCCCCAAAATCTGCCCTAAAAAACGTCGCAACTCCATAGAGAGGGTCAAGATAAGCATATATAATGCAACATAAAAAGTTCTTCTTTGCATAATAATCCCAATCGGCCTCTAATGTACCAAAGTAAATGATTGCCGCAAGCCCATAGAGGAAGGCCAAAATATGCACCAAGGTAACAAAGGCAACAAAAATTTCACAAGAAATCTGCAGTTATATGATCCGAGGCTCCAATGAAAAAAAAAAAAAAACTGCATCACCCACCTCTCTGCCGAGCCCATTAAAATCTTGGATATGTGGTATATATAAAAATAATTCAGCAAATAGTAGTATCAGCCTTCCCAGAATCAGTGTAAATAAATAATATAATAGCAGCCAACTCTTACACAAAACCAAGAATTATGGAAATAAAAATGATTCCTCATACTCAACAGCAGTCGGCCAGCATTAACCTATTAAATTCGGGAGAAATGGAAATGCAAAAGGCACCACATGTTATATATATATATATGTCTCGCACATGTAAACCCAGTTATGTATATATAACTAAGTGATAAATCTTGCTCCGGCTCTAAAAGAAAAAGAAGGTCAAGAAAATCCTGTATGTAGCAATATATATATATATATATATATATATATATATATATATATATAAACCTGCCTCCAGACATATAAATCAAGAGAGCCGAAGAGATGGTACATCCAAATTATCTCCCGTGAGCAATACTAATAAATCCGGGGGTGGGTTATAACCCACCAAAATCTGACCACTTAAAGCACCGACATTCGCCAACCAATTAGCCGGTTTATTCCCTTCCCTGTAGATAAAATTCCAACTGACCGAAAGATGAGAACTTATGCATTTAATGCGATTTATATAATAACGAATATCCCACGACACATGTTTATTATCAGATAGAGCATGAAATAAAGTGGCAGAATCCATCTCAAAATCAACGCATTGCCAATTGAAATACGACGCAATAGAGACCGCCAACATTAAAGCGTGAGCCTCTGACTGCAAAGGACTATCAGTGACACAAGGGGAAGAAAAGAAAAATAGACATTTTCTATCCGAATTTCTAGCAACTCCGCCAACCCCCGCAAGGGACGGTCTCCAACTCCCATCAACATTAAATTTCACCCAGCCAGTATTAGGCGGCCGCCATCTCACCAAAATAGGGAGTTGCGGATAAAGTCTTGAAACGGCCATATTAACACCATGCTCAAAATAAGCAATGCCGGAGAAAAAACTAGCCTTCATATTGCTCAACTTAAACATCTTGTTAACATAAGCCAAAATATTCGAAAAGATTGTCTTAGAAGTAACAATGGTGCCTTTATGATGAATGGCATTTCGGGCTTTCCATAAAAACCAGCAAATGATAACAGGATATACGGTTAAAAAATGGTTAGTACGACATTCGAAAGCCCAAAGATCACTTATTTCCTGACCCGGATGAACAAAAGTACCAAACCATTGACCCCCTTTCATCCAAATAGCCAAAGAAAAAGGACACGTAATAAATAAATGGCTTAAAGACTCTTCCTTCATCTTACAAAAACGGCATCGAGAGGCTAACCGGAGCCCTTTCAATTTAAGAATATCATCGCAATGCAAGAAATTATGAAAATTACGCCAAGCTAAAAACGACATAGATGGAGTTAAAGCCCTCGACCAAATGTTCTTACCCCAATAAGTCGACTGAAAATGATATAAGTGAGAGTAAACTGTTTTCGAGATCGGCTTATTAGAAATAGATTGCATAGTAGGATAGTCAACCTTATTAAGATCAAAAGGGATGGTAGATATAAAACGTGCATCATCAGCCCCGACAAGTTGATTAAGTAACGGAATATTCCAAGACCGATCCAACCAAGTTAAGTAACAGAATATTCCAAGACCAATCCAACCAAGCTTCGGACACCAACAAATCATGTTTAGCATCCTGTCCAGGGATGAAATGGACCGGAGACCAAGTATCATGCCAAAACGATATATTGCCATAACCCGTGTCCCGTAAAATAAGATGTTTGACCCAATCTCTCGCAAGAAAGAATTCTCTTCCACATCCTAGAATCACCCTTCCTCCATACAACCAAAGAGGGGTGATGATGCTTACAATATTTATCTTGCATAAAGGAGGACCATAACGATTCATGTTTACGAAAATTAAGCCAATGCTTAAAAAGATTAATTTCAGCAATGTGGTGAAGTTGTTTGAAACCCAAACCACCGGCAAAGGTAGGTAGACATACTTTCTTCCAAGAAAGCCACTTCCTACCCGTGTAAGTACCAGCCCAAAGAAATTTATTAAAGCACCGCTCAATTTTCTGAGTGGTAAGCTTAATGGGCATAACCTGTAAACCATACAACGTTAAGCTTTGAAGGATGCTTCTAAGGACCGTAATGCGACCGCCAAAGGATAAGAACTTATTTTTCCAATCAAGTATGCGATTTTTGATTTTTTCCACAACCTCATCAAGTTGAGTCTGTCTCATCCTACCCTTAAGCAAATGAACTCCCAAATACTTTAAAGGGAGAGTGGAGAGAGCAAACCCAGTATAGTGAGCCGCCCAGGAGGATCTCCTACCATCAACAGAATTTCCAAAATATAAATTACATTTGTGAGCATTGAATTGTAACCCTGAAATGGCTTGAAACTCCTCCATAAATTTGAAAATTTTCTTAATAGAATGTTTGGAAGCGTTGGAAAAAAGAATGACATCATCCGCATATGCTAAGTGGGAGACCAACACTCTAGATTTAGAAGCATAATGAAGATCTGGCATTCTGACGAAGAGGTCATTTAAGAGACGGGAAAAATAATCAAAAACCAAAATGAAAATAGTGGGAGACAGAGGGTCACCCTGTTTAATCCCCCTGCCCGCACTGATGAAACCATGAACATCTCCATTAATGAGAATACTATAAAGGTTGCAATGGAGCCAGTTGGAAATAAGTAAACAAAAGGAGGTAGAAAAACCCCTAGCTCTAAGCACCCTCAAAATAAAATCCCAACTCATAGAATCATAAGCTTTACGGATATCCAATTTAGTCACCATATTGCCTCCTCTACATTTTTTATCAATCTCATGAATCATCTCTTGAGCCAACATGATATTATCAGTGATCCCCCTACCATGGATAAAAGTCGATTGATTATGCGATATAAGAAGGTGAAGGTGAGGTTGCAAACGTTTCACAATAATCTTACTTATAACCTTGGAAACAACCGTGGTAAGCGAAATAGGACGAAAATGTTCCCAAGCAGTCTTATGATTAGACTTTGGGATGAGCACAATAGTGGCACTAGAGAAATATCTCCCTGGGGTTTCCCCACGAAAAAACTTTGAATCGCAACCACAACCTCTTTATTAATGATGCTCCAACATTTAGTATAAAAAGTAGAAGTGAATCCATTGGGACCCGGAGCTTTATTACAACTAATATCATGAAAAGCATTATAAACTTCATCAGCCGTAGGAATGCCACAAATCTCTAAACTCTCGACCAAGAGCCCGACATCATTAAAGAGATGACCCTCGTGGTTACCCGACGTATCATGAGCGCGGAATAATTCAGTAAAGTGCTTGACAGTGCTTTCACCAATCTCCTTACTCTTCGTGATCCAATTCCCATTATCATCATGAATAAGAACGATGGTATTACTGGCCCTACGACTTTTGATACAAGCATGGAAGTACTTAGTATTTTTATCCCTCGAGAAAAGTGCTCCTCCCTCGCCTTTTGTCGAAGAAAATCTTCCTCCCAAAGGCACGCTTCCAACAACTCATTATGTGCGTCAAGAAAATGGGGAATCAACTCCGTAGAGGATTCATCCAACGCCCGCAGCTCCCTCACCCTAAGATCAGCCTTTAGTCACCCTAGCATGAATATCTCCAAAAACCTCCCAATTCCAAGTACGAAGCGCGGAAGCCACTTTTTATGGACTTTCCAGAGTCGGAACCAATCATTTCCCACCTCTCGAGGTCCGCCAATTATCGCCGACAATTTTAAGAAAACCATCATGCTTAGCCCAGACATTTAAGAACTGGAAATGGTACTTAGCATTATGTTTGAAATAATCAAACGATAACAAAAGAGGTTTATGATCCGACCCAGAACTACTAAGATGCTGAACCTGGGTAAACCCATAAGAATGGATCCACTTTTGATTCGCGAAACACCTATCAAGACGTTCGAAAAGCTTACCTCTTTTCCAAGTAAATTTGGAACCAACATACCCCAAATCATACACCCCCGCTTCCGCCATGACTTACCCAAACTTATACATCAAAGAAGAATCGGGATGATTGCCACCCCTCTTTTCAGAGTTATGCATAATCATATTGAAATCTCCACCTAAAACCCATTTACCACTGATCGTGGTACCAATTGTATTGATTTTGTTCCAAAGATCATACCTCGCATGGGTGAAGGTGCTAGCATACACAAAGGTCAACCAACCAGAGAAATCATAGAAAGAAAAATGGGAATGGACAAATTGTCTATCATCGACGATAATATCCATAGAAATTTGCTTCTGCCAAAATAACCAAATTTTATTAGACGAGTTGCAGAAATAAGAAAACTGCTTAAAGTTAGTAAGGATGCGATCCGGAGATGCAATGAAAGGTTCCAGAATAGCAAAAATAGCAATTTTATGGATCCTCGTAAACATTTTCAGTCTACCAAGGGAATGAGGATCCGCGATTCCCCTGATATTCAAAATTAAAACATTAATCATTAATAAACAGAGATCCCTTTCTAGAAGACCTAGTCCGGGTATGTCTACTTCCCCCTTCTGAATAATACTGGTTCGCTATGTCAAGACCTTGGCCTATCCCAAGATTAGCCAACTCATAACTACCTTTCTTCCTTCTTCGCCGTGACTTCGCACTCGCCATTCCTCACCGAGGATGTTAGATGCATCCTCTAAATGGTGAGAGTCAACCTCTCCCCTAGGCTAACTCCGCCTACGCAGAGTGCCAACACCTCGGGGAAGCCTGTGCAGAGGACGATTGCCCGCATCCGGACACTTCTCGTCATGCCGATCCACATCGAGCGTCACAACAAAATTAGAAGCATGACCAAGAAACTCCTTAACAGGATTAGGGTCCAAAATTCTCATAGCAATACCATGCCCCAAATTAACTGAAGAGGATTGGGCATCCTCAACAGGAGCCAGGGTAAGATAGGAGTTTCGATGTGAACAATACCAGTATCCTGGGTCGCAATCGGGACGGGGGAAGGAACATGAGGTTCAATGTGAACATGTTTGTTGCCGTGAGCCTCAATCGGGGTGGGGGTAGGAAGAGTAGCGTCAACCATACCATTGCCCTCTGGCTCAAAATCAACCGGAACTTGCGATGAAACAGGACGTTGAACACCAGAGGTGCACAAATGTGGGTGCAATCTGTAACAAACCGTATTGGTATGTCCGAACATCCCACAGTGAGAGCAATACTGGGGTGCGGCCCCATAACAATCGTTTGCCAATAGCCTTGGTGAGGAGGACCAACCCAAATCTCATCGGACTGTGGTCGGGTAATATCCCGTTCGACGAGCACAGAGGCTTCGAGAGGATTAGAGGTATCAAGAGTAGGGTTATCCACCCTGAGGGGTTTACCACAAGCGGAAGCAATCATGTTCACCGTCTCATAATTAAATAGATGTGCTTTTAAACCCGAGAATTTAACCCAAACCGGAATAATCGGAGATTCCGATTTCGGGTCAAAATCAACCGTCCACTTTAACAAATTCATGAAACGATTTTCAATTTTAAGAACTTTGAGAGCGAAAATTCTAGTTTAATCAATATCATTCGAAAGTTGGATGAGTATGTGGCGCCCATCTAAACGACCCACCTTCCAATTTCCAGAAAGTTTAAGAGAATCAAAATGTTTGCAGATCAAGTCAAATTTAGGATTCCCATAAGAAAACTTCCCCACAAGATAATAGCGACATGATAACGCAAGAGAATTAGTTTCAACTCTCGCAAGAAACAAAGCCGACTTACCGTTTTTCTTTCCAAGTTTTTTAATGTAAGTGAAGCCCCCTCCCGCCTCAAGGGCATCATGGAACGCTTGTGGGAAGTAGCAAGAGCGGCCGCCGCCTCCGCAGGTAGAACCCCCAGCAACGGCCGCCGCATACGACAAGGCCATCTCCCACAACACCAAAGGCATAAAACAGACCTCAAAGATGGATCTAGGACACCCCATGAAAAGCGGAAAACCAACACACAATCAAATCCAAAATAAAGCCAAAAACTAACAGATCCAAACCTAAAAAGCAAGCAAAGAAACTTTAAAATGTGAAATCAGCAAAAAAACACATAAACCCCAAAATCGAAAACCAAAAACTGCGACACAAACAAAGATGAAAACCGAAAAACTCCAAACCACAACGAAGAGAAGCGAGAGAAAGGATAGTGGAAGAAGTCACCAGCCGCGAAGCAAGACGGATCTTCCATGGCCGAACCCTAGGGTGCCGTCGCCCGCATCGCCTTCAAGCACCTCCTACTCCACTCCAAACCATCGCAAATATATATATATATATATATATATATATATATATATATATATATATATATATATATATATATATAGAAAGAATAGTTCTATATTTATATATATACCTATGTATTTGATATCCAAGTTATATGGTGTAGCTAATTATTGTCGGAGGAAGGTTCCGTGTGGTATTTTCACACTTCCAGCTTCCCAAGTCTCTGTCGTTGGTTTAGGTGGCTTCCAGGCCTCTTCTTTCTTCCCTTATATATATATATATAAGGCCTCTTCTTGCTTCCCTTTTATATATATATATAGACACACGCACACATGTATTTTTAGCTTTTAACTTCTTTTTGTTGGAACTTTCTTTGGAAACTTTATTTTGCTTCGGGGTCATGTCGACTAGTTCACCTTCTCGGGAGGTTATATTGTTGGGTTGGATGAGCCTTGCTTATTGTTCTTGCTTTCATTAAGAGCTTATATTTCAATTAATTCAAACACTTCTAGAATGATTCCGCACTTACATATATTTGTTCCGACTTAATTTTGTCGCGATTCGGCTCCCCGAGTCTGTCTCCGTGGCTATTTTGTCCGTTTTCTTTTCGAGTCCGCTCTAGACTTCTTTTCCGTGCATCGCATTTACAGTACATTGTTGTGGCCCCATCGTCTTTGTTCCTTTTGCTAACAAGTTCGTCTACCTAGCGGCAACAAAATTCTCTGGGCTATTCTGTTATGTTTCCTTTGGCCTAAAATGTGTTGTTTATTCTCTGTTTTTGCTATGTTTGGTTAGGGTTTACTGGTTGTTGTGTGTTTTTTCTTTTTGCATCGCGCCGAATTGTTCTTTGGAAGGAGGAACAGTTATGGGTGCGGTACTGTGTTGTTTTGTTTAGTTTTAGTTAGGGATCCTCCTTCCCTCCTCTTTTTCTACCTGTTTTTTTCTATTTCAATACGAAAAGAGTCACGAGTAGCTCTTTTCTTTATATATATATATATATATATATATATATATATATATATATATATATATATATATATATATATATATATATATATATATATATATAGTTATTTATAATTTCAATAACTATTAAATATTTTTATAATTAAATTATATTTAAAAATAATATACTATACTTAAAATATTTAAAATAAAAAAATAATATTAAATAAATTTATAAATATATATAAAAATATATATTTTTATATAACTATATATATTTTTTTATTTATTATTTTTTTATTATTAAATATTTTTATAATTAAATTGTATTTATAAATAATATCCTATACGTAAAACATTTAAAATAAAATAATAATATTAAATAAATTTATATATACATAAAATAATATTATATAAATAATATTATTTATATAAAATTTTATTATATAAATAATAAAATAAAAAATATTACTTATATATATATATTTATTTATATATAAATATATATATTTATATATAAATATATATATATATATATATTTATATTTATATATACAGTATATAAATTTATTTATTTATAATTTATTTAACTATTAAATATTTTTATGATTAAATTATTTTTTTAAATAATAAACTATACTTAAAATTTTTAAAATAAAAAAATAATATTAAATAAATATATATATCTATATATATATATTTATATATACCTATATATATATTAAAAAAATACTATTAAATAAATAAATCTATATATATATAAATAATTTAAATATATATATCTATATATATATATATATATATATATATATATATATATATATATATATATATATATATATAAATTTATTTATTTATCATTTTTTTAAGTATTAAATAATTTTATAATTAAATTATATTTATTAATAATATATTATACTTAAAATATTTAAAATAAAAAATAATGCTAAATAAATTTTATATATATATATATAAATATATATTTATGTACCTCTATATATATATTTTTATTTATAATTTTTTTAATTATTAAATATTTTTATAATTAAATTATATTTATAAATAATATATTGTACTTAAAATATTTAAAATTAAAAAAGTAATATTAAATAATTTTTTTTATATATATAAATATATTTTTATGTACTTCTATATATATTTTTTTATTTAAAATTTTCTTAATTATTAAATATTTTTATAATTAAATTATATTTATAAATAATAAACTATACTTAAAATATTTAAAATAAAAAAATAATATTATATAAATTTATATATATATATATATATATATATATATATATATATATACACACACACACACACACACACGCATATATATATATTTAATTATAATTTATTTAATTATTAAATCTTTTTATAATTAAATTTTATTTATAAATACTATACTTTACTAAAAATATTTAAATTAAAAAAATAATATTATATATATGTAAATTTATGTATATATATATATATATATATATATATATATATATATATATATATATATATATATATATATATATATATATATATATATATATACATATATATATATATATATTTACATATATATATTTATGTATGTATACATAAATATACCAATTCATTAACCAAATAGGTCAACTTTTGACCAAAAAGTCAACTTTGGTTAAAATGGTCTATTTTTAACACAATGACCAACCCATCGACCTAATAGCTTCTACTTTCGACAAAAAAGTCATCTTTGATATTATATATATATATGTAAATTTATGTATGTATATATATATATATATATATATATATATATATATATATATATATATATATATATATATATATACATATATATATTTATGTATGTATACATAAATATACCAATTCATTAACCAAATAAAGTCAACTTTCGACCAAAAAGTCAACTTTGGTTAAAATGGTCTATTTTTAACCCAATGACCAACCCATCGACCCAATAACTCTACTTTCGACCAAAAAGTCATCTTTGATCAAAATGGTCAATTCTCGACCCAATGACCAACTCATTGACCAAATAGGTCAACTTTTGACCAAAAGTCAACTTTGGTCAAAATAGTCAATATCTAACCCAATGACCACCCTGTTGACCCTATTAGTTAACTTTTGACCAAAAATTTAATTTTGGTCAAAATAGGTCAACTTTTGATCAAAAAGTAATCTTTGGTCAAAATGGCTAAATTCTGACCCAATGACCACCACATTGACCCAAAGACCAACCCATTGACCCAATAAGTGTTTGCACCAAAAAGTAAATTTTGGTCAAAATAGTTAATTTTAGATCTAATGACCAATTAATCACTCAATAAGTTAATCTCTGACCAAAAAGTCAACTTTGGTCAAAATATTCAATCCTTAACCCAATGACAAACCCATTTACCCAATAGGTCAACTTTTGACCGAATAGTCAATTTTGGTAAAAATAGTCAATTTTCGATCGAATGACCACCAATTGACCCAATAAGTCAACTTTTGACCAAAAAGTCAACTTTGGTTAAATGATAAGTCATCTTTTGACTAATAAGTCAACTTTTGACCAAAAATGTCAACTTTCGACCAAAAAGTTAATTTTAGTCAAAATGATCAACTTCGACATAATGACCTCCCCGTCGACCTAATCAGCTCAACTTTTGACCCAAAATTTAATTTTGGTCAAAATAATTAATTTTCGACCTATCGACCAAGATAACTAATTTTTGAATTAATGACCAATTATCGACCCAATAAGTCAATCTCCGACCAAAAATCAACTTTGACAAAATGGTCAATGATCGACCCAATGACAAACCCATCGCCCAATAAGTCAAATTTATACCAAAAAGTCAATTTTGGTCAAATAATCAATTTTCGACCTAATGACCACCCATCGACCAAATAGGTTAAGTTTCGACCAAAAAGTTAACTTTGGTCAAAATGGTCAATTTTTGACCCAATGATCAACCCATTGACTAAATTGGTCAAATTGTGACCAAAAAGTCAACTTTTAGGTCAAAATAGACAATTTTTGACCTAATGACCAATTATTAACCCAATAAGTAAATCTCTAACCAAAAAGTCAACTTTTGTCATAATTATCAATCCTTGACCCAATGACAAACCCATTGACTCAACATGTCAACCTTTGAACAAAAAGATAACTTTGGTCAAAATGGTAAATACTTGACCCAATAACCAACCTGATCGACCTAATAGATCGACTTTTGTCCAAAAAGTCAATTTTGGTCAAAATAGTAAATTTTTTACATAATTGTCAATTATTGACGGAATAGGACAACTTTTGAATAAAAAACTCAATTTTGGTCAAAATTGGCAATTTTTGACTTAATGACCACCTCATTGACACAAAAGGTCAACTTTTGACCAAAAGTCAAATTGGGTCAAAATGGTCAATTTATGACACAATGACCTAAATGTGAACTTTGGTGAAAATGCTCAATCGTTCAACCAATGACCAACCCATTGACCCAATTTGTTAACTTTCGACTAAAAAGTCAACATTGGCTAAAATAGTTAATCCTTGACCCAATGACCAACCTTTGACCCAATAGGTCAACTTTTGACCAAAAAGTCAATTTTGCTCAAAATTGTCAATTTTTGATCTACTGACCGCCTCATTGACCTAAATAGGTCAAATTTTGAACAAAAAACAACTTTAGTCAAAATTATCAATCCTTAACCCAATGACCAACCCATTGACTCAATATGTCAACTTTGACCAAAAAGTCAATTTTGATTAAAATAGTCAATTTTTGACATAATGACCAATTTTTGACCCAAGAATCAATCTCTATCCAAAAAGTCAACTTTGGTCAAGATGGTTAATCTTTGACCTAATGCCCAACCCATTGACCTTAAAGGACATCTTTTGACCAAAAAGTCAACTTTGGTCAAAATGATCAATCCTTGACCTAATGACCAACCCATTAGCCTAATAGGTCAACATTTGACCAAAAAGTCAATTTCAGTCAAAATAAAAAATTTTTGAGTTAATGACCAATTATTGACCCAATAAGTCAATCTCTGACTAAATAGTCAACTTTAGTCAAAATGGTCAATCCTTGATCCAATGACAAACCCATGGACCCAATAGTCAATTTTCGACCAAAAGCCAATTTTGGACAAAATAGTCAATTTTTGACCAAATGACCACCCATTGACCCAATAGGTCAAATTTTGACAAAAAAGTTAACTTTGGTCAAAATGGAGAATTTTTGACCCAATGACCAACCCATTGACCCAATACGTCATCTTTTGACCAAAAAAGTCATCTTTAGTAAAAATGGTCAACTTCTTGATCCAATTACCAACACATAGGCCAAATATGTCAACTTTTGACCAAAAAGTCAACTTTGGTCAAAATGGTCAATTTCTGACCCAATGACCTCCCCGTTGATCCAATGGGTTAACTTTTGACCAAAAATTCAATCTTGGTCAAAATAGTCAATTTTTGACCTAATGACCAATTAATAACCAAATAAGTCAATCTCTGACCAAAAGTTAATTTTCGTCAAAGAAATCAATCCTTCACCCAATGACAAACACATCGACCCAACGAGACAACTTTTGACCAAAAAGTCAATTTTGGTCAGAATAGTCAATTTTTGACCTAATGACCACCCATTAACCCAATAAGTCAACTTTTGACCAAAAAATCAACTTTGGTCAAAATGGTCAATTTTTGACCCAAAGACCTACCCGTTGACCCAATATATCAAATTTTGACCAAAAAGTTTTCTTCGATCAAAATGGTCAAATCATGACCCAATTACCAACTCATTGACTAAATAGGTCAACTATTGACCAAAAAGTCAACTTTGGTCAAAATGGTCAATTTCTGACCCAATGACCACCCCGTTGACCCAATGGGTAAACTTTTGAGAAAAAAATTAATTTTGGTCAAAATAATCAATTTTTGACCTAATAACAAATTTTAGACCTGATAAGTCAATATCTGAACAAAAAGTCAACTATGGTCAAAATGATCAATCCTCGACACAATGACTAACCCATTGACCCAATAGGTCAACTTTTAACCAAAAAGTCAACTTTGGTAAAAATGATCCATTTTTGACCCAACGACCAACACATTGACCCAGTAGGTCAACGTTTGACCAAAAAATCAATTTTGGTCAAAATAGTCAATTTTCGACCTAATGACCAATTATTAACCCAAAGAAGCCAATCTCTCGACCAAAAAGTCAACTTTGGTTAAAATGGTATATCCCTGACCCAATGACCAACCCATTGACCCAGTAGGTTAACTTTTGACAAAAAGTCATCATTGGTTAAAATGGTCAATTCCTGATCCAATGACCACCCCATTGATCCAATGGGTTAACTTTTGGCAAAAAAATTAATTTTGGTCAAAATAGTCAATTTTTGACCAAATGACCAATAATTGACCCAATAAACTAATCTCTGACCAAAAAGTCAACCTTAGTCAAAATGGTCAATCTTTGACCCAATGACAAACCCATTGACCTAATAGGTGAACTTTTGACCAAAAAGTCAACTTTAGTTAAAATGGTCAATTTTCGACCCAATGACCAACCCATGACCCAATAGGTTAACTTTTGACCAAAAGTCAAATTTGGTCAAAATGGTCAAACCTTAACCCAATAACCAACCCATTGACCCAATATGTTAACATTTGACCAAAAAGTCAATTTTGGTCAAAATAGTCAAATTTTGACCTAATGACCCCCATTAACCAAATAGGTCAACTTTTAACCAAAATGTTAACTTTGGTCAAAATGGTCAATTTTTGACCCAATGACCAACCCGTTGGCCAAATTGGTCAAATTTTGACCAAAAAGTAAACTTTTTTGGTCAAAATAGATAATTTTTACCTAATGACCAATTATAAACCTAATAAGTAAATCTTTGACCAAAAAGTCAACTTTGGTCAAAATTATCAATCCTTGACCCAATAACCAACCCACTGACCCAATAGATCAACTTTTGACCAAAAAGTTAATTTTTGTCAAAATAATAAATTTTTGACATAATTACCAATTATTGACCCATCGGGTCAACTTTTGAACAAAAAAGTCAATTTTGATCAAAATTGTCAATTTTTAACCTAATGACCACATCTTTGACCCAAAAGGTCAACCTTTTACCAAAAGACAAATTTGGTCAAAATGGTCAATTTCTGACACAATGACCTAAATGTCAACTTTGGTGAAAATGTTTAATCCTTCATCCAATGACCAACCAATTGACCCAATTTGTTAACTTTTGACTAAAAAGTTAACTTTGGCTAAAATGGTTAATCCTTGACCCAATGACCAACCTATTGACCAAATAGGTCAACTTTTGACAAAAAAGTAAATTTTGCTTAAAATTATCAATTTTTGACCTACTAACCGCCTCATTGACCTAAATAGTCAAATTTCGACCAAAAGACAACTTTGGTCAAAATTTTCAATCCTTAACCCAATGACCAACTCATCGGCCTAATCGGTCAACTTTTGACCAAAAAGCCAATTTTGGTCAAAATAGTCAATTTTCGACTTAATGACCAATCTTCGACCCAAGAAACCAATCTCCGACCAAAAAGTCAACTTTGGTCAACATAGTTAATCTTCGACCTAATGCCCAACCCATCGACCTAATAGTCATCTTTTGACCAAAAAGTCAACTTTGGTCAAAATGGTCAATCCTTGACCCAATGACCAACCCATTGGCCTAATAGGTTAACATTTGACCAAAAAGTCAATTTTGGTCAAAATAAATATTTTTTGAATTAATGACCCAATAAGTCAATCTCTGACCAAAAAGTTAACATTGGTCAAAATTGTCAAACATTGATCCAATGACAAACCCATTGACCCAATAGGTCAACTTTTGACCAAAAAGCTAATTTTGGTCAAAATAATCAATTTTTGAATTAATGACCAATTATCGACCTAATAAGTTAATCCCCGACCAAAAAGTGAACTTTGGTCAAAATGGTCAATCCTCGACCCAATGACAACACCATCGACCCAATATTTTTATTTATAATTTAATTAATTATTAAATATTTTTATAATTAAATTATATTTATAAATAATATACTATACTTAAAACATTTAAAATAAAAAAAATATATTTATATATATATATATATATATATATATATATATATATATATATATGTATATATATATATATATATTTATTTATATATACATATAGTTATATTTTTAATTAAAATTTATTTAACTATTAAATATTTTTATATTTATATTATATTTATAAATAATATACTATACTTAAAATATTTAAAATAAAAAAATAATATTACATCAATTTATATATATATATATATATATATATATATATATATATATATATATATATATATATATATATATATATATATATGAATATATTTATTTATTTATAATTTTTTTAACTATTAAATATTTTTAAAATTAAATTATATTTAAAAATAATATATTATATTTAAAAAAAAAAATATTATATAAATTTATATATATATAAATAAATATATATATATATATATATATATATATATATATATATATATATATATATATATATATGACACATATATATTTATTAATTTATAATTTATTTAACTATTAAATATTTTTATAATTAAATTAAATTTATAAATAATGTACTATACTTAAAATATTTAAAATAAAAAATAATATTAAATAAATTTATATAGATATATATATGAATATATTTATTAATATATACCTATATATATTTTTATTTGCAATTTTTTTAATTATTAAAAATTTTTATAATTAAATTATCTTTATAAATAATATAGTAAACTTAAAACATTTAAAATAAAATAATAATAATAATATAAACCTATATATATTTATTTATAATTTATTTAATTATTACATATTTTGATAATAAAAGTATATTTATAAATAATATAATATAATTAAAATATTTAAAATAAAAAAAATTTATATATATTTATTTATTTATGCATATATATATATATATATATATATATATATATATATATATATATATATATATATATATATATATATATATATATATATATATATATATATATATATATATATATATATATATATATATATATATATATATATGTTTTTTTATTTAATTATTTATCAATTTTTTGACTATTAAATAATTTTATAGTTAAATTATATTTATTAATAATATTTTATGCTTAAAATATTTAAAATAAAAAATAATATTAAAAATATATATATATATATATATATTTATAATTTATTTAATTATTAAATATTTTTATAATTAAATTATATTTATAAATTATATACTATACTTTAAACTTTTAAAATAAAAAAATAATAATATATATATATATATATATATATATATATATATATATATATATATATATATAACTTTATATATTTTTTTATTTATAATTTATTTAATTATTAAATATTTTTATAATTAAATTATATTTATAAATAATGTTCTATACTTAAAACATTTAAAATAAAAAATAATATAATATAAATTTATATATATTTATATATAGCTTTATATATTTTTTATTTATAATTTATTTAATTATTTATTATTTGTATAATTAAATTATATTTATAAATAATATATTATACTTAAAACATTTAAAATAAAAAAATAATATTAATTCTCGACCCAATGACTAACCTATCGACCCAATAAGGTCAACTTTTTACCAAAAAGTCAATTTTGCTCAAAATTGCCAATTTTTGACCTACTGACCTCCTCATTTACCTAAATAGGTCAAATTTTGACAAATAGACAACTTTGGTCAAAATAGTCAATCCTTAACCCAATGAACAACTCATTGACCCAAAAGGTCAATTTTTGACCAAAAAGTCATTTTTGATTAAAATAGTTATTTTTTGACTTAATGACCAATTTTTGACCCAATAAACCAATCTCGGACCAAAAAGTCAACTTTGATTAAGATGGTTAATCTTTGACCTAATGCCCAACCCATTGACGCAACAGTCATCTTTTCGACCAAAAAGTCAACTTTGGTCAAAAGGGTCAATCCTCGACCCAATGACCAACCCATTTGCTTAATAGGTCAACATTTGACCAAAAAGTCAATTTTGGTTAAAATAAACAATTTTTGGATTAATGACCCAATAAGTCAATCTCTGACCAAAAAGTTAACTTTGGTCAAAATGGTCAATCCTTGATCCAATGACAAACCCATTGACCCAATATGTCAACTTTTGACCAAAATGTCAATTTTGGTCAAAATAGTCAATTTTTAAATTAATGACCAATTAATGCCCCAATAAGTTAATCTCTGACTAAAAAGTGAACTTTGGTCAAAATGGTCAATCCTTGACCCAATGACAAATCCATTGACCAAATATTTTCATTTATAATTTATTTAATTATTAAATATTTTTATAATTATATTATATTTATAAATAAAATATTATACTTAAAACATTTAAAATAATAAAATAATATTATATATATATATATTTATTTATTTATTTATTTATATATACGTATATTTATATTTATAATTATAATTTATTTAACTATTAATTATTTTTATATTTAAATTATATTTATAAATGATATTCTATACTTAAAATATTTAAAATAAAAAAAATAATATTACATAAATTTATATATATATATATGTATTTATTTATAATTTTTTTAACTATTAAATATTTTTATAATTAAATTAAATTTATAAATAATTTACTATACTTAATATATTTAAAATAAAAAATAATATTAAAAAAATTTATATATACATATATAAAAATAAATTTATTTATATATACTTATATATATGTTTTTATTTGTAATTAATTTAATTATTAAATATTTTTATAATTAAATTATCTTTATAAATAATATACTATACTTAAAACATTTAAAATAAAAAAAATAATATTATATATATAAATATTAATATATACCTAAATGTTCAAAAAAGTCAAATTTGGTCAAAATGGTCAATTTTTTACACAATGACCTAAATGTCAACTTTGGTGAAAATGTTCAATCCTTCATCCAATGACCAACCAATTGACCCAATTTGTTAACTTTTGACTAAAAAGTTAACTTTGGCCAAAATGGTTAATCCTTGACCCAATGACCAACCTATTGACCAAATAGGTCAACTTTTGACCAAAAAGTAAATTTTGCTTAAAATTATCAATTTTTGACCTACTAACCGCCTCATTGACCTAAATAGGTCAAATTTTGACCAAAAGACAACTTTGGTCAAAATAGTCAATCCTTAACCCAATGACCAACTCATTGACCTAATAGGTCAACTTTTGACCAAAAAGTCAATTTTGATTAAAATAATCAATTTTTGACTTAATGACCAATTTTTGACCCAGTAAACCAATCTCCGACCAAAAAGTCAACTTTGGTCAAGATTGTTAATCTTTGACCTAATTCCCAACCCATTGACCCAATAGGTCATCTTTTGACCAAAAAGTTAACTTTGGTCAAAATGGTCAATCCTTGACCCAATGACCAACCCATTGGCCTAATAAGTCAACATTTGACCAAAAAGTCAATTTTGGTCAAAATAAACAATTTTTGAATTAATGACCCAATAAGTCAATCTCTGACCAAAAAGTTAACTTTGGTCAAAATTGTCAAACCTTGATCCAATGACAAACCCATTGACCCAATATGTCAACTTTTGACCAAAAAGTTAATTTTGGTCAAAATAGTCAATTTTTGAATTAATGACCAATTATCGACCCAATAAGTTAATCTCCGACCAAAAAGTGAACTTTGGTCAAAATGATCAATCATCGACCCAATGACAACACCATTGATCCAATATTTTTATTTATAATTTAATTAATTATTAAATATTTTTATAATTAAATTATATTTATAAATAATATACTATACTAAAAACATCTAAAACAAAAAAAATAATATTACATATATAGTATATATATATATATATATATATATATATATTTATATATACGTATAGTTATATTTTTAATTAAAATTTATTTAACTATTAAATATTTTTATATTTAAATTATATTTAAAAATAATATACTATACTAAAAATATTTAAAATAAAAAAATAATATTACATAAATTTATATATATATATATATATATATATATATATATATATATATATATATATATATATATATATATATATATATGAATATATTTATTTATTTATAATTTTTTGAACTATTAAATATTTTTATAATTAAATTATATTTAAAAATAATATATTATATTTAAAATAAAAAAATAATATTATATATATATATATATATATATATATATATATATATATATATATATATATATATATATATATTGATATATACACATATATATTTATTAATTTATAATTTATTTAACTATTAAATATTTTTATAATTAAATTAAATTTCTAAATAATATACTATACTTAAAATATTTAAAATAAAAAATAATAATAAATAATTTTATATAGATATATATAAATATATTTATTAATATATACCTATATATATTTTTATTTGCAATTTATTTAATTATTAAATATTTTTATAATTAAATTATCTTTATAAATAATATAGTATACTTAAAACATTTAAAATAAAATAATAATAATAATATAAACCTATATATATTTATTTATAATTTATTTAATTATTACATATTTGATAATAAAAGTATATTTATAAATAATATAATATAATTAAAATATTTAAAATAAAAAAATATATATATATATATTTATTTATTCATATATATATATATATATATATATATATATATATATATATATATATATATATATATATATATATATATATATATATATATATATATATATATATATATATATATTATTTAATTATTTATCAATTTTTTGACTATTAAATAATTTTATAGTTAAATTATATTTATTAATAATATTTTATGCTTAAAAAATTTAAAATAAAAAATAATATTAAATAAATAAATAAATAAATATATATATACATATATATATATATATATATATATATATATATATATATATATATATTTATAATTATAATTTATTTAATTATTAAATATTTTTATAATTAAATTATATTTATAAATAATATACTATACTTTAAACATTTAAAATAAAAAAATAATATTATATATATATATATATATAACTTTATATATTTTTTTATTTATAATTTATTTAATTATTAAATATTTTTATAATTAAATTATATTTATAAATAATGTTCTATACTTAAAACATTTAAAATAAAAAAATAATATAATATAAATTTATATATATTTATATATAGCTTTATATATTTTTTATTTATAATTTATTTAATTATTAATTATTTGTATAATTAAATTATATTTATAAATAATATACTATACTTAAAACATTTAAAATAAAAAAATAATATTAATTCTTGACCCAATGACCAACCTATTGACCCAATAGGTCAACTTTTTACCAAAAAGTCAATTTTGCTCAAAATTTTCAATTTTTGACCTACTGACCTCCTCATTTACCTAAATAGGTCAAATTTTGACAAATAGACAACTTTGGTCAAAATAGTCAATCCTTAACCCAATGAACAACTCATTGACCCAAAAGGTCAACTTTTGACCAAAAAGTCAATTTTGATTAAAATAGTTATTTTTTGACTTAATGACCAATTTTTGACCCAATAAACCAATCTCGGACCAAAAAGTCAACTTTGATTAAGATGGTTAATCTTCGACCTAATGCCCAACCCATCGACGCAATAGTCATCTTTCGACCAAAAAGTCAACTTTGGTCAAAATGGTCAATCCTCGACCCAATGACCAACCCATTGGCCTAATAGAGTCAACATTCGACCAAAAAGTCAATTTTGGTCAAAATAAACAATTTTTGAATTAATGACCCAATAAGTCAATCTCTGACCAAAAAGTTAACTTTGGTCAAAATTGTCAAACCTTGATCCAATGACAAACCCATTGACCCAATAGGTCAACTTTTGACCAAAAAGCTAATTTTGGTCAAAATAGTCAATTTTTGAATTAATGACCAATTATTGACCCAATAAGTTAATCTCCGACCAAAAAGTGAACTTTGGTCAAAATGTTCAATCATTGATCTAATGACAACACTATTGACTCAATATTTTTATTTATAATTTAATTAATTATTAAATATTTTTATAATTAAATTATATTTATAAATAATATACTATACTAAAAACTTCTAAAACAAAAAAAATAATATTACATATATATATATATATATATATATATATATATATATATATATATATATATATATATATATATATTTATTTATATATACGTATAGTTATATTTTTAATTAAAATTTATTTAACTATTAAATATTTTTATATTTAAATTATATTTAAAAATAATATACTATACTAAAAATATTTAAAATAAAAAAATAATATTACATAAATTTATATATATATATATATATATATATATATATGAATATATTTATTTATTTATAATTTTTTGAACTATTAAATATTTTTATAATTAAATTATATTTAAAAATAATATATTATATTTAAAATAAAAAAATAATATTATATATATATATATATATATATATATATATATTGATATATACACATATATATTTATTAATTTATAATTTATTTAACTATTAAATATTTTTATAATTAAATTAAATTTCTAAATAATATACTATACTTAAAATATTTAAAATAAAAAATAATAATAAATAATTTTATATAGATATATATAAATATATTTATTAATATATACCTATATATATTTTTATTTGCAATTTATTTAATTATTAAATATTTTTATAATTAAATTATCTTTATAAATAATATAGTATACTTAAAACATTTAAAATAAAATAATAATAATAATATAAACCTATATATATTTATTTATAATTTATTTAATTATTACATATTTTGATAATAAAAGTATATTTATAAATAATATAATATAATTAAAATATTTAAAATAAAAAAATATATATATATATATTTATTTATTCATATATATATATATATATATATATATATATATATATATATATATATATATATATATATATATATATATATATATATATATATATATATATATAGTTTTTTTTATTTAATTATTTATCAATTTTTTGACTATTAAATAATTTTATAGTTAAATTATATTTATTAATAATATTTTATGCTTAAAAATTTTAAATAAAAAATAATATTAAATAAATAAATAAATATATATATATGTATATTTATAATTATAATTTATTTAATTATTAAATATTTTTATAATTAAATTATATTTATAAATAATATACTATAATTTAAACATTTAAAATAAAAAAATAATATTATATATATATATATATATATATATATATATATATATATATATATATATATATATATATATAACTTTATATATTTTTTTATTTATAATTTATTTAATTATTAAATATTTTTATAATTAAATTATATTTATAAATAATGTTCTATACTTAAAACATTTAAAATAAAAAAATAATATAATATAAATTTATTTATATTTATATATAGCTTTATATATTTTTTATTTATAATTTATTTAATTATTTATTATTTGTATAATTAAATTATATTTATAAATAATATACTATACTTAAAACATTTAAAATAAAAAAATAATATTAATTCTTGACCCAATGACCAACCTATCGACCCAATAGGTCAACTTTTTACCAAAAAGTCAATTTTGCTCAAAATTGTCAATTTTTGACCTACTGACCTCCTCATTTACCTAAATAGGTCAAATTTCGACAAATGACAACTTTGGTCAAAATAGTCAATCCTTAACCCAATGAACAACTCATTGACCCAAAAGGTCAACTTTTGACCAAAAAGTCAATTTTGATTAAAATAGTTATTTTTTGACTTAATGACCAATTTTTGACCCAATAAACCAATCTCGGACCAAAAAGTCAACTTTGATTAAGATGGTTAATCTTTGACCTAATGCCCAACCCATTGACGCAATAGGTCATCTTTTGACCAAAAAGTCAACTTTGGTCAAAAGGGTCAATCCTTGACCCAATGACCAACCCATTTGCTTAATAGGTCAACATTTGACCAAAAAGTCAATTTTGGTTAAAATAAACAATTTTTGAATTAATGACCCAATAAGTCAATCTCTGACCAAAAAGTTAACTTTGGTCAAAATGGTCAATCCTTGATCCAATGACAAACCCATTGATCCAATATGTCAACTTTTCGACTCTATATATATTTTTATTTATAATTTTTTTAATTTTTAAATATTTTTATAACTAAATTATATTTATAAATAATATACTATACTTAAAATATTTAAAATGAAAAAATAATATTAAATAAATTTTTTTATATTTATAAATATATATTTATGTACCTCTATATAAATATTTTTATTTATAATTTTCTTAATTATTAAATATTTTTGTAATTAAATTATAGTAATAAGTAATATATTATACTTAATATATTTAAAATAAAAAATAATATTATATATATATATATATGTATATATATATATATATGTATATATATATATGTGTATATATATATATATATATATATATATATATATATATATATATATATATATATATATATATATATATATATATATAGCTGAAAGGTCTACGTTTAGCATCTAGGTGCCCTTTCTCTATGCTGAAAGAAGAGACTATGAATCATATATTTCTTACTTGCCCTTTCTCTTTGTCTATTTGGATGAAAGGTAGCCTTTGGTTTGGCATTTCGGTTAACCCGGGTCATTATTTAAGTGATTTATGGGTTCTCGAGCGGAGGGATAATCATTTTTTAACTATCTATCCTTTCATTATTTGTTGGTTCTTATGGATGGCGCGCAATGATATCAAACACAAAGGCATTATGGTTTCTCCTCATACCATATTTTCTTTTATTTTGGCTTATATTAATTAAGTTTATAAGCTTAGTAATATGAAGCCCTCTTTCTTCTCGGGCATCGCCCTTTTTTATCATGAGCATCGATCCACGCCCTCCCCGCAACTCCCTATTTTGGTGAGATGGCGGCCGCCCAATTCTGGGTGGGTGAAATTTAATATTGATGGGAGTTGGAGGGAGTCTCGTGCTGGAGTTGGTGGTGTTGCTAGAAATTCTGCTACGAATTGTCTGTTCTATTTCTCCTCGCCGTGCATTACTGATAATCCGATGCATTCTGAGGCTTATGCTTTATTGCTAGCAGTTTTGATTGCGGTGCGTTTCTATTGGCACAGTGTTGAATTTGAGACGGATTCTTATATTTTATTTAATGCTTTAACTGATCGCACCAAGGTGCCGTGGGACCTTATGTATTATATAAATCACATTCAACGTGCTATATCGCATATTACTATTGTTTGGAATTTTATCTTTAGAGAGGGAAATAGACCGGCGAATTTGTTAGCCAACGTCGGCTCTTTGTCTACTCGGTTGTTTGTGGGGACGGTTCCTCCCCCGAATTTACTTGTGTTGTTAAATGGTGACATTTTGGATGCACCTTACTTGCGGATTTCTTGAGTATGTGCTGGTTTGATTTGGAGAGCTACTAGTTATTTTCAGGAGGTTTTTATGTGCATCTGATTTTCTGATTTTCGGAGTTTTATGCAAGCAAGTTTATACATGAATTTCTTTGTTGCATCAATAGTTGCTGTATTTATTTTTAACAAGGAAGTGTATGTCTTAATTTATATTTATTATCTATGGTAATATTATCCCTGCCGGAATTTCATGTGTGTGCTCTTATACCTGTTATTTTCGGCATTTATAATTGGGGTTGCTGTTTTGGTTTTTTGGGATTTCCATGAGACGAATTTGATGCCTAACCAGATTTATAATTGTGGTTTTATGCTTCATGTTTCCATGTTTCTAACTGTTATATTTCCTTGCTTGGCTTGCGTATGGGTTCTAATGACTATCGACGTCGAAGTTTGGGGTTATTCTATGGAAGTTCTTCTATGCATGTTGTATCTCTGCTTCATCATCGGCTCTTTAGTTAGTAAATCTTTGCTGGTAGTGCAGCTTATTTCTACGGCTATTTCCTTCAACTTTGTGCGTCGGCTAGACTGGTGTTCTGGATTTTTTTGCTGCTTTGTATCCTCTTTTTTGTGGTGTTCTGTTGCTACGTCCACACCTCTATGGGTTTTCATTTTCTTCTTGTTGCGTAGAGTTGTACTGTGGGAGGAGGAACCCTTAGGGGCGCGTAAAATTGTATTTTTATTTTCTTTAGCTCTAGGGATCCACCTCCCCTCCCTAATTTTGTACTTATTTTCTAATATTAACACGTAGGGAGCCACGAGTTGCTCTTTCCCAATATATATATATATATATTTAACTATTAAATATTTTTATGATTAAATTATATTTTTAAATAATATACTATAATTAAAATATTTAAAATAAAAACTAATATCAAATAAATATATATATCTATATATATATATATATATATATTTATATATACCTATATATAAATATATATTTATTTATTTGAAATTTATTTAATTATTATATATTTTTATAATTAAATTATATTTATAAATAATATACTATATTTTAACATTTAAAATAAAAAATAATATTATGTAATTTATTTAATTATTAATTATTTTTTAAATTAAATTATAATTATAAATAATATACTATACATAAAATTTATAAAATAAAAAATAACATTATATAATTTATTTATTTACAATTTTTTTAAAATTGAATATTTTTATAATTAAATTATATTTATAAATAATACACTGTAATTAAAATATTTAAAATAAAAAAATAATTTAATTTAAATTTATATATATATATATATATATATATATATATATATATATATATATATATATATATATATATATATATATATATATATATATATATATATATATATATTTATTTATTTATTTATTTATATAGATATAATTATATATACATATATAATTAAATATTTTTATAATTAATTTATATTTATAAATGATATACTATACTTAAAATACTTAAAGCAAAAAAATAATATTAAATAAATTTATATAAATAAATATATATATATATATATATATATATATATATATATATATATATATATATATATATATATATATATATATATATATATACCTATATATATTTTATTATAATTTATTTAATTATTAAATCTTTTTATAATTAAATAATATTTATAAATAATACACTTTACTTAAAATATTCAAATTAAAAAAATAATATTTTATATATATGTAAATTTATGTATATATATATATATAAATAAATTTACATATATATACATATTTATTTATGTATACAAAAATTTACATAAATTTATATATATATATATTTATGTATGTATACATATTTATTTAAAATTTTTTAAATTATTAAATATTTTTATAATTAATTTATATTTATAAATAATATAGTGTACTTATATTATTTTAAATAAAAAAATAATATTATAAAAATTTATATATATAAAAATATATACATATTTACATAAAGTAATAAACATATTTATATTTATTAATTTATAATTTTTTAACTATTAAATATTTTTATAATTAAGTTATATTTAAAAATAATATACTATACTTAAAATATTTAAAATAAAATAATAATAATATATAAATTTATATATAAATATATATAAATATAATTCATTTATCTATAAACATATATATTTATTTAATTGTAATTTATTTAACTATTAAAAAGTTTTATAGTTAAATTATATATATAAATAACATAATATACTTAAAATATTTAAAAAAAAATTAAATATATATATATATATATATATATATATATATATATATATATATATATATATATATATATATATAACTATATATATTTTTTATTCATAATTTATTTAACTATTAATTATTTTTATAATTAAATTATATTTATAAATAATATACTATACTTAAAACATTTAAAATATAAAAAATAATTTTACATACAAATATATATATATATATATATATATATATATATATATATATATATATATATATATATATATATATATATATATATATATATATACACATATATATTTTTTTATTTATAATTTATTTAACTATTAATTATTTTTATAATTAAATTATATTTATAAATAATATACTATACTTAAAATATTTAAAATATAAAAAATAATTTTACATATATATATATATATATATATATATATATATATATATATATATATATATATATATATATATATATATATATATATATATATATATATTTGTATATACACATATATATTTATTTATTTATAATTTATTTAACTATTAAATATTTTTATAATTAAATTATATTTCTAAATATAATACTATACTAAAAATATTTTTAAAAAAATTATTATATATATATATATATATATATATATATATATATATATATATATATATATATATATATAATTTTTTTAACTATTGAATATTTTTATAATTAAATTATATTTAAAATATTATACTCTTCTTAAAATATTTTAAATAAAAAATAATATTATATAAATTTATATATAAATATTTATAAATATATATATATATATATATATATATATATATATATATCATTTTTTTAACTACTAAATAATTTTATAATTAAATTATATTTATTAATAATATATTATACTTAAAATATTTAAAATAAAAAAATATCATTAAATAAATTTTATTATATATATAAATATATATTTATGTACCTCTGTATATATTTTTAATTTTTAATTTTTTAGTTATTAAATATTTTTATAATTAAAATATATTTATAAATAATATACTATACTAAAAATAATTAAAATAAAAGAATAATATTAACTAAATTTTTTTATATATATAAATATATATTTATGTATCTCTATTTATATATTTTTATTTATATTTTTTTAATTATTAAATATTTTTATAATTAAATTATATTTATAAATAATATACTATACATAAAATATATAAAATAAAAAAAAATAATATTATATATACCAAGGTACATATCCTGGGCTTTTTCTCTCGTCTTATCCACGAGGAGGATATCATCAGCAAAAAGCATACACCAAGGTACATCCTCTTGTAAATGTCCAGTAAGACCATCCATAAATAAAGCAAAAAGATATGGACTTAAAGCCGATCCTTGATGTAAACCAACATAAATAGTAAAATATTTGGTCAATCCTCCTTTAGTTCGAACACATGTAACAGCTCTAGTATACATATCTTTAATGACTTGAATATAAGTCATATCAATACCTTTCTTCTCAAGGACTCTCCAAAGAACATCTCTAGGAACCTTATCGTAGGCTTTTTCTAAATCAATTAAAATTAAATGTTGATCCTCTTTATTATCTCTGTACTTCTCCATCAAACCTCTAAATAAATGTATAGCTTTCATAGTAGACCTGCCCGACATATATCCAAATTGATTATGAGACACCTTGGTGATACGTCTTAACCTATGTTCAATTACCCTCTCCCATAAATTTAAAGTATCACACATCAATTTAATTCCTCTATAATTTGCACACTCTTATGCATCCCCTTTATTCTTAAAAATGGGGACCAAAATACTCTTCCTCCACTCCTCAGGCATCTTTTTAGTTTTTAAAATAATATTAAAAAGTTTAGTAAGCCAATAAACCCCCAAAACACCTAAACATTTCCACACTTCAATTGGGATATCATCAGGTCCTACAGATTTTCCACCCTTGGTTTTCTTTAACGCCTCCTCAACTTCTAATTTACTAATGCGATGGTGAAAATGAAATGTTTTATTATTATTAACGATATCAAGATCACTAAGGTCGATCATATTTTCATAATCTTCATTAAAAAGTTTATCAAAATAACTCACCCACCTATGTTGAATATCATTTTCTAAGAAAAACACTTTTTGATTTTCATCTTTAATACACTTTATTTGAGTTAAATCTTTACTTTTCTTTTCTCTTTGTTTGGCTAGTTTAAACATATATCTTTCACCCTCCTTAGTATCTAACTTGTCATAAAGATCACTAAAAGCAGAATTTTTAGCGTAACAGATTATTCTTTTAGACTCCCTGCGAGCAGTTTTATATTTTTCCCAGTTCTCTACGCTTTTACATTTAAACCAATTTTTGTAACATAACTTCTTATATTTTAAATTTTCTTGCACATTATTATTCCACCACCAACTATTTTTATTTATAGACACTTTTTCTTTTGATTCTCTAAGGACATCTTTTGCCACTTGTTTAATATTATTAATTACTTTTTCCCACATAACATTTGCGTCTTCATGAACATCACAAATGTTTAAATGTTGAATTTTACTCATAAAAATAATTTTATTTTTGTCTTTTAGGTGCCCCCATCTAATTCTACGATGTTGAATCCTAGTATTCTTTATTTTACAACTCTTCATCTTTATATCTAGAACTAATAATCGATGTTGGGTACTTAATTCTTCACTTGGAATGACCTTACAATCCTTACAATCTTAACGATCTCTTCTTCTCATAAGAAAATAATCAATTTGTGTTTTATTAGATCCACTCTTATAAGTAATAAGATGCTCATCTCTTTTCTTGAATAAAGTATTAGTAATAATCAGATCATATGCTAAAGCAAAGTCTAAAATCACTCTACCTTCTTCATTAATCGCTCCATAATCGTTGCCACCATGAATACTTCTGAATCTTCTACCACTCTACCGACATGCCCATTTAAATAATTTAATAATTAAATAGTATTTATAAATAATATAATATACTTAAAATATTTAAAAAAAATTATATAATTTAAATTTATATATATATATATATATAAATATATATATATTTATATATACACATATATATATATATTTATTTATAATTTATTTAACTATTAAATATTTTTATAATTAAATTATATTTATAAATAATATACTATACATAAAATATTTAAAATAAAAAATTATATTAAATATATATATATATATATATATATATATATATATATATATATACCTATATATATATTTTTATTTATAATTTATTTATTTATTAAATATTTTTATAATTAAATTATTTTTATAAATAATATACTATACTTTAAACATTTAAAATAGAAAAATAATATTATATATATATATATATATATATATATATATATATAACTTTATATATATTTTTATTTATAATTTATTTAATTATTAAATATTTTTATAATTAAATTATATTTATGAATAATATACTATACTTAAAACATTTTAAATAAAAAAATAATATAATATAAATTTTTAAATATATATATATATATAAATATATATATTTCTATATATATATATATATATATATATATATATATATATATATATATATATATATATATATATATATATATATATAATTTTTTAACAATTAAATATTTTTATAAATAAATTATATTTAAAAATAATATACTATACCTAAAATATTTAAGAATAAAAAAATATTATATATATATATATATATACCTATATATATATTTTTATTTATATTTTATTTAACCATTAAATATTTTTATAATTAAATTATATTTATAAATAATATACTATACTTAAATTATTTAAAATAAAAAATAATTATATATATATATTTATAATTTTTTTAATTATTAAATATTTTTATAATTAAATTATATTTATAAATAATATACTATACTTAAAATATTTAAATTAAAAAAATAATATTATATAAATTAGGCATTTATATTTGCGGCAATACTATCTTATAGTGGGGGTTTGCGGCAAGATGCAAGGTGCAGAATTTTCTTTTTGCTTAGGGTGTGCGGCAAGATGCATAAATTCCATTATGACTGAGATTACATGTTAGAGGCATATATATATAAATATCCATAAAGGGATGGCTTTATCCTTTAATGCTCCAGATTTACTTTATAATGTGTCATTGCTCCTGTTTTCCAAATATAAATAGATTGTTATGTGCTGATGATTCACTTATGAAATCTAGTTTTATGTAATGCTCAATAGACTTAATGTTTCAATACTTTTCTTTTAATATATATATATATATATATATATATATATATATATATATATATATATATATATATATATATATATATATGTATTTCTGATCACACATATCTACTTATATATGGATGATTTGTATTACTGATTCTCCATTTAAATCGCCTCGTATTGGCCCATTCATCTTGGGCTGGGATAATTTTGCTTTCCTGTTATGTTTTATATTGGCTTCCCTTTGCTTGACAGAGTTTATTGCCACTTCAATCATTGCATTTTTTACATATAATGAAATATATATATATGTATATATATTTATAAATAAATAAATATATATATATATATATATATATAATATATATATATATATATATATATATATTAAATGCATTTGGCTTTCACTCGTATATTATATCTGCGTGGAGATTTTTACTTACCTTGTCCCAACCGACATTAGCACTAGATATTTTGGCCATTTATTTCCATCGTTTCAGCAGCTCTATAATTATTTAATTATGTGTAACTTTGGTGCATATCTGCGATTATTGTATTGGTGGTTAGCTTATTTTTGCTACGAGATCATCTTCTGACTTATTGTATTTCTGTGTTTATGTTGGCGGAATACTGCTGTGATTTCTCCTGGTGAACTTCCTCGTGCACATATGGTTGGAGACCCTTGTGATGGTTTTGACGGATGGATGACGGATTATTGACCACACCGGAGCGGTGGTCGCTAGCCTTTCATCCATTGGACGTGACGATGGCTAGACCGTGTTGATTTTTTTGATGGTTGCTGTCTTATAATAACTCTTTAGAGCAGATGGATTCCTTTTAAGATTGCTTGGGGTGGTTTGGTTACACATGAATATCGTTTAAAATTTTTCTTTGTGTACCAAATCTTTTTGTGGTTTTTGGAGTCTTGTGAACTACTATGTGTGCGCTGCACAAACTCTCCCTTTTGTATCTTTTTTTTAAGATAAATAAAATTGCCTTCGGGTTTTCCTTATATATATATATATATATATATATATATATATATATATATATATATTTTTTTATTTATAATTTATTTAATTATTAAATATTTTTATATTAAAATTATATTTATAAATAATATACTATACTTAAAAAATAAAAAATTAAAAAATAATATAATATAAATTTATATATATATAAATATAAATAAATAAATATAAATAAATAAATAAATATATATATATATATATATATATATATATATATATATATATATATATATATATATATATATATATACATATTTATTTATAATTTTTTTAACTATTAAATATTTTTATAATTAAATTTTATTTTTAAATAATATACTATAATTAAAATATTTAAAATAAAAAATAATATTATATATATATATATATATATATATATATATATATTTATTTATTTATATATAATTTTTTTAACTTTTCAATTTTTTTTGTAATTAAATTATATTTAAAAATAATATACTATACTTAAAATATTTTAAATAAAAAATATTATATATATATATATATATATATATATATATATATATATATATATATATATATATATATATATATATAGGGAAATAGCGCTGTAGGCTCCCTACGTGTTAATTCGGGAAAATGTTACAAAAGGGTGGGGAGGCAGATCCCCAACTATAAAAAAGAAAACATATAATTTCCACTCACCCCTAGGGGTTCCGCCTCCCTCGTTACAACATACGCAAAATAAAACACTCCAAAATTGTTCCAGAGAGGAAGCTGAGTAAACAAAGAAGTAATCCAAATTACTCAGAACATGGCAAATATAAGAATAAAACCTTAATTGACGTATATCTCTTTTGCTAGTAGTCCAGGTGCTGAAAATGGCCGCAACAGAACCAGGTGAAGTGTCCAAAGTGCGGAGTCATGAAGCTAAAAAACAACAGGGAGGACCAAAATGAAGTGGAGGTTAGGGGATCGTAACCTGCAGAGATATACTCAAGAATAACAGAAGTTGTGAGTCCTTGCAGCCAAAATAGAGTAACAAAAGGCCTAATCGTGAAATCCAAAAATCTTAGCCACCAAACAGATAAAAAACAGAACAGCAGACACCTATCAGCGTGATGCAATTGCTGATATCTGTATCCCACATTCCAAAAGATGGTTGGGACTATTAGGTAAATAAAAGACTGAACCAAATGACTCAAGCAAGAAAGGGTGTGTGAATAATAAATAGAGAAGTGGTATAAATCCAAAATAAAAGTGCAGGAATTCCAACACCCATTGTATATCAATATCCGAGATAGGGTAATGCCATTAGATCTCCATGTAAAAGAAGAGAAAGCTGAGATGGAGGTAATTTACCCACCAAAGGTCTGTCTGTTGAATGCTTAGCTAACCAATCCGTAGGTTAGTTACCCTCCCTGTAAATGAATGATACTTGAACCTGTAATAAATGTGCGTTTATAATATGCCATATCCTTCTAAATAGATATATAAGATTCCATGGAATGGGACTGTTTCTATAGAAAAGATTGATCAGCATTGTGGAGTCAGTTTCCACTCGAAGGTTCCGAAAATGAAAACGGATAGCAGCTCTTTAATGCAAGTAAAAATGCCCAAACTTCAACGAATGAGAGGCGTATCGCCCACCACAGGGAGTTAAAGAAACACAATAGATTTCCTCTGTGGTCTCTGAATAGGCCTTCAACTCCAGAAAAATATTCAGTCCAACATCCATCAATATTAGCCTTGATCCACCCTTGCACAGGGAGCATCCATATAACAAGGACAGGCCGTCTTGAAGAATGGGGAGTGCAGGATGAAATTTTTTTAGCATGATGGTAATAAGCCATAATATGTGAAAACGTTATGCTAGAGGTGGGGGGAACATCAGAGTTTTTAAAACTATTTCTGGCATTCCACACAAACCAAATGATCACCAAAGGAAAGCTCAGCATATGTTTCCCATCTTGTGAAAAATCTTGCCAAGTGTTGAAGTAATTAGAAATAGAGCAGCTTCCTGGCCATGCAATGTTAAATGCATTAACCAATTTATTCCATGTCTCTAGTATAGGTGCAATTAAAAAAAATATGGGAGCAGGACTCCTCAACCATTTTACAAAAAAGACATATAGATGCCAATCTTAAGCCCTTCAATTTTAAAATGCCATCTAGAGGAAGTAAAGAAGAGAAAAACCACCAGTTAAAAAAAGACATTGAAGGGGTGAAAAGAGAATTCCAGCTGTGGGAGCCCCAATTCAAATTAGAAAAATTGATGATAGATTTATATAAATGTTTGCTAGCAGAAACATGATTTGCCTTCTTCCATATGGGTCTATTTTTTTGAGTTGCCTGTAAAGGATTTTGATTGATGAGCAAAGCAGTATCATTACCAACTAAAGCCCTCAGCTTAATTAAATCCCACTGAACATTAAACCAGCAATAAGAAACAAGTAAATTTCCATCAGGAGGGAATTGGGGTAATGAAATAATTTGTGGTAAACCCCAGCAATCATGCCAAAAGGACACTTTGCCATCCCCCAGCTCCCAGAATAAAAATTGACCAGTGTAAGCCCAGGCATTTACAATAGCTTTCCAAATCCTAGAGTCCCCAGCTTTCCAAGTGGCCAAAGATGGATGAGATGTATTGCAATATTTAGAATGCATATAATCAGCCCATAAGGATTCACCAAGCCTAAATTTATACCAAAGCATACACATGTTTATTTCCACAATATGAGGTAGGGCTTTAAAACCAAGGCCCCCAGAGAATTTAGGCTTACAGAGCTTCCTCCAGGAGCGCCAGTGCCTCTTGGCACCTCCATCCTCCCAAAGAAAACGATTAAACAAGTTTTCCAGATATTTTATTAATAAATAATATACTATACTTAAAATATTTAAAATAAAAAAATAATTATATATATATATATATATATATATACACACACACACATATATATTTATTTATTTATAATTTATTTAACTATTAAATATTTTATAATTAAATTATATTTATAAATAATATACTATACTTAAAATAATTAAAATAAAAAAATAATATATATATATATATATATATATATATATATATATATATATATATATATATATATATATATATATATATATATATATATATACTTATTAACATTTTATTTAATTATTAAATACTTTTATGATTAAATTATATTTATGAATAATATACTATACTTAAAATATTTAAATTAAAAAAATAATATTTTATATATAAGTGAATTTATGTATGTATATATATATATAAATTAATATAAAACCAATATATATAAATAATTTTATATTAATATATACCTATATATTTTTATTTACAATTTATTTAATTATTAAATATTTTTATGATTAAATTATATTTATAAATAATATACTATACTTAAAATATTTAAAAGAAAAAAAATCATATTAAATAAATTTATAAATATATATATATATATATATATATATATATATATATATATATATATATTTATTTATTTATTTATTTATTTATATATACCTATATATATTTATTTATAATTTATTTAACTATTAAATAGTTTTATAATTAAATAATATTTCTAAATAATAAACTATACCTATAATATTTAAAATAAGAAATTTTATAATATAAATTTATATATATATATATGTATGTATAATTATATATACACATTTATATTTATTTATTTATAATTTATTTAACTATTAAAGATTTTTATAATTAAATTATATTTATAAATAATATACTATACATAAAATATTAAAAATAAAAAAAATATTAAATATATATATATATATACATATATATATGTAACTATATATATTTTTTTATCTATAATTTATTTAATTATTAATTACTTTTTAAATTAAATTAAATTTATAAATAATAATCTATACTTAAAACATTTAAAATAAAAAAATAATATTATACATATATGAATATATATATATATATATATATATATATATATATATATATATATATATATATATATATATATATTATATTATATATATATTTATTTATTTATATTTATATATACCTATATATATTTACTTATAATTAATTTAATTTCCAAATATTTTTATAATTAAATTATATTTATAAATAATATTCTATACTTAAAATTTTTAAAATTAAAAAATAATATTATATAAATATATATATATATATATATATTTGTTTATTTATAATTTTTTTAAATATTAAATATTTTTATAATTAAATTATATTTAAAAATAATTTACTATACTTAAAATATCTAAATTTAAAAAATAATATTAGTAAAATTTTTGTATACATATATATCTATATATAAATATATAAATATATATCTATATTTATATATACATATATTTATTTATTTATTTATAATTTATTTAACTATTAAATATTTTTATAATTAAATTAAATTTATAAATAATACATTATACTTAAAAAATTTAAAATAAAAAATAAAATAAAATTAATTTATATATAAATATATATATAAGTATATATTTACGTATACCTATTTATATATTTTTGTTTATAATTCATTTAATTATTAAATATTTTTAGAATTAAATTATATTTATGAGTAATATACTATACTTAAAATATTTAAAATCAAAAAATAATATTATATAAATCTATATATATATATATATATATAAATATTTATATATACTGATTAATATATTTTTAATTATAATTTATTTAATTATTAAATATTTTTTAATTAAATTAAATTTATTGATAATATACTGTACTTAAAATATTTAAAATAAAAAATAATATTAAATAAAATTATAAATATATATGAATATCTTTATATGTACTTATATATATTTTTTTATTTATAATTTATTTAACTATTAAATATTTCTATAATTAAAATATATTTATAAATAATATACTATATTTAAAATATTTAAAATAAAAAATAATATTATATAAATTTATACATACATATATATATACATATATATTAATATTTATATGTTTATAAATATATACATATTTATATTTATTTATTTATAATTTTTTGATTATTAAATATTTTTATAATTAAAGTATATTTAAAAATAATATACTATTTTAAAATATTTAAAATAAAAAAATAATATTATATAAATTTATATCTATATATATATGTTTATATATACCTATATATATATTTTTATTTATAATTTAATTAATTATTAAATATTTTTATAATTAAATTATATTTATAAATAATATACCATACTTAAAATATTTATAATAAAAAATATATATATATATATATATATATATATATATATATATAATTTATTTAATTATTACTTATTTATATAAATAAATTATATTTAAAAATAATATACTATACTTTAAATATTTAAAATGAAAAAATAATATTATATAAATTTATATATACATATATGTACTATATTTATATATATATATATATATATATATATATATAAATATATATATTTATTTTTACTATATAAATATATTTAATTATTTGTTTATAATTTAAATAATATTATATAAATTTATATATATATATACATATATAAATTTATTAATTTATAATTTATATAACTATTAAATATTTTTTATGATTAAATTATATTTTTAAATAATAATACTATACTTACAAATATTTAAAATAAAAAATATTAAATAAATATATATATATATATATATATATATATATATATATATATATATATATATATTTATATATACCTACACATATATTAAATAAAATATACTATTAAATAAATAAATCTATATATATAATTAAATTATACTATGCATAAGGATGACACGCATAAATCGAGAAATGGTCCAAATTTTAATATATATATATATATATATATATATATATATATATATATATATATATATATATATATATATATATATATATATTTTAACTATTAAATAATTTTATAATTAAATTATATTTATTAATAATATATTATACTTAAAATATTTACAATATACAATAATACTAAATAAATATTTTATATATATAAATATATATTTATGTACTCTATATATATTTTTATATTTATAATTATTTTTAATTATAATAATATTTTTATAATTAAATTATATTTATAATTAATAAATATTATACTAAATAATATTTAAAATAAATAAATAATATTATATAAATTTATTTATATATATATATATATATATGTACTCTATATATATATAATTATTTATAATTTTCTTAATTATTAAATATTTTTATAATTAAATTATTTTTATAAATAATATACTATAATTAAAATATTTAAAATAAAAAAATAATATTATATAAATATATATATATATATATATATATATATATATATATATATATATATATATATATATACGTATATAAATTTATTAATTTATAATTTATTTAACTATTAAATATTTTTATGATTAAATTATATTATTAAATAATATACTATACTTAAAATATTTAAAATAATAAATAATACTATATATATATATATATCTAAATATATATTTATATATACCTATATATATATTTATTTATAATTTATTTAATTATTATATATTTTTATAATTAAATTATATTTATAAATAATATACTATACTTTAATACATTTAAAATAAAAATATATATTATATAAAATATATATATATATATATATATAACTATATATATATTTTTATTTATAATTTATTTAATTATTAATTACTTTTTATAATTAAATTATATTTATAAATAATATACTATAGTTAAAACATTTAAAATAAAAAAATAATATTATATATATATATATATATATATACCTATATATATGTTTTCTTATAATTAATTTAATTATTAAATATTTCAATGATTAAATAATATTTACAACTAATATATTATACTTAAATTTTTTTAAAAAATATATATACATATTATTTATTTATTTATAATTTATTTAACTATTAAATATTTTTATAATAAAATTATATTTATAAATAATATACTATACTTAAAATATTTAAAATAAAAAAATAATTTTATATAAATTTATATATATATATATATATATTTATATATACGCATATATATTTATTTATTTATAATTTATTTAACTATTAAATATTTTTATAATTAAATTATATTTATAAATAATATACTATACTTAAAATAGTAAAAACAAAAAATAATATTAAATAAATTTATATATATATATATATATAAATGTATATATATATATATATATATATATATATATATATATATATATATATATATTTATTTAATTATAATTTATTTAATTATTAAATTGTTTTATAATTAAATTTTATTTATAAATAATATACTTTACTAAAAATATTTAAATTAAAAAAATAATATTATATATATATATATATGTAAATTTTTGTATATATATATATATATATATATACATAAATTTACATATATATATTTATGTATGTATACATAAATATACCAATTCATTAACCAAATAGGTCAACTTTTGACCAAAAAGTCAACTTTGGTTAAAATGGTCAATTTTTAGCCCAATGACCAACTCATTGACCCAATCGGTCTACTTTTGACCAAAAAGTCATCTTTGATCAAAATGGTCAATTGTTGACCCAATTACTAACTCGTTGACCAAATAGGTCAACTTTCGTCCAAAAGTCAACTTTGGTCAAATAGTCAATATCTCACCCAATGACCACCCCGTTGACCCAATAGGTTAACTTTTGACAAAAAATTCAATTTTGGTCAAAATAGGTCAACTTTTGACCAAAAAGTAATCTTTGGTCAAAATGGCCAATTTCTGACCTAATGACCACCCCATAAAGACCAACCCATTGACCTAATAGGTCGATTTTTGACCAAAAAGTAAGTTTTGGTCGAAAAAGTTAATTTTAGATCTAATGACCAATTATTCACTCAATAAGTTAATCTCTGACCAAAAAGTCAACTTTAGCCAAAATATTCAATCCTTAACCCAATGACAAACCCATTTTGTCCAATAGGTCAACTTTTGACCAAATAGTCAATTTTGGTCAAAATAATCAATTTTTTACTGAATGACCACCAATTGACCTAATAAGTCAACTTTTGACCAAAAAGTCAACTTTTGACCAAAATATGTCAACTTTTTACCAAAAAAGTTAATTTTAGTCAAAATGGTCAACTTCTGACATAATGACCTCACCGTTGACCCGATGGCTCAACTTTCGACCAAAAATTTAATTTTGGTCAAAATAATTAATTTTTGACCTAATGACCAAGATAGTCAATTTTTTGAATTAATGACCAATTATTGACCCAATAAGTCAATCTCTGACCAAAAAGTCAACTTTGGACAAAATGGTCAATGATTGACCTAATGACAAACCCATTGCCCAATAAGTCAAATTTTGACCAAAAAGTCAATTTTGGTCAAAATAATCGATTTCGACCTAATGATCACCCATTGACCAAATAGGTCAAGTTTTGACCAAAAAAATAACTTTGGTCAAAATGGTCAATTTTTGACCCAATGATCAACCCATTGACTAAATTGGTCAAATTTTGACAAAAAAGTTAACTTTTTAGGTCAAAATAAACAATTTTTGACCTAATGACCAATTATTGACCCAATAAGTAATTCTTTGACCAAAAAGTCAACTTTGGTCATAATTTCAATCCTTGCCCCAATGACAAACCCATTAACCCAACATGTCAACCTTTGAACAAAAAGATAACTTTGGTCAAAACGGTAAATCCTTGACCCAATAACCAACCCAATAACCCAATAGATTAACTTTTGTCCAAAAAGTCAATTTTGGTCAAAATAATAAATTTTTTACATAATTACCAATTATTGACCCCATAGGTCAACTTTTTAATAAAAAAGTCAATTTTGGTCAAAATTGGCAATTTTTAACTTAATAACCACCTCATTGACTGTAAAAGGTCAACTTTCGACCAAAAAGTCAAATCGGGTCAAAATGGTCAATTTCCGACACAATGACCTAAATGTCAACTTCTGGTGAAAATGGTCAATCTTTCATCCAATGACCAACCCATTGACTCCGATTTGTTAACTTTGACTAAAAAGTCAACTTTGGCCAAAATAGTTAATCCTGGACCCAATGACCAACCTGTTGTCCCAATAGATCAACTTTTGACAAAAAAGTTAATTTTGCTCAAAATTGTCAATTTTTGATCTATTGATCGCTCTCATTGACTCCAAATAGGTCAAATTTTGAACAAAAGACAACTTTGGTCAAAATTGTCAATCCTTAACCCAATGACCAACCCATTGACCCAATATGTCAACTTTGACCAAAAAGTCAATTTTGATTAAAATAGTCGATTTTTGACCTAATGACCAATTTTTGACCCAGTAAACCAATCTCTATCCAAAAATCAACTTTGGTCAAGATGGTTAATCTTTGACCTAATGCCCAACCCATTGACCCAATAGGACATCTTTTGACCAAAAAGTCAACTTTGGTCAAAATGATCAATCCTTGACCCAATGACAACCCATTAGCTTAATAGGTCAACATTTGACCAAAAAGTCAATTTCGGTCGAAATAAAAAAATTTTGAATTAATGACCAATTATTGACCCAATAAGTCAATCTCTGACCAAATAATCAACTTTAATCAAAATGGTCAATCCTTGATCCAATGAAAAACCCATAGACCCAATAGGTTAACTTTTGACCAAAAAGACAATTTTGGTCAAAATAGTCAATTTTTGACCAAATGACCACCGATTGACCCATAAGTCAACTTTTGACCAACAAGTCGACTTTAGTCAAAATGGACAATTTTTGACCCAATGACCAACCCATTAAACAATAGGTCAATTTTTGACCAAAAAAGACATCTTTGGTAAAAACGGTCAACTTCTTGATCCAATTACCAACACATTGGCCAAATATGTCAACTTTTGACCAAAAAGTCAACTTTGGTCAAAATGGTCAATTTCTGACCCAATGACCTCCCCGTTGACCCAATGGGTTAACTTTTGACAAAAAAATCAATCTTGGTCAAAATAGTTAATTTTGACCTAATGACCGATTAATGACCAAATAAGTCGATCTTTGACCGAAAAGTTAATTTTTGTCAAAATAATCAATCCTTCACCCAATGACAAACACATTGACCCAACAGACGACTTTCGACCAAAAAGTCGATTTTGGTTAAAATAATCAATTTTCGACCTAATGACCACCCATTAACCAAATAAGTCAACTTTTGACCAAAAAGTCAACTTTGGTCAAAATGGTATGTATATATATATAACTTTATACAATATTATTTTTTTATTTTAATTATTTTAAGTAAAGTATATTATTTATAAATATAATCTGAATATAAAAATATTTAATAGTTAAATAAATTATAAATAAAATATAATTATATGTATATATAAATAAATAAATAAATAAATATATACATATATATAATAGTATTTTTTTATTTTAAATGTTTTAAGAATAGTATATTATTTATAAATATAATTTAATTATAAAAATATTTAATCATTAAATAAATTATAAATAAAAACACATATATAGTTATATATATATATATATATATATATATATATATATATATATATATATATATATATATTTATATAATATTTTTTTTATTTTAAATGTTTAAAGTATAGTACATTATTTATAAATATAATTTAATTATAAAAATATTTAATAATTAAATAAATTATATATATATAAATATATTTTTTTTTTAAGGAAAACCCGAAGGCAATTTTATTTATCTTAAAAAAAAAGATACAAAGGGAGAGTTTGTGCAGTGCACACATAGTAATTCACAAGACTCCAAAAACCACAAAAGGATTTGGTACACAGAGAAACTATTCATGTGTAACCAAACCAAAATATAATACTATCATAAAATAACGACATCGACGCAAATGTAACAGACCCCAAGCAATCTCAAAAGAAATCCATCAGCTCTGAAGAGGTTTTATAAGATAGCAATCATCAAAAAAATCACCACGGTCCAGCCATCGTCACGTCTAATGGAAGAAACGCTAGCGACCACCGCTCCGGTGTGGTCAATAATCCGCCATCCATCCGACAAAACCGTCGCAAGGGTCTCCAACCATATGTGCACGAGGAAGTTCAGCAGGAGAAATCGCAGCAGCATTCCGCCAATCATAAACACGAAATACAATAAGTCGAAAGATGAACGCGCAACAATAATAAGCTAACCACCAATACAATAATCGCAGATATGCACCAAAGATACACATAATTAAATAATTAAAGAACTGCTGAAAAGATAGTATTGCCGCAAAAAGAAATGTCCAATCCAATGATGTATGTGAAGAAAGAACCATAGAGTACGGCCGGGTGGAATAGAAGAAAATTCCAAGCATAAAAATCCCAAGCATTAAAGGATATATGAAAAATAAAGCAAGTGGGAGCTACGGAAAGAAAAAAAAAAAAAAAAAAAAAAAAAAATACCAATCACATAACCCGCACATATGGAGCATCGATAGAATCCCCGTGAGTAACATAAGAAGGTGAGGGGGGGCACGGATCCAACGAGTAAGTGGTTAGTCGAGGCGCCGACTTTGGCAAGCCAATTAGCCGGACCATTGCCTTCACGGTGAATAAAGTTCCAATTAACCCTAGAGGAGGAGGTAATACGTTGTATACGGTTAGTGTAGTATAAAATATCCCACGGGACCGGTTTAGCTTGGGCGAGAGCCTCAAATAGAACAAGTAGAGTCCGTTTCAAATTCAAGATGGTGCCATCGAAATAATGCAGCTATAGTAGCCGCCAAGAGCAACGCATGGGCTTCCGATTCAAGGGGAGAAGCAGGTGATACAATGAGATGAGAAGTAAAATAAGCATTTACCTTGATGATTCCTAGCCACGCCACCAACCCCGGCATTAGTCGCTCTCCAGCTCCCATCAATATTAAATTTAATCCATCCGAAAGGAGGCGGACGCCATCTCACCAAAGTTGGGAGTTGCGGAGCCAACCTTAAGGCATGGCCAACGGGGTTGGTATCAAAAAACTCAATGCCCCAAAAAAACGTAGCTTTTAAGCCCATCATCTTATAAACTCTATTCACATAGGCAACAATATTAGAGAAGACAATGTTAAGAGAAATAAGATTGCCAAGCATGCTTACCATCATTACGAGCCATCCATAAAAACCAGATAACAATATATGGATAGATTTGCCAAAAATGATTGTGTTTCTTATCGGATTGCATAAATTTAAAGTGGCAAGTAAATTTTTAGCAGGACTCAAAATAGCACCAAACTTAATCCCCCCCTCTTCCAAATTTCTAAAGAAAAAGAGCAAGTAAAAAAATATGTTCCAGGGATTCTTCGGCAGAATGACAAAACCCACACCAAGAGGCAAGCCGAAGCCCCTTAAGCTTAAGGATATCATCACAAGGCAATACTTTATGATACACACGCCAAGCCAAAAAGGACATGGATGGGGTTAAAGCACTAGACCAAATGTTCTTACCCCACTGGATGTCGTGAAAATGATGCAAAGAACGGTAAACAGCTTTGAAAACAGAGTGAGAGGTCGCCGTCTTAAGCAAAGGAGTGTCAGCCTTTTGGGGATCAAAAGGAATAGTAGAGATGAATCTAGCATGATCGGGCCCCACCAATTCATTGAGTAAAGGGACATTCCAGTCCCCATCCAACCAGGCATCAGCAACCTGAAGATGATCATTAACATTTAAATCCGTCGAGAATTCAAATGGGGCCCAAGAGTCATGCCAAAAGGAAATTTTGCCACAACCTAAATCCCAGAAAATAAGATGCTTAGCCCACTCACGAATATTAAGCAATCTCTTCCATATAGAGCGAGTCGCCTATCCTCGAAGTAACATACATAGGGTGAGAATTTTTGCAATATTTATCGTTCATGTAATTAGCCCACAAAGACTCCCCTTTCGAAAATTAAGCCGTTTTTGAAGAGATTTAAATCCTCAATGTGATGCGCGTTGTTTGAAACCCAAACCCCCCGCTGTTATAGGTTTGCATACCTTCTTCCAAGAGCACCAATGCCTCCCTCCGTGACTACCCTCCCACAAGAATTTATTAAAACACCTTTCAAGCTGATTCTGAGTACTCTTATTTAAATGTAACACACGTAATGCATACAAGGGCAAGGTTTGCAAAATACTCCTAAGCACGGTTATCCGACCCCCAAAAGAAAGAAAATTATTCTTCCAATCGTAAACCTTGGTACGGATCTTATCGACGACCTCATCGAACTGAGTCTGCTTCATACGCCCCTTCAACAACTGAACACCCAAATATTTAAGGGGCAGGACCGAAGTAGCGAAACCAGTGTAATTGGAAGCCCAGGAAGCATTACTGCGAGTGACATTCTTACCAAAGAATATCTGGCATTTACCAACGCTAAATTTGAAGCCCGAGAGGGATCGAATATCCTCAAAAATTTGGTGAATTTTTTTTAATAGAGGCTTTACTAGCATTGGAGAATAGGACCACATCATCGGCATAAGCTAAATGAGATACCATAATTCGGATTTAGTTGCATAGCGAAGAGAAGGCACTCTACCAAAGAGATCATTTAAGGACCGAGAGACGTAGTCAAACACCGAGTATAAAAATGGTGGGGGATAGAGGATCCCCTTGCTTAATCCCTCGACTAGCAGTAAAATACCCATGCATGTCACCATTAATGAGAATACCGTAATGATTACACTCGAAGCCACCTCCGGATAAGCCGACAAAAGGGGCGCAGAAAACCCCTAGCCTTAAGCACATCCAGAATAAAATCCCAACTAAGACAAGTCATAGGCTTTACGAATATCCAATTTAGTGACCATGTTCCCACCACGACACTTTCTATCCAATTCGTGGATTAATTCTTGAGCCAACAATATATTGTCCGTGATCCCTCTACCCTTAATGAAAGCCGATTGGTTTTGAGACATAATGATATTAAGATGGGGTTGAATACGACGCACCAAGATCTTGCCGATGACCTTGGAGAGAACGAGTGGTTAGCGATATAGGGCGGAAATGATCCCACGAAGATTTGTGAGAAGACTTGGGAAGAAGGACAATAAGTAGCGACGAAAAGTAATTTCTGGGGTTTCGCCTCTAAAAAAACTTTGGATAGCCTCAACCACCGCCCGCTTGACAATACTCCAACACTTCAAATAGAAATCGGAGGTAAAACCATCGGGACCGTGGGCTTTATTACAATTAATATCCGACAAAGCAGCAAAAACCTCATCCATAGTGGGGATACCGGAGAGATCTAAGCTTTCGATATCGCCTAACATCATTAAAAAGGTGACTCCGAAGAGTACCGGTGGTATCACAAGCGAGTAGAGTTGTTTGTAATAATTAACCGCACTATCCCCCGGGTCTTGGGCGTCGGTAACCCACACCCCGAATGGTCTTTGATGCGGAGAATCGTGTTTGAAGCCCTACGATGTTTAATACGAGCATGAAAATATTTTGTATTACGATCCCCCCGAACAAAATGAATCTCTCCCGCTTTTTGTTGCAAGAAAAGTTCCTCGAAAGAGAAGCTTCCAACAAATCTTTATGCGCCTCATGTAACTCCGTAACCGGATCGAGGTTAGATTCATCCAATGCTTGTAGAAATCTAACCCTCCGATCGACCTTACTAACTTTAGCATGAATGTCCCCAAAAACTTCCCAATTCCAAGCTCGAGAGCGAGAGGCCACTTTCTTGTGAAGTTTCCGTAGCCGAAACCAAGCATTTCCAACATCCGGAAAGTTCCGATTGTTAGCAACCACTCTAATAAAGTCCTCATGGTTAGACCGGACATTAAGATATCGAAAGTGATACTCGGAAACTTTTTGAAATGGTCAAAGGAAAGCAGGAGAGGTTTGTGATCCGAGCCGCAGCTACTAAGATGTTGCACCCGAGAGTATGTATAAAAGGAAAGCCACGCCCGATTCGCAAAGCACCCGTCTAAGCGCTCGAATAGCTTTCCTCTCGCCAAGTAAACTTGGAGCCAACAAAACCTAAATCCGATAACCCCGAATCCATCATAGCCTCACCAAATTTATGCATTAACGACGGCGAGGTACGACGACCCCCAACTTCTCGAGTTATGAAGAATCATATTGAAATCACCCCCCACCATCCACTTATCTGAAGATAGATTACCTAAGTTTTTAAGATTGTACCAAAGATCCTGCCTGGAATGAAACAGAGTACTAGCATAAACGAAGGTTAAATAACCAGAGAAATCATCCATAGCGAATGAAGTATGGACAAATTGCCCATCGTCGGCAATAACATCCGGAGAGATGTGTTTCTTCCAAAAAACCCAAATCTTATTGGAGCAATTACATAAAAAATGAAACTTCTTAAATTTACCCAAAATGCGATCGGGAGAAGCGATGAGAGGTTCAAGAATAAAGCAAAGATGCCAACATTATGAATCCTAGTGAGATGTTTCAATCTACCAAGGGAGCTAGGATCAGCAACTCCCCTGATATTCCAGACCAAAAGATTAAACATGGATAGACGAAGAACCCTCCCTAGAAGCTCTAGACCGGGTCTGTCTATTTTCACCCTCGGAATGATAATGATGCACTCCCTCTCCTCCGTCACGAATCCCAAGATTGGTAAGTTCATAACTTCCTTTTTCCTTCTCTCGCGGGACTTCGCACTTGCCACTCCTCCCCTATAAGGTGAGAAGCTTCTTCCAACAGATGTTCCGACACCGGAGAAACATCGCCTAGACTTATACGTCGTGTTAAAATCCCTGCGAAATCGTTTCGTAGTTTCGACCGCATTAGGAGGGCGAGATCGTCTTCGCAAAGACATGGTCCATCAAGGGCTTAATAATGGCAGTTTCGACCGCACCCGCAGGGGTTGGGGAAAGAGAATGGACATGAGCCACAGGAGGGACATCGTGAGTAGCATCATGATTATTAGCCTCAATAGAACTGTGAAATGGAATAGCACCCACATCCACTAAGTCCTCCCCCAAGGAAGTATTCCTAATAACCACTATCTCAGGAACCTCTATTGCAATAGGAGAAGCAGAGTGGGGCCGCACCATGGGAGTTTCGACCGCTCGCGTAGGAACCGGGGAACGTGGGTGTACATGGGCCACAGGAGGGACAATGTGAATAACATCACCCTTATCCACTAAACCCTCCTCCAAATGGGGATCCCTAATATCCACATTCTGTAGAACCTCTGCATCATTAGGGGTGGCAACGTGGGGTGGCACCTTACTGACTTTCCTGAGCTCGGGGTGTAAGTGATGGCATTGAGCATCACAATGACCAAACATCCTACAATTAGAGCAGTAGGGTGGATGTCTTTCGAGGATAGGCTGAATATAGTACCCATTATGTGCAGAGCCTATCCATAACTCATCAGGGAGTGATTGTGTAATGTCTCGTTCGACGAGAACCCTAGCTATATCAGGTCGGGATAGAGAAAAGGTAAAATCGTCTAATTGTAGAGGTTTCCGAAAACATCGGCAATGGAATACAAAAAATGGGGCTCGAAATGATGCACTTTCAAACCGGGCAGAGAAATCCAAACCGGAATAGTAGGAGATTCAGCTCGCGGATCAAAATCCACGGACCATTTAAGTAATTTCATAACCCGATTCTCAATCCTTAAGATCCCGCGAGCAAAAAGTCGCGTATAATCTTCCTCGTTGGAGAGTTGAATGAGGATATGTCTACCATCTAAACGACCTATTTTCCAAGTGCCCGTTAACCTCATAAGCTCAAAATCCCTCCGAATAAATTCCAACTTAGGATGCCCATAGAGGAATTTACCTACCAAAGTTAAACGAAACGACGAGGCAAGTATTTCATTTTCAGCGTCAGAGATAAAAATAGCGGGTTTCCCATTCTTTCTACCCGCTTTTTTAATGAACATATTATCACCTCCAAGTGCCATAGAATCATGAAACGATTGAGGGAAAAATAAGGTTTTCATCTCGGTGGAATCCTTATTACCCCCAACCGCATCCGCATACGACCTCGCCATCACCCGGCGGCCAACCGAAAGTAAAGAGAAATCAATAAAAATGTAGATGCAGTAAATTAACAAATGCAGCGAAGAACATTAAACTAAATAAAAAGAAAGATAAGGCAAATAAAAAACAAAGATCCACTCCAAAAAAGAAAGATAAAATCCACACACAAAAGCCCCAAAGACAGGAAATGCAAAGATCAAAGGAAACGGCAAAAACACGGATAGAAACAAACCAAATTCGGAATGGAGCAGGAACAGGAAAAAAAAAAAAAAAAAAAAAAAAAAAAAAAAACAAAAATAAAAAATAGAAGAAACTATAGCAGATGAAGGAGAAACGGCAAGATAAAAACTGCAAAAACACAATAAAAAACAAGAAAACACCCAAGATAACTAGATCCAAGCAAATCCCAAGAGATGCAACCCAGATCCGAGCAAATCAGGGAGAAGCGGCAAGAAAAATTCAGAAAAAACACAAAAAAATAACCTAAAAAACCAGATCCGAGGAAGAATAAGACACGCGAGCAGAATCGGAGCAAAAGGGAAGATTTTACCAGCAGGAATGCAAAGGAACGCAAGTCTCGAAGGAGGAAAACCCATTTTCGCCGCACCCCACGAGCAGATCCACTCCTAACAGCTCCATTTTATATATATATATATATATATATATATATATATATATATATATATATATATATATATATATATATATATATATGAATAAATTTATTTAATATTATTTTTTATTTTAAATATCTTAAGTATAGTATATTATTCATAAATATAATTTAATTATAAAAATATTTAATAATTTACAAAATTATAAATAACTATATATATATATAAATATATATATATATATATATATATATATATATAATTCTTTTTTATTTTAA
>CM040430.1:55725833-55730833 GCA_022702705.1 Papilionanthe hookeriana x Papilionanthe teres | reverse complement strand
TGGTGATATTGAGGGTCATGCTGGTTTGAGAGGAGATAATGATGCAAATGTTTGGGAAGTTCTTGAATTTAATAAGCTTCTTCAAGTAGGACATGTAGTGACCAGCCACAGTCTTCTCCTTAATAAGCACATTCTCAAAAATTGCCTTATTTATGGCCATCCAAATGATCCAAGCAGTGAGGAGGGGGAGGGCAGCAGTACCAGCATTGTTCCAATCAGCCCAGCAAGTGATTAGATTATCCTATTGTAAATTTAATGTGTTGAGTTGAGTCCGTCAAGAAGATCGGACCGTACCTTTGGGAGAAACCGCAAGCAAAGAATATATGAGTAATGGATTCTCCCTCCTTATGACATAAACTGCAGCAAGAAGGTCCTCTGAGCCCTTTTAGTTTTAAGATATCATCAGTGGGTAGGAAGTGGTAGAAAGTCCTCCAGCAGAAGAAAGCCATAGAAGGAGAAAGATAGTTCCCCAGAAAATCACTCCCTGTGGTACCGCATCCCAATTAAACGAGCTTAGCGTAGATAGCTTTGGAAGAACTTTGGTTTTTAATAGATGGCCATTCAAGAGTGTCAGGTCTGGATCTATCAAATGAAATAGTGGCGATCTTCTGTACAGAAGGGGTCATCAGGATGGAATGAAGAAAGGAAGTGGACCAGTTGTCACCCTCCCAACAATCAGCTACCAAAAGGTTAAGGTTGTTGATAGGGGTGCTTGGTCAGTAATCCGACCTTGGGGGCACCGATGATCCACACGGAAATTAATGATGCCTTTACCCAAATACCAGATATAGAGCTGTTCAGCCACCTGTCTGTTTTTTACCATAGCTTTCTAAATTTTGGAGTCCCCTAATTTAAGGGTAACCAAGGAAGGGTGGGTATGCTTACAATATTTTTCCATCAAGAAATTAGCCCAGAGGGAGTCCTGGGCTCTAAAATTTATCCATAGCTTGCAGTAGTTCACTTGAATCATTTGGTTTAAGCCTTTCAAACCCAGACCACCAGCCCATTCAGGCTTAGCCATTTTCTCGCCGGATGCCCAATGTATCCGCTTCCTTTTACCAGCCCGCAGAAAGTGGTTAAAGTCCTTTCTAATTGCACTTGGGTGCTCTTTTTCATGGTGGTCATCTGCATAAGATAGTTAGGGAGGGTAGTAAGGATGCTTTTAAGTAAGGTAAGTCTCCCCCCAGATGATAAATAAATGTGGGTCCAGTTAGAGAGATAAGTGCAGATCTTGTTATGTGTATCATCAAATGGGTCTGCTTTGTTCTGCCAATGTTGAGCTGAACCCCCAAATATTTGATAGGTAAGGTTGTGCTAGAAAAGCAAGTGTGATTGAGAGCCCACTGTTTAGTGTCCTGAGACACCTTCTTAGAGAATAAAATTTGACACTTAGCATTATTAAAACTAAGGCCAAACTGCTCCTGAAAAATCTGGAGGCACTTATAAATGTAGGTCACAGCCCTTTTAGAAGCATTGGAGAAAATCATGACATCATTTGCATATATTAGATGAGAAATAGGAATGTTGGATCTGTGATGATATCTAACCTGCTGATGATTATTTTTCAAATGATTAAGCATTGAGGAGAAGTGGTCCATGGCAAGAATAAAGAGAGTGGGGGAAAGGGGGTCCCCCTGCTTAAGGCCTCTGGTAGTAGAAAAATGCCCCCGCCTAGAACCATTTATCGAAGGGAGTGGGAATTATTATCGAGCCATCTTTGAATTAAATTACAAAAACTTTCATTGAAACCCCTAGCTGACAGCACCTCTAAAATGAAATCCCAGCTGATAGTACATAAGCCTTTCTGATGTCCAATTTGTAGATTAGATTACCCCCTCTACACTGCTTGTTTAGGTTCAGGAGCAATTCTTGGGCTAACAACACATTTTCAGAAATGGACTTGCCTTTAATAAATGCTGATTGATTCATATTGATAATTTTATTTAAATGAGGCTGAATCCTTATGACAAGGATTTTGCTAATTATCTTGCTTATAACTGAGGTAAGACTGATGGGTCTGAATTGATCCCAACTACTCAATTCTGTGTTCTTTGGAATAAGGACAATATTGGAAGAGCTAAAGAAATAAGACATATCCTTCCCATGGAAAAACCGATAATCGCAAGCAATAACCTCAGCTTTAATAACAGTCCAGGCTTTTTTGTAGAAATCAGCAGTGAAACCATCAGGTCCAGCAAATTTAAAGCTGTCAATGCTGCAGAGGGCTTGCCAGATTTAAGCTTTAGTGGGAGGTTCAGTGAGGGATAATGAATTGATATAATGGAAATGATCCTGTAAGTTGGTGGGGGTGATCTGAACCCTACCAACTGAGGGTTGGGATATCAGGTTATGAAAATACCTGATAGCAATCCTTCCAATCTCCAAATTTTTCTTCAGCCAAACCCCATCCTCATCCTTTATTCTGTGAATGATGTTGCAGCTTCTTCTATATCTGATGTAGGCATGAAAAAATTTTGTATTTTTGTCCCCCTCTGCAAAACTTTTGATAGAAGCTTTCTGTTTTAGGAACATGTCTTGAATGTCAATAGAATTGGAAAGTTTAGTTTGAGCAGCTAAAAGAAGGTCAGTAGTCTCACCCCTCAAGGCCAGCTACTCCAATCTATTCACCTCCTCTTCAGCTTCATTCACTACAGAAAAAACATTTCCAAACTCTCTCCACCCCCATTTATTGAGAGCATTACAAGTTTTAAGATGAAGTAGCCCCAACTTAATCCAAGGGTCGAGTGAGTCTCCCCTTGCCATAGTGATTGGATGAGAGTAAAAAAGTTTGGATGGGTCGACCAGAAATTTTGGTATCTGAAGGGGGGACAGGAGAAAGTTTGTGGGGGAGCAGAAATAGAAAGGATGAGGGTCAATGGTAAGAACAAAGGAGGGGGAGGTGGGTGATAGAGAAATGTAGAAATTGGGAGTGCCAAGCTTCATTTACCAAGAATTTGTCCAACCTTTCCCAAATCTTGCTTCTCCTCCAGGTGAAAGGTGTGCCCTTAAAACCAAGATCAAACAAACCTGCAGTCTGGATATTGTCACTAAAAAAGTTCATAGTGCTAAGGGTGGGGGTGCTACCCCCCAATTTCTCAGACGAAGTGGCAATGCAATTGAAATCTCCCCCACCGACCAAGGGAGATCAATAGAACTCGCTAATAAGGTGTAAGTGATCCCGCAGATCGATTCTATCTTGTTTTCTAAATCCCGCATAAATAAAAGTAAGCACAGATTTTGTGTCCAACAAAGTGTAATGAGAGGTGAGTAAATTGGTGGTGATCAATGAGAATAGACCAATTGACCTCAGCTCTGCATAGGATCTAGATTTTATTACTGATGTTAGCATAGAAAGTGAAACCAGGGAAATTTTTGAGGATTTTATCAGAGTTTATATGAACCATAGGTTCCAAAAGCACAATACACCAAGGGGTGTGTTTCTTATTAAGATTTTTGAGTCTTCTTAGAGAGTGTGGACAAGCCACCCCTCTAATGTTCCAAGCAAAGGAGGTTTATCATTTGAGATTGGACGAGGGGAGGGGAAAGTGATTTATGGGAGCTGGATCTAGTTCTCCCTCTAGTGAGGGGAGGGGGTGGGGGTGAAAACTCTCTAGGATTGAAATTGGAAGTTTCAGCAAGTTTCTGGAGTTCGGATCTATTTTTCTTCTTCTTCTTAGAGGAGTAAATTTCCCATTCCTCCTCCATAGAATCAGAAACAGCTCTCAGTTTGGTCGGGGAAGGGGGAAGAAAGGTTAGAGGGGGAGAGGTAGACAAAATGACAGGTGGGGTGGGGTTTTGGATAGGTAAAATTAAAGTGGTTTAGGGTGGGGGGATTGGGATTAAGATAAGTAGGAATATGCACATGAGTGGGGGGAGGTCCCACTTCAGGTGGAGAGGGCATCTCTGTGGGGGGATGAGGATCTAACTGAGTAGTTCCCACCTCAAAAGGTTTTTCATGAGTAAAATCAATCCTGACATTGGCTGGAGCTCTCCTGGGGGTGGATGAAGTTTGAAGCACCTATCTTTATTATGCCCAAACATCCTACAGTGAGTGCAATAATAACGTCTTCGCTGCATGATTACAATACATATTTATTTATAATTTTTCTAACTATTAAATATTTTTCATAATTAAATTATATTTATAAATAATTTACTATAATATATATATATAAATTTATACATATATACATATATATAAATATATATATATATATATTTATAATTTTTTAACTATTCAATTCTTTTATATTTGAATTATATTTAAAAATAATATACAATACATAAAATATTTAAAATAAAAAGTAATATTATATAAATTTATATATATATATATATATTTATAATTTATTTCACAATTAAATATTTTAATAATTAAATTTTATTTATAAATAATATACTATACTTAAAACATTTAAAATAAAAAAAATAATACATATATTTACTTATTTATAATTTATTTAACTATTAAATATTTTTATAATTAAATTATATTTATAAATAATATACTATACTTAAAATATTAAAAAATATTATTAAATATATATATATATATATATATATATATATATATATATATATATATTTATTTATAATTTTCTTAACTATTAAATATTTTTATAATTAAATTATATTTAAAATAATATACTATACTTAAAATATTTAAAATAAAAAAATAATATTATATAAATAAATATATATATATATATATATATATATATATATATATATATATATATATATATATATATATATATATATATATATATATATATATCATTTTTTTAACTATTAAATAATTTTATAATTAAATTATATTTATTAATAATATATTATACTTAAAATATCTAAAATAAAAAAATAATATTAAATAAATTTTATTATATATATAAATCTATATTTATGTACCTCTATATATATTTTTTATCTATAATTTTTTGTAATTATTAAATATTTTTATAAATAAATTATATTTATAAATAATATACTATACTTAAAAT
>CM040430.1:55720833-55723333 GCA_022702705.1 Papilionanthe hookeriana x Papilionanthe teres | reverse complement strand
CCAATTACCAACTCATTGACCAAATATGTCAACTTTTGACCAAAAGTCAACTTTGGTCAAAATAGTTAACATCTAACCCAATGACCACCCCATTGACCCAATAGGTTAACTTTTGACCAGAAATTCAATTTTGGTCGAAATAGGTCAACTTTTGACCAAAAAGTAATCTTTGGTCAAAATGGCCAATTTCTGACCCAATGACCACCCCATTGACCCAAAGACCAACCCATTGACCCAATAGGTCGGTTTTTCACCAAAAATTAAATTTTGGTCAAAATCGTTAATTTTTGATCTAATGACCAATTATTCACTCAATAAGTTAATCTCTGACCAAAAAGTCAATTTTGGTCAAAATATTCAATCCTTAACCCAATGATAAACCCATTGGCCCAATAGGTCAACTTTTGACCACATAGTCAATTTTGGTCAAAATAGTCAATTTTTGACTGTATGGCCACCAATTGACCCAATAAGTCAACTTTTGACCAAAAAGTCAACTTTGGTCAAATGATAAGTCAACTTTTGACCATTAAGTCAACTTTTGACCAAAATATGTCAACTTTTGACCAAAAAAGTTAATTTTAGTCAAAATGGTCAACTTCTGACATAATGACCTCCCCGTTGACCCAATGGCTCAACTTTTGACCAAAATTTAATTTTGGTCAAAATAATTAATTTTTGACCTAATGACCAAAATAGTCAATTTTTTGAATTAATGACCAATTATTGACCCAATAAGTTAATCTCTGACCAAAAAGTCAACTTTGGACAAAATGGTCAATGATTGACCCAATGACAAACCCATTGCCCAATAAGTCAAATTTTGACCAAAAAGTCAATTTTGGTCAAAATAGTCAATTTTTGACCTAAAGACCACCATTGACCAAATATGTCAACTTTTGACCAAAAAGTCAACTTTGGCCAAAATGGTCAATTTTTAACCCAATGATCAACCCACTGACTAAATTGGTCAAATTTTGACCGAAAAGTCAACTTTTTAGGTCAAAATAGACAATTTTTAACCTAATGACCAATTATTGACTCAATAAGTAAATCTCTGACCAAAAAGTCAACGTTCGTCATAATTATCAATTTTTGACCCAATGACAAACTCATTGACCCAACATGTCAACCTTTGAACAAAAAGATAACTTTGGTCAAAATGGTAAATCCTTAAACTAATAACCTACCCACTGACCCAATAGATCGACTTTTGTCCAAAAAGTAAATTTTGGTCAAAATAGTAAATTTTTTACATAATTGCCAATTATTGACCCAATAGGTTAACTTTTGAACAGAAAAGCCAATTTTGGTCAAAATTGACAATTTTTGACCTAATGACCACCTCATTAACCCAAACGGTCAACTTTTGACCAAAAAGTCAAATTGGGTCAAAATGGTCAATTTCTGACATAAATGTCATCCTTAGTGAAAATGGTCAATCTTTCATCCAATGACCAACCCATTGACCCAATTTGTTAACTTTTAACTAAAAAGTCAACTTTGGCCAAAATAGTTAATCCTCGACCCAATGACCAACCTATTGACCCAATAGGTTAACTTTTGACCAAAAAGTCAATTTTACTCAAAATTGTCAATTTTTGATCTACTGACCACCTCATTAACCTAAATAGTCAAATTTCGACCAAAAGACAACTTTGGTCAAAATTGTCAATCCTTAACCCAATGACCAACCCATTGACCCAATATGTCAACTTTGACCAAAAAGTCAATTTTGATTAAAATAGTCAATTTTTGACCTAATGACCAATTTTTGACCCAGTAAACCAATATATATCCAAAAACTCAACTTTGGTCAAGATGGTTAATCTTTGACCTAATGCCCAACCCATTGACCCAATAGGATATCTTTTGACCAAAAAGTCAACTTTGGTTAAAATGATCAATCCTTGACCCAATGACTAACCCGTCGGTCTATTATAGTCAACATTTAACCAAAAAGTCAATTTCGGTCAAAATAAAAAAATTTTGAATTAATGACCAATTATTGACCCAATAAGTCAATCTCTGACCAAATAGTCAACTTTAGTCAAAATGGTCAATCCTTGATCCAATGACAACCCCATAGACCCAATAGGTCAACTTTTGACCAAAAAGCCAATTTTGGTCAAAAAAGTCAATTTTTGACCAAATGACCACCCATTGACCCAATAGGTCAACTTTTGACCAAAAAGTCATCTTTGGTCAAAATGGACAATTTTTGACCCAATGACCAACCCTTGACCCAATAGGTCATCTTTTGACCAAAAAAGTCATCTTTGGTAAAAATGGTCAACTTCTTGATCCAATTACCAACACATTGGCCAAATATGTTAACTTTTGACCAAAAAGTCAACTTTGGTCAAAATGGTCAATTTCCGACCCAATGGGTTAACTTTTGACCAAAAATTCAATCTTGGTCAAAATAGTCATTTTTTGACCTAATGACCAATTAATGACCAAATAAGTCAATCTCTGACCAAAAAGTAAATTTTTGTCA
>CM040430.1:55710833-55715833 GCA_022702705.1 Papilionanthe hookeriana x Papilionanthe teres | reverse complement strand
ATCTACTTTTGACCAAAAAGTCATCTTTGGTCAAAATGGTCAATTCTTGACCCAATTACCAACTCATTGACCAAATAGGTCAACTTTTGACCAAAATTCAACTTTAGTTAAAATAGTCAATATCTGACCCATTGACTACCCCGTTGACCCAATAGGTTAACTTATGACCAAAAATTCAATTTTGGTCAAAATAGGTCAACTTTTGACCAAAAAGTAATATTTGGTCAAAATGGCCAATTTCTGACCCAATGACCACCCCATTGACCCAAAGACCAACCCGTTGACCCAATAGGTCGGTTTTTGACCGAAAAGTAAATTTTGGTCAAAATAGTTAATTTTGATCTAATGACCAATTATTCACTCAATAAGTTAATCTCTGACGAAAAAGTCAACTTTGGTCAAAATATTCAATCCTTAACCCAATGACAAACCCATTGACCCAATAGGTCAACTTTTGACCAAATAGTCAATTTTGGTCAAATAGTCAATTTTTGACTGAATGACCACCAATTGACCCAATAAGTCAACTTTTGACCAAAAAGTCAACTTTGGTCAAATGATAAGTCAAGTTATGACCAATATGTCAACGTTTTACTAAAATAGATCAACTTTTGTCCAAAAAAATTAATTTTAGTCAAAATAATCAACTTCTGACATAATGACCTCCCCGTTGACCCAATGGCTCAACTTTTGACCAAAATAGTCAATTTTTTGAATTAATGACCAATTATATAAGTCAATCTCTGACCAAAAAGACAATTTTGGACAAAATGGTCAATTATTGACCCAATGACAAACCCATTGCTCAATAAGTCAAATTTTGACCAAAAAGTCAATTTTGGTCAAAATAGTTAATTTTTGACCTAATGACCACCCATTAACCAAATAGGTCAACTTTTGACCAAAATGTTAACTTTGGTCAAAATGGTCAATTTTTGACCCAATGATCAACCCATTGACTAAATTGGTCAAATTTTGACCGAAAAGTCAACTTTTTAGGTCAAAATAGACAATTTTTGACCTAATGACCAATTATTGACCTAATAAGTAAATCTCTGACCAAAAAGTCAACTTTGGTCATAATTATCAATCCTTGACCCAATGACAAACCCATTGACCCAACATGTCAACCTTTGAACAAAAAGATAACTTTGGTCAAAATGGTAAATCCTTGACCCAATAACCAACCCACCGACCCAATAGATCAACTTTTGTCCAAAAAGTCAATTTTGGTCAAAATAGTAAATTTTTTACATAATTGCCAATTATTGACCCAATAGGTCAACTTATGAAAAAAAAAGCCAATTTTGGTCAAAATTGGCAATTTTTGATCTATTGACCACCTCATTGACCCAAAAGGTCAATTTTTGACCAAAAAGTCAAATTGGGTCAAAATGGTCATTTCTGACACAATGACCTAAATGTCAACTTTGGTGAAAATGGTCAATCCTTCATCCAATGACTAACCCATTGACCCAATTTCTTAGCTTTTGACTAAAAAGTCAACTTTGGCCAAAATAGTTAATCCTCGACCCAATGACCAACCTATTGACCTAATAGGTCAACTTTTGACCAAAAAGTCAATTTTGCTCAAAATTGTCAATTTTTGATCTACTGACCGCCTCATTGACCTAAATAGGTCAAATTTTGATCAAAAGACAACTTTGGTCAAAATTGTCAATCCTTAACCAAATGACCAACCCATTGACCCAATATGTCAACTTTGACCAAAAAGTCAATTTTGATTAAAATAATCAATTTTTGACCTAATGACCAATTTTTTACCCAGTAAACCAATCTCGATCCAAAAAGTCAACTTTGGTCAGGATGGTTAATCTTTGACCTAATGCCCAACCCATTCAACTAATAGGACATCTTTTGACCAAAAAGTCAACTTTGGTCAAAATGATCAATCCTTGACCCAATGACCAACCTATTGGCCTAATAGGCCAACATTTGTCCAAAAAGTCAATTTCGATCAAAATAAAAAAATTGTGAATTAATGATCAATTATTGACCCAATAAGTCAATCTCCGACCAATTAGTCAACTTTAGTCAAAATGGTCAATCCTTGATCCAATGACAAACCCATAAACCCAATAGGTCAACTTTTGACCAAAAAGCCAATTTTGGTCAAAATAGTCAATTTTTGACTAATTGACCACCCATTGACCCATAGGTCAACTTTTGACAAAAAAGTCAACTTTGGTCAAAATGGACAATTTTTGACCCAATGACTAACCCATTGACCCAATAGGTCATCTTTTGACCAAAAAAGTCATCTTTGGTAAAAATAGTCAACTTCTTGATCCAATTACCAACACATTGGTCAAATATGTCAACTTTTGACCAAAAAGTCAACTTTGGTCAAAATGGTCAATTTCTGACCCAATGACCTCCCCGTTGACCCAATGGGTTAGCTTTTGACCAAAAATTCAATCTTGGTCAAAATAGTCAATTTTTGACCTAATGACCAATTAATGACCAAATAAGTCAATCTTTGACCAAAAAGTTAATTTTTGTCAAAATAATCAATCCTTCACCCGATGACAAACACATTGACCCAACAGGACAACCTTTGACCAAAAAGTCAATTTTGGTCAAAATAGTCAATTTTGGTCAAAATAGTCAATTTTTAACCTAATGACCACCCATTAACCCAATAGGTCAACTTTTGACCAAAAAGTTAACTTTGGTCAAAATGGTATGTATATATATATATAGAAATTTATATAATATTATTTTTTTATTTTAAATATTTTAAGTATAGTATATTATTTATAAATATAATTTAAATATAAAAACATTTAATAGTTAAATAAATTATAAATAAAATATAAATATATGTATATATAAATAAACAAATAAATATATATATACATATATATATATAATAGTATTTTTTTATTTTAAATGTTTAAGTATAGTATAAATAAAAATATTGGGTCAATGGGTTTATCATTGGGTCAAGGATTGACCATTTTGACCAAAGTTCACTTTTGGTTAGAGATTAACTTATTGGGTCAATAATTGATCATTAATTAAAAATTGACTATTTTGATCAAAATTGGCTTTTTCGTCAAAAGTCGACTTTATCGGTCAATGGGTTTGTCATTGGATCAAGGATTGACCATTTTGACCAAAGTTAACTTTTTAGTCGAGATCGACTTATCGGGTCATTAATTCAAAAATTGTTTATTTTGGCCAAAATTGACTTTTTGGTCAAATGTTGACCTATTAAGCCAATGGGTTGGTCATTGGGTCAAGGATTGACCATTTTGACCAAAGTTGACTTTTTGGTCAAAAGATGATCTATTGGGTCAATGGGTTGAGCATTTGGTCAAATATTAACCATCTTGACCAAAGTTGACTTTTTTGGTTAAAGATTGGTTTACTGGCAAAAATTGGTCATTAAGTAGAAAATTGACTATTTTAATCAAAATTGACTGTTTAATCAAAAGTTGACCTATTGGGTCAATGAGTTGGTCATTAGGTTAAGGATTGACTATTTTGACCAAAGTTGTCTTTTGGTCAAAATTTGACCTATTTAGGTCAATGAGGCGTACAAGAGTTAAAAATGACAATTTTGAACAAAATTGTCTTTTTGGTCAAAAGTTGACATATTGGGTCAATAGGTTGGTCATTGGGTCAAGGATTAACCATTTTGGCCAAAGTTGACTTTTTAGTAAAAAGTTAACAAATTTGTCAATTGGTTGGTCATTGGATGAAGGATTGAACATCTTCACCAAAGTTGACATTTAGGTCATTGTGTCAGAAATTGATCATTTTGACCAAATTTGAATTTTGGTCAAAAGTTGACCTTTTGGGTCAATGAGGTGGTCATTAGGTCGAAAATTGACTTTTTTTTCAAAAGTTGACCTAATGGGTCAATAATTGGTAATTATGTCAAAATTTACTATTTTGACCAAAATTAACTTTTTAGTCAAAAGTCGATCTATTTGGTCGATGGGTTAAGTTATTGGGTAAATGATCGACAATTATGACTAAAGTTGACTTTTTGGTCAAAGATTTACTTATCGGGTTAATAATTGATCATTGTAGTCAAAAATCGTCTCATTTTGACCAAAAGTTGACTTTTTTGTCAAAATTTGACCAATTTGCCACGGGTAGGTCATTGGGTAAAAAATTGACCATTTTGACTAAAGTTGACTTTTTGGTCAAAAGTTGACCTATTTGGTTAATGGGGGTCATTTGGTCAAAATTGACTATTTTGACCAAATTTGACTTTTTGGTCAAAAGTTGACATATTGGGTTAATGAGTTGGTTATTGGGTCAAGGTATAACCATTTTGACCAAAGTTGACTTTTTGGTCAAAAGTTAACCTATTGGGTCACTAGATTGGTCATTGAGTCGAAATTGACCATTTTAACTAAAGTCGACTTTTTGGTCAAAAGTTCACCTATCGGGTCAATGGGTTTATCATTGGGTCAATGATTGACCATTTTGATCAAAGTTGACTTTTTGGTCAGAGATTGGCTTACTGGGTCAATTATTGGTCATTTGGTCAAAAATTGACTATTTTGACTAAAATTGAATTTTTTGTCAAAAGTTAACCCATTGGGTCAATGGGGTGGTCATTGGATCAGGAATTGTCTATTTTGACCAAAGATGACTTTTTGTCAAAAGTTAACTTACTCGATCAATGGTTGTCATTATCGGTCAAGGATGAATCATTTTGACCAAAGTTGACTTTTTGGTCGAGATCGGCTTATCGGGTTAATAAGTGGTCATTAGGTCAAAATCGACTATTTTGTCCAAAATTGATTTTTGGTCAAACATCGACTAACTGGGTCAATGTGTTGGTCGTTAGGTAAAATTGATCATTTTGACTAAAGTTGACTTTTTGGTCAAAAGTTTACCTATCGAGTCAATGGGTTGGTCATTGGGTCGAAGATTGATCATTTTGACTATAGTTGACTTTTGGTCAGATATTGACTTATTAGGTCTAAAATTGGTCATTAGGTCAAAAATTGATTATT
>CM040430.1:55700833-55705833 GCA_022702705.1 Papilionanthe hookeriana x Papilionanthe teres | reverse complement strand
CGTATATATGTATATATATCTATATAAATATATATTTATATTTATATATAAATATATTTATTTATTTATTTATAATTTACATAACTATTAAATATTTTTATAATTAAATTATATTTATAAATAATAAACTATACTTAAAACATTTAAGATAAAAAAATAATTTTATATAAATATATATATATATATATATATATATATATATATATATATATATATATATATATATATATATATATATATATATATAATATAACAGGATGGTTGTGGCGGCTGGATTTGGAGCTCGCTAGGGTTTCGACCATGAGTTCGCGGCGGCCGACTGCCTGCGTGGTGGTGGGCTTGAAGAGGTGTTGGGTGTGTGGTCCTCCACGGGTTTGTAGTAGTGTCGGGGACTTCTTCGTTGGGTTTTGTATCTCCCGGCTCGTTAATTCAAATTTCTCATCGTTCCATCGGCTCTTGGAGCCTTGCTGTGACCGGGAAGACTCGGCTTTTCCTTCAACTGAGCTAATTACTCGAGACTCGCCGAGTCTCTCGTTTGTTGTCTCTTTGCTACCGAGCTTTTTACCGGTTTGTTCTCGTCAATGGCTAATCCCGTGGATTCTGCTACCGTGAGTGAATGGATTAAGGCATCTTATGCAGAGTGTCTGGCCAAGGCCCTAATCTGAACCAACCTTCCAATCTTTTCTTCCCCCATATTTTTCATGATGCTGCTGCAGGGAAAGTGTCCAGCCCTTTCATCCATCCCATTGATGTCAAAGATGGTCGCCCACCGTCTATTTTTCCGATGAGGAAATTAACACTCCGAATGAAGAAGTCGATTAACCCTTATAGGAAATTCACTTTGGGACATCCAAAGATGGAGCTAGTCAGGGCTTTTTTCGAGTCACCGGCATTTTCTGGTAATTGGAGAATGGGGCTTCTAGATGGAAGGCACCTTCTTATCCATTTCTCTAATGAGGAAGATTATGCTAAGCTATTTGCAAAGCAATGTGTAACTATTGCTGGTATGGAAATGAAACTTCTAAAATGGACACCAGGATTCGATCCCGCAAGAAACCACCCATCATTCCACTCTGGTTTAAATTCCCTAATCTCCCATACAGATATTTCAACCATAAAGCCTTATTCCAGATTGCTGGAGCTATTGGAACCCCCTCGAATGGATGCAGCCACTTGTAATAGAGGCCTACTCGAAGCGAGCCTAGGATTCGGATTGAAAGAGACATCTCCTTACCCGAAGTCAATAGAATCCGGGCGGGTACCGCTGCCGAGGGCTTTTGCAGGAAGTTATCATGCAGCAGAAACCTCACTATCGCACTAATTGCAAGATGTTCTGGGCATACTATGTAGAAGTGTTATAGACTACACCCTCCTCCCGTAAAGGCTCCCAGGATCGAACCTTCGGTTAGCAGCCCCTCCTCTACCCCAATTAAATCTCCTATCACCGCCGTTTTGCCTCGACCTTCGACCGTCCCCTCCATCCCCACCCCCCGCAAATCCATCTCACCTCGACCCCCACCCAATTCAATCTCCTATCTCTCGCTATTTTGCCTCAGCCTTTCGACAGTCCCCTCCATCTCCACCCCCCGGCAAACACATTCGACTCGACCCTCCCTCCTCTCCCTCTATACTACCCCCCCTGAACATTGGTTCTCCTGATTTAGCCCCTTCTATCGTTATTCCCCAACCTCCCCCCACCCAACTCATTCAGAGCATGTTGGAAAATAAATGGGAAGTGCAGAATGCTAAAAAGAAAAAAAGAAATAAATTAGACATTAACCCCGGCTCCACTACCTCTCATTCCTTACTAGCCGAACCCTCTTCCTCACTCCCTTTAAGGGGGAGAACCAGCATCAAAATCCCACCCACCTTCCCCCACCCCTCCTACCTACTTTATTGCATGATAAACTTTCTATGCCGGAATATTAGAGGTGTGGCCCACCCACCCTCACTTAAAAGGATTCATTATCTTACCAAAAACATTCCCTTTGGTGCTTTGCCTTACTTGAGCCTCGGTGCATCGAGCATTCCAATAAAATTATCAACTCTTTTCATGGTTTCACTCATTTTGCTAATTCCAACAACAAGATATGGGTCTTTTGCGAGAAAGAACTTAATTGATCGTCTTGTCGGATCTTCGACAGATGGTTCATATCTCTATCTCCTTTGTTGTGACAGTGGCTAATGCCACCTTTGTGTATGCCGGGTGTAGAAAAGATGATAGAACTCGCTATGGGAGCATATCCAAAATCTAAGCAATGTAATTAATTGCCCCGGATCATCGGGGTGATTTCAATTGTATTACTACTCCCGCCGAAAAATGGGTGGCCTCGTACCTAATGTAACTACAATGAACACCTTCGAATGATAATATTGATGCAGCTCGGGCTTTATGATCCGGGATTTAGGGGTCCTAAGTTCACTCCGGAAAAGGAATTCTACTAAAGAAAGGCCGGATAGATTTCCGGCCAATGAGCTCGGCATAGTCATTTTCTCGCATACCCGCATCACTCATCTCGCTCTTATTCGCTCTCGACCATAGTGCCTTTACTTATTTCTATTACTCGCTCCTCCCAGCACTCCCTCCTTTAAACCTTTCGGATATCGAATATCCGGTCTACCCACCCCTCCTTCCCTGCAGTGGTCGGAGAAAATTGGCAAGTTTCTACTACGTATGGACCCTTGGCACAAGTCGTGCCTCCTTCAACGACAAAGCCGAGTAGGAAACTATCTAACCTGGGCCGGAATCAATTTGGCAATGTATTTAAAGTGGTGGAGCGAAGCCGAAAGAGATGTCTTAGATTTGGAAGAGAAAAGCCTTAATAACGAGTGCCCTTCGGCCCCAACTCCTCGTCGTCGAAGCCAAACCGATGCACTCTATTGATATTCGGGACAAATTTCTTCAACGTAAGGCCTCCATTAATCATTTTAAGGAGGGAGATAGAACACCGCCTACTACCATGCCTACCTTAAATATAAGAGGAAATGCAATTTCATACATAGCATCAAAAAGGAGAATGGGGATTGGATCTCCAACCACTTGGAGATTGCGCGAGATGCTACCCAATATTTTCATTCCCTACTTCAACAATACCCAAGTCAAAGAACCAAGCATAAACACCGCCCTTTTCACCGATCATTATGATTACATTAGTCAGCCTTAATCTCACTAATCCCCCATCCGAAGAGGAGAGCCGGAAGGCCATTAACTCTATTGATAGCTCTAAGACTCGCAGGCCCCGATGGGTACACTTCGATTTTTACATCAAGGCTTGGGTGATCATTAAAGCCGAGGTGAAGGATGCCATCACTAGTTTCTTTCCGGGAGAAGACATTCCTCAATACTTCCATGCTTCCAACTTTGTTTTAATCCCCAAAGACACTAAACAAACTAGTCGGGATCACTTTAGACCTATTAGTCTCACATCCGTGATCAGCAAAACTATAAGCAAGGTGTTAGTCAACGTACTACAACCCATTTTGGAGAAAGTTATCGACTCTAATCAAGTCTGCTTTTGTCAAAGGTAGGTCCATTGCCGATAATATCTTGTTAGCACAGGAGCTTCTTTTGAACTTGAATACTAAGTGCGAAGTGGCAATTTAATTTACAAGCTTGATATTAAGAAGGCATATGATACCATCCATCTGGATTTTCTTATAGACACTCTCACAGCAAGGGGTTTTCAGAATTCTTTCTGCAATCTAATCAGAAGATGGCTGGGGGCTAATGCCCACTCTATTCTGCTCAATGGGTCTACTTGGGGCTACTTCTCTGCTTCTAGGGGTCTCAAGCAAGGAGACCCTCTATCTCCCACCCTTTTCATCTTGGCTATGGATTATTTCTCCAAACTATTGAACCAAGCTAGCATATCACACCCCTCCAACAGTATCACCACAAGTCTAATATTTTAGTATCTCACTTAGTGTATGCGAGATGATGTTATGGTCTTCTCCAATGCTTCCAAGAATGTCGTCAAAATGATTGTCAAATGCCCGAACTCCTTCCAAGAAACTTCGGCATGGTGTTCAATATGTCCAAAAGCCATCTCCTATTTTCTTCAAAAACTTCGTGGAGGTCGAAACCGGGTTATTAATTTCACCGGCTTTACTAGCACTCACTCGCCTCTCAAGTACTTAGGGGTACAGACTTGATATGGGTAGAACAAAGCAAAGGCACTTCGAAGGCATCCCGTGAAAATCAACTCTTATTCGGCTAATTGGACTCACAAGTACCTTTCCAATGGAGGTAGGATAACTATCCCGAGAAGTATACTCACCACTTTGCCTCGCTTATGTTCTTCGGATGACCACTATGAACAAAGGAATCCAAACTCTCTTTGAAAAAGCTTTTAACAAGTTTCTTTGGGCTGGCCAAAGAAAGCAGTGTCATTGGACCTCCTGGACCAAAGTGGCTAAGCCTACTTGGGCAGGTGGTTTGGGGTTTAAAACTATAAAGCAGATAATTCAAGTGAATCTATGTAAGTTGTGGATCAAATTCGGATCCCGTAACTCCCTATGGGCTAATTTTTCGATGGGCGAATATTGCAAACCGCTCCACCCGACCCCAGTTAGCAGCAAAGTGAGTGACTCTAAGCTATGGAAAGCTATGCTCGGAATTAGGCTGCAAGCCGAAAGTCCGTTTAGCCGCGCAGTTGGGGAAGGGGGACCTCACCTTCCGGTTGGATAATTGGTGCCCAACCGATTGGCTCAACCCCAGTACTAACATTCCCAACCTTAAACTCAAAGTTTCGAGTGTTAGGTCGGGACTAATTGGTCTCCGGAGGATCTTCAAGCCGTGCTTACTCCCGAATCCGCTAGGCGAGTGGCCACCATTAGTTTTGACGAGCGTAGCGGGACTCTATCATTTGGCATTCCCGTGCCCAACGTAGCTTGTCTAAAGCAATCTACTCCAAACTTTACCAAGTGGAGCTCATACCTTGGAGTGAATGTCCTTGGAACAAATATTTATCACCATCTATGACCTTCTTTACTTGGAGAAC
>CM040430.1:55690833-55695833 GCA_022702705.1 Papilionanthe hookeriana x Papilionanthe teres | reverse complement strand
AATATTTTTATAATTAAGGTATATTTAAAAATAATATATTGTATTTAAAATAATAAAAATTAAAAAATAATATTATATAAATTTATATATATATATATATATATATATATATATATATATATATATACACTTATATATATATATATTTATTTATTTATGATTTAATTAATTATTAAATATTTTTCTAATTAAATAATATTTATAAATAATATACCATACTTAAAATATTTATAATAAAAAATAATATTATATATATATATATATATATATATATATATATATATATATATATATATATATATATATATATATATATATATATATATGTAATTTATTTAATTATTAAATATTTTTATAAATAAATCATATTTATAAATAATATACTATACTTTAAATATTTAAAATAAAAATATAATATTATATAAATTTATATATACATATATATGTATATATATATATATATATGAAATATATATTTATATTTATATATAAATATATTTATTTTTTTATAATTTATTTAACTATTAAATATTTTTATAATTAAATTATATTTATAAATCATATACTATACTTAAAAAATTTAAAATAAAAAAATATTTTTATAAATAAATATATATATATATATATAAATTTCTATATTTATATATATTTATATATATTTTTATTTATAATTTACAAAACTATTAAATATTTTTATAATTAAATTATATTTATAAATAATAAACTATACTTAAAACATTTAAAATAAAAAAATAATTATATATATATATATATATGTATATATATATATATATATATATATATATATATATATATATATATATATATATATATATATATATATATATATATATATATATATATATGTATATATGTATATATATGTATATATGTATATATATATATATATGTATATATATATATATATGTATATATATATATATATGTATATACATATATATATGTATATACATATATATATATATATACATATATATATATATATACATATATATATATATATATATATATATATATATATATATATATATATATATATATATATATATATTTATAATTATTTTAACAATTAAATATTTTTATAATTAAATTTTATTTATAAATAATATACTATACTTAAAATATTTAAAATTAAAAAATAATATTAAATAAATTTATATATATAAATAAATATATATATTTATAAATATATATATATTACTGCTCACTTCCACATTGCCCACCGGTTCATTTATCGGGAAGGTAATAGATCCGCTAACTGGCTTGCTAGGCTTGGTTCGTCGAGTAACCAAATTGTGGCAGGTAAGCTCCCGCCCCTTGCCTTAAAAATTTTAATTAACGGGGTTAATATCGATGCCCCTTTCATTCGCCCCAGCACTTAAACTTCATGTGCTTGCCATCTCTTTCGTTGGATTCTCTTTATATATATATATATATATATATATATATATATATATATATATATATATATATATATATATATATATATATATATATATATATATCGTTGCAAACCCCGAGATATTATTACTACGAAGGATAAAGAAAGATCGAAAACTCTGATTAAAAATTTTCTTGTTTCATCCCACCGTGGGGAATTGCCAAACCATTTGACTATTGACTCCTTACAAAATAAAGGATTTGTAAATCAAATAATAAATAGTAAATGGATCGGTCTGAAAATAAATGAGTTGTTGGTCGTAGAATATTATTCCCGTCAGACTTGATTCTAACGAAAATAAAAAACAATGTTCATACCAATTTTGACTCCTTTCGCTAAAGTAAATAGAGTACCTCGTACCCTGTCTCATTCACGTATCAAAAAAGGATCGGCAATAGGATTCTTTTAATTTTTTTTCTTCTTTTCAATATATTTCTATTTGTATTTTCGCAGGTATTAATTAGCGATAGATAATGTCTATTAAATAAGGATGATATCAATTCTTATTTTCTTTGATACATTATAGTAGGTAACGTTGATAAATGAAAAGAAACGGAGAGAGAGGGATTCGAACCCTCGGTAAACAAAAGTCTACATAGCAGTTCCAATGCTACACCTTGAACCACTCGGCCATCTCTCCTACAAAATGTTATTCTTGACCAAAATCTGAATGAATAGCGAGTCCTTCATCTTAATTATCTAAATTGTAGTACATGTATGACCGCCCGATGCGATGGTTCCATAAAAAAAATTTCTTTTTCAATTTCATATTTATCAACAACAACTTCTTTCATCAGCTAACCCATGTAATTCATGAATCGTCCGATGAATCGTTTTATTTCAACTATTTAAATTATATGGTGTGGCACATACACGTTATGCAAACAAAAAGGATGGTTACATTATTTGAATTTGATTGAATGATTATTCTCTTTTTTTTCTTTTTGGATCATAACCAAATCAAAAATTAATCAAAATAAAAAGATTTCTTTATTATGTACTACACACTACATCTTGATTCCACCAATTGACCACAATGAAGTCTAATTTGATTAATCTGATGATAGAAAATAACGAAAAAAAGAGGATGAGTAGAAAAACTTATTAGATACCATGGAATCTGGTATCTAATAAGTTCTACCTACTATTGGATTTGAACCAATGACTCCCGCCGTATGAAAGCAATACTCTAATCACTGGGATAAGTAGGTCATTTATCACCACAAAAAGGGTCTCCATCACTTCGATGGATTATAGGTAAAATATGTTTTCTAAGCAATATTAATCTTTTACCAGTAAACATAAACAGATCAGAGAGTTATCATGTGATATTATGGGATACCCTTCTTGACAAGAAATTGTCTCTATATTAAAATGGTTATGACAAGGGCTATAGCTCAGTTAGGTAGAGCACCTCGTTTACACGTGCGCCAATGTTTTTCAAAGGAGCTCATTATGCAATGACCATAATTGATCTTTTTGAGAAGTCGATGTCTTACTCCGCATATTCGAGAGAACAAGAGAAAAATAGCCTGACAAATTTGGTTTGATCCGGTTCAAGTGCGAATTCTGATGCTAAATCAAATAGAACCTGACATTATAAGGTAAATGTTCAGCCCATTCAATGTCAGGCATAATGAGTATAAGGATCTCAAAAGAACCTCTTTTCGTCCTATGAGCTTTGAGGTGTATGAAGTCTCATTATTTTACTCTTGCAGCGGAGCGATAGAGACTGCATTTAATTTAGGTTGATCTAGGCCGAAGGCAGACCTAAATAAAGGTCACCCTTCTTTGAAACACTTTGGTATTGCTCCTATATCAGGATACAAAGAATGAATCAGAGCACATGGTGCCATCTCAATATCTTCTTATCTTCCTCTAAAGATAACTATGGTGGACTAACTGATTTTTACATCAGTTGATGAAAGAGCCCAATGCAACAAAATGCATGTTGGCTCTTTGAAACAGTTCGAATCATTTTGATAATAATAAGTTTTCTCTGTTTTACCGAGAAAGTCTACGATTCGAGTCCGTATAGCCCTAATACATTCCATTTTTGTTTTGTATAGAAATTTGAGTATTACTATACTCTTACTATAGTATCTATAGTATATTACTATAATTATTCTATGATTCTAAGTTAATATAACATAGGGAATTCTTTACTTTGACTTTCTATTTATAAGATATAAGATCAATATGAAATATAAATATGAAATATAGAAATATATAAATATATAAAATATATAAATATATATAAATATATATAAGATTATAAAGATTATATAAGATAATAAGTATAAACTAAGTATAAGAATCAGTAGAATAGAAAAGAAAAAGAACTAAGTATAAGAGCATTCTATATTACACATCACATATAGAAAGATTACACATCACATATAGAAAGAGAATTGAAAGGAGAAAAAAAAGAAAAAGAGAAGTGGGATGACATTAGATGAATTTTGAAACAAGGTATGTTCTACGACAAACAAACTCTCAACTATGCGGATCAAAAATCTTTTCTTGTTTCATATAAAAAGTTCTATATGATTTTCAAATTCTAATTCAAATGGAATAATTCAACCTATTCCACATTCATAGTTTTATGTTTCTATTTCACGAATATGATATTTTCTGGGCATTCCTAATAATATGCGTTATTCCTATCTTGACATTAGTCATTTCGGGATTTTAGGGAAAAAAGTTTACTAGTTATGAATCAGGTAGAGAACCAATGGGGATGCTTGGGTACAATTCCGAATTTGCTATTACATGTTTGCTCTAGTTTTTGTTTTTTTTGCTGTTGAAATGGTCTTTCATTAATGAGCTTTGATGTATTGGGTGTATCTGTATTTATATAAGTTTATAAGCTTTCATTCCCAATTGTGGGTTCAGTTTATGCATGACGAAAGGAGCATTGGAATGGTCTTAGCTGAATATTTAGACAATCAAAAGAAAAGGGAAGGAAAGGATGACATTGAAACATTTCTTAATTTGGTTGAGTTTCCATTACTTAACCAAATAACCCCATTTTAATTATTTCAACTACATCGAATGATCTCTCGAATTGGTCAATACTTTCTAGTTTATGGCCGCTTATCTATGGTACCAGTTGTTTTTTCATTGAATTTTCTTCATTAATAGGCTCGCGATTCGACTTTGATCATTATGGGTTGGTGTCAAGATATAGAACTGTATATCAACAGGAAAATTGATGTTTTACTACTAATCACAAGTTTTACCTTCGACACAGTACTCATACTGAAAATTATGATCAAGAATTACTCTATAAATCACCATCTACTTCGGAGATACCTTTTGGATTTGAAATCTTTTTAAAATCTAATCTTCCTACGAATTTGTGAATCGAGCGGGGTTCCTTTGTACAAAATAAGAAACAAGCAATCAATCATTAAAAATTTCATTGGTCAATATTAAATATTCATACAAAGAGAAATGCGTGAGAGATGAAGAAGATGCGAGTTTCTTTATCCGATTGGCTAGTCAAGCATTAGTTAATTCATAGATCTTTAATTCC
>CM040430.1:55683333-55685833 GCA_022702705.1 Papilionanthe hookeriana x Papilionanthe teres | reverse complement strand
GTTTGTTTAGGTTGCTTTCAGGCCTCTTCTTTCTTCCCTTATATATATATAAGGCCTCTTCTTGCTTCCCTTTTATATATATATAGACACTCGCACACATGTATTTTTAGCTTCTAACTTCTTTTTGCTGGAACTGTCTTTGGAAACTTTGTTTTGCTTGGGGTCATGTTGACTAGTTCACCTTCTGGGAGGTTATTTTGTTGGGTTGGATGAGCCTTGCTTATTGTTCTTGTTCTCATTAAGAGCTTATATTTCAATTAATTGAAACACTTCTAGAATGATTCTACACTTACATATATTTGTTCTGACTTAATTTTGCTGCGATTTGGCTCCCTGAGCTGTCTCCGGTGGCTATTTTGTCTGTTTTCTTTTCAGGTCCGCTCTACGCGACTTCTTTTCCGCACATCACATTTACAGTACATTGATTTTGTCCCATCGTCTTCATTCCTTTTGCTAACAAGTTCGTCTACCTTGCGGCAACGTCGTTCTCTGGGCTATTTTGTTATGTTTCCTTTGGCCTAATATGTGTTGTTTATGCTCTGTTTTTGCTATGTTTGGTTAGGGTTTACTGGTTATTGTGTGTTTTTTCTTTTTGGCATCGCTTCGAGTTGTTCTTTGGAAGGAGGAACCGTTATGGGTGCGGTACTGTGTTGTTTTGTTTAGTTATAATTAGGGATCCTCCTTCCCTCCTCTTTTTGTATATGTTTTTCCTATTTCAACACGAAAGGAGCCACGAGTAGCTCTTTCTTTAATATATATATATATATATATATATATATATATATATATATATATAGTATTATATATGTATATGTTAGCTTAATGTCAAACTTAATGTCAAACACTTTTAGCAATTTGAACGGAAGTTCAAATGGGGAGATAAATATCGATACTACTTCTTATAACTTGCTCATATCAATAACAAATCAATAAATATTTAACGAAAGTACTACTAAAATGAACAAAACACCATTTCAAGTAAAAATTGCATGAGAAAGTTAAAATATTACAAGCAATAATATAAAGAGTTCCACAATAATAGTACGAACTGAGCCAATAAAAATATTATCTGAAACAGTGAATAAAAATAACATCCTATGCATCCACGCAAAAAGAAAACAACCACTAATCCTCCTCTTCATCGTCATCTTCTTCATCAACATCTTCTTCCTCTTCTTCATCATCTTCCTCCTCATAAACCTCCTCCATTGGATGGCGGGGGTGCTTATGGGGCTGATAAGGAAAATACACTGGGAACTCAATGGAATTGTCTCCTTCAATCCATTGGTTTCTCTGGTACATCTCCAGCTCAACGCTTGACAACTGACGAATTGATCGATTTGTATTTTATTCTATCAATCCAAATGGGCACAATGATCAGCTAACATATACATATATCTTTATATATACTATATATATATTTTTTATTTATAATTTATTTAACTATTAAATATTTTTATAATTAAATTATATTTATAAATAATATACTATACTTAAAATATTTAAAATAAAAAAATATATTATATAAATTTAAACATATATATATACATAAATATAAATATATATATTTATAAATATATACATATTTATATTTATTTATTTATAATTTTTTTACTATTAAATATTTTTATAATTAAAGTATATTTAAAAATAATATACAATATTTAAAATATTTAAAATAAAAAAATAATATTATATAAATTGATATATATATATATATATATATATATATATATATTTATATATACCAATATATATATATATATATATATTTTATTTATAATTTAATTAATTATTAAATATTTTTATAATTAAATAATATTTATAAATAATATACCATACTTAAAATATTTGTAATAAAAAATAATATTATATATATATATATATATATATATTTATAATTTATTTAATTATTAAATATTTTTATAAATAAATTATATTTATAAATAATATACTACACTTTAAATATTTAAAATAAAAAAAATAATATTATATAAATTTATATATACGGATATATGTATATATATATATATAAATATATATTTATATTTATATATAAATATATTTATTTATTTATAATTTATTTAACTATTAAATATTTTTATAATTAAATTATATTAATAAATAATATACTATACTTAAAAATTTTAAAATAAAAAAATAATATATATATATATATATATATATATATATATATATATATATATATATATATATATATACATATATATACATATATATATATATATATATATTTATGTATACCTATATATATTTTTATTTATAATTTACATAACTATTAAATATTTTTATAATTAAATTATATTTATAAATAATAAACTATATACTTATAAACATTTTAAAATATATATATATATATATATATATATATATATATATATATATAAAATTTATTTAACAATTAAATATTTTTATAATTAATTTATATTTACAAATAATATACTATACTTAAAATATTTAAAATTAAAAAATAATATTA
>CM040430.1:55673333-55680833 GCA_022702705.1 Papilionanthe hookeriana x Papilionanthe teres | reverse complement strand
TTTTATAATTAAATTATATTTATAAATAATATACTATAATTAAAATATTTAAAATAAAAAATAATATTATATATATATATATATATATATATATATATATATATATATATATATATATATATATATATATATATATATATATATATATATATATATATATATATATATATATATATATATATACGTATATAAATTTATTAATTTATAATTTATTTAACTATTAAATATTTTTATGATTAAATTATATTTTTAAATAATATATTATACTTAAAATATTTAAAATAAATAAATAATACTAAATAAATATATATATCTATATATATATTTATATATACCTATATATATATTTTTTATAATTTATTTAATTATTATATATTTTTATAATTAAATTATATTTATAAATAATATACTATACTTTAAACATTTAAAATAAAAAAATAATATTATATAAATATATATATTTATATATAACTATATATATATTTTTATTTATAATTTATTTAATTATTAATTACTTTTTAAATTAAATTATATTTTTAAATAATATACTTATTTCAGTATTTTGATTCTTCACTTGTATAGACAATTAACCATGGCATGAGACCATATGGCTTTTGAAGCCTCTGTTCTTGGGAACATTCCCTGAATTTTTCAAGGTTAGAGGACATCTCTATAGAAAGTTATGTATTTTTCAAGTTTAGATCACTGTTTTTGGTATTTTAATTCCAATAATTAGCATGTTATTCAATAAATTCTAGAAAACTTTGAGGAAGTTTCTTAGGACCAGAGGACCCTAGGATAATTATATCTTGGGTTAGATCATTAAGAATAATCCTAATTGGCTTAATTACTCAAAATTGAACTTTAATTAATTAGAGTTAATCACACATTAAAATGACTTGAAAATAATTCTCCATTAATTTTTAGAATCAGGGGAACCTCACATAAAAATTTGAAATCAATTGGAAATGTTTAGCCCCACTAAATGGATTAATTAAGCCATATGATCAAAATTAAACTTTGAAAATTCATAACTTCAAAAATACATTTCAAAAATTTACCAAATTGGTTTTGTGGGCTCTCTGGTATCAGAGGAGTCTATAAAAATTAAAATTGGAATTTTCTAAAATTTCTCATTTTTAATGGTATTTTAATATTTAAATAATTAAAAAAATAATAAAAATCACAAAAATAATAAAAATCATAAAAATGTCACATTTTCACTCCTAATCACTTAGGAACAAACTAAATATTTTTCCCAAGTCTCAAAGTAAAGATATTGAATTTTAAATGCTTAAAACAATTTTTAATATTAAAAAATGTATTTTCCAACCTTTTCACTAAATTAATTCCAATAAATCAAAAAAAAATCAAAAAATTGTAAAATTTTTTAAATAATTTATTTATAATATATACTTTAGGTATATATAAATATATATATAGATATATATATTTATTTAGTATTATTTTTTTATTTTAAATATTTTAAGTATACATTTAAAATAAAAAAATATATTTTATATATGTATATATATATATATACACCTATATATATGTTTTCTTATAATTAATTTAATTATTAAATATTTCAATGATTAAATAATATTTAAAAATAATATACTATACTTAAATTTTTTTTAAAAAAATAATATAATATTATTTATTTATTTATAATTTTTTTAACTATTAAATATTTTTATAATAAAATTATATTTATAAATAATGTACTATACTTAAAATATTTAAAATAAAAAAATAATTTTATATAAATTTATATATATATATATATATATATATATATATATATATATATATATATATATATATATATATACGCATATATATTTATTTATTTATAATTTATTTAACTATTAAATATTTTTATAATTAAATTATATTTATAAATAATATACTATACTTAAAATAGTAAAAACAAAAAAATAATATTAAATAAATTTATATATATATATATATATATATATATATATATATATATATATATATATATATATATATATATATTTAATTATAATTTATTTAATTATTAAATTGTTTTATAATTAAATTTTATTTATAAAAAATATACTTTACTAAAAATATTTAAATTAAAAAAATAATATTATATTTATGTATGTATACATAAATATACCAATTCATTAACCAAATAGGTCAACTTTTGACCAAAAAGTCAACTTTGGTTAAAATGGTCAATTTTTAACCCAATGACCAACTCATTGACCCAATCGGTCTACTTTTGAACAAAAAGTCATCTTTGATCAAAATGGTCAATTCTTGACCCAATTACTAACTCGTTGACTAAATAGGTCAACTTTCGTCCAAAAGTCAACTTTGGTCAAAATAGTCAATATCTGACCCAATGACCACCCCGTTGACCCAATAGGTTAACTTTTGACAAAAAATTCAATTTTGGTCAAAATAGGTCAACTTTTGACCAAAAAGTAATCTTTGGTCAAAATGGCCAATTTCTGACCCAATGACCACCCCATTGACCCAAAGACCAACCCATTGACCCAATAGGTCGGTTTTTCACCAAAAATTAAATTTGGTCATAATTTTAGTCAAAATGGTCAACTTCTGACATAATGACCTCCCCGTTGACTCAATGGCTCAACTTTTGACCAAAAATTTAATTTTGGTCAAAATAATTAATTTTTGACCTAATGACCAAGATAATCAATTTTTTGAATTAATGACCAATTATTGACCCAATAAGTCAATCTCTGACCAAAAAGTCAACTTTGGACAAAATGGTCAATGATTGACCTAATGACAAACCCATTGCCCAATAAGTCAAATTTTGACCAAAAAGTCAATTTTGGTCAAAATAGTCAATTTTTGACCTAATGATCACCCATTGACCAAATAGGTCAAGTTTTGACCAAAAAGTCAACTTTGGTCAAAATGGTCAATTTTTGACCCAATGATCAACCCATTGACTAAATTGGTCAAATTTTGACAAAAAAGTCAACTTTTTAGGTCAAAATAGACAATTTTTGACCTAATGACCAATTATTGACCCAATAAGTAATTCTTTGACCAAAAAGTCAACTTTGGTCATAATTTTCAATCCTTGCCCCAATGACAAACCCATTAACCCAACATGTCAACCTTCGAACAAAAAGATAACTTTGGTCAAAACGGTAAATCCTTGACCCAATAACCAACCCACTAACCCAATAGATCGACTTTTGTCCAAAAAGTCAATTTTGGTCAAAATAATAAATTTTTTACATAATTGCCAATTATTGACCCAATAGGTCAACTTTTTAATAAAAAAGTCAATTTTGGTCAAAATTGGCAATTTTTAACTTAATAACCACCTCATTGACAGAAAAGGTCAACTTTTGACCAAAAAGTCAAATTGGGTCAAAATGGTCAATTTCTGACACAATGACCTAAATGTCAACTTTGGTGAAAATGGTTAATCTTTCATCCAATGACCAACCAATTGACCCAATTTGTTAACTTTTGACTAAAAAGTCAACTTTGGCCAAAATAGTTAATCCTGGACCCAATGACTAACCTATTGACCAAATAGGTCAACTTTTGACCAAAAAGTTAATTTTGCTCAAAATTGTCAATTTTTGATCTATTGACCGCCTCATTGACCTAAATAGGTCAAATTCTGAACAAAAGACAACTTTGGTCAAAATTGTCAATCCTTAACCCAATGACCAACCCATTGACCCAATATGTCAACTTTGACCAAAAAGTCAATTTTGATTAAAATAGTCAATTTTTGACCTAATGACCATTTTTTGACCGAGTAAACCAATCTCTATCCAAAAAATCAACTTTAGTCAAGATGGTTAATCTTTGACCTAATGCCCAACCCATTGACCCAATAGGACATCTTTTGACCAAAAAGTCAACTTTAGTCAAAATGATCAATCCTTGACCCAATGACCAACCCATTGGCCTAATAGGTCAACATTTGACCAAAAAGTCAATTTCGGTCGAAATAAAAAAATTTTGAATTAATGACCAATTATTGACCCAATAAGTCAATCTCTGACCAAATAATCAACTTTAATCAAAATGGTCAATCCTTGATCCAATGACAAACCCATAGACCCAATAGGTTAACTTTTGACCAAAAAGCCAATTTTGGTCAAAATAGTCAATTTTTGACCAAATGACCACCGATTGACCCATAAGTCAACTTTTGACCAACAAGTCGACTTTAGTCAAAATGGACAATTTTTGACCCAATGACCAACCCATTGAACAATAGGTCAAGTTTTGACCAAAAAAGACATCTTTGGTAAAAACGGTCAACTTCTTGATCCAATTACCAACACATTGGCCAAATATGTCAACTTTTGACCAAAAAGTCAACTTTGGTCAAAATGGTCAATTTCTGACCCAATGACCTCCCCGTTGACCCAATGGGTTAACTTTTGACAAAAAATTCAATCTAGGTCAAAATAGTCAATTTTTGACCTAATGACCAATTAATGACCAAATAAGTTAATCTTTGACCAAAAAGTTAATTTTTGTCAAAATAATCAATCCTTCACCCAATGACAAACACATTGACCCAACAGGACAACTTTTGACCAAAAAGTCAATTTTGGTCAAAATAGTCAATTTTTAACCTAACGACCACCCATTAACCAAATAGGTCAACTTTTGACAAAAAAGTCAACTTTGGTCAAAATGGTATGTATATATATATATATAACTTTATACAATATTATTTTTTTATTTTAATTATTTTAAGTAAAGTATATTATTTATAAATATAATTTAAATATAAAAATATTTAATAGTTAAATAAATTATAAATAAAATATAATTATATGTATATATAAATAAATAAATAAATAAATATATACATATATATATATATATATATATATATATATATATATATATATATATATATAATAGTATTTTCTTATTTTAAATGTTTTAAGAATAGTATATTATTTATAAATATAATTTAATTATAAAAATATTTAATAATTAAATAAATTATAAATAAAAACATATATAGTTATATATATATATATATATATATTTATATATTTATATAATATTATTTTTTATTTTAAATGTTTAAAGTATAGTACATTATTTATAAATATAATTTAATTATAAAAATATTTAATAATTAAATAATTATAATATATATATATATATATATATATATATATATATATATATATATATATATATATATATATATATATATATATATATATGAATAAATTTATTTAATATTATTTTTTATTTTAAATATCTTAAGTATAGTATGTTATTCATAAATATAATTTAATTATAAAAATATTTAATAATTTACAAAATTATAAATAACTATATATATATATATATATATATATATATATATATATAATTCTTTTTATTTTAAATGTTTTAAGTATAGTTTATTTTTTATAAATATAATTTAATTATAAAAATATTTAATAGTTAAGTAAATTATAAATAAAACTATAGAATGGTATATATAAATAAATAAATATATATATATATATATATAAATTTATTTAATATTATTCTTTTATTTTAAATATTTTAAGTATAGGATATTATTTATAAATATAATTTATTTATAAAAATATTTAATAGTTAATACCTATATATATATATAAATATCTAATAGTTAAATAAATTTAATATATATATATATATATATAATATTTATGCACCTCTATATATATATACTATACTTAAATATATATTTATGTACCTCTAAATATTTTTGTACCTCTATATATATATATACATACCTATATATATATATTTTTAAGTGATATACCATACTTAAAATATTTAAAATATATATATAAACATACCTATATATATATATATATACATACCTATATATATATATACATACCTATATATATATACATACCTATATATATATATACATACAGAAATAAATTTATTTATTTATAATTTATTTAATTATTAAATATTTTTAAGATTAAATTATATTTTTAAGTAATATACCATACTTAAAATATTTAAAATAAAAAAATAATGTTAAATATATATATATATATATATATATATATATATATATATATATATATATATTTATATATTTATAATTTTTTTAACTATAAAATATTTTTATAATTAAATTATATTTAAAAATAATATACTATGCTTAAAATATTTAAAATAAATTAATATTATTATATAAATTTATATATAAATATATAAAAATATAAATATATATATATATATATATATATATATATATATATATATATATATATATATATATATATACATTTTTTTAACTATTAAATAATTTTATAATTAAATTATATTTGTTAATAATATATTATACTTAAATTATCTAAAATAAAAAAATAATTTTAAATAAATTCTTTTATAAATATAAAAATATATTTATGTACCTCTCTATATATATTTTTATGTATACTTTTTTAATTTTTAAATATTTTTATAATTAAATTATATTTGTAAATAAAATAGTGTACTTAAAATAGTTAAAATAAAAAAATAATATTAAATAAATTTTTCTATGTATACTTTTTTTAATTATTAAATATTTTTTTTATTTATAATTTTTTATATATTAAATATTTTTATAATTAAATTATATTTATAAATAATATACTATACTTAAAATATTTAAAATAAAAATATAATATTATATATATATATATATATATATATATATATATATATATATATATATATATATATATATATATTTATATTTATATATACGTATATAAATTTATTTATTTATAATTTATTGAACTTTTAAATATTTTTATGATTAAATTATATTTTTGAATAATATACTATACTTAAAATATTAAAAAAATAATATTTAATAAATATATATATATATATATATATATATATATATATATATATATATATATATATATATATATATATATATATATTTATATTTATATATAGCTATATATATTTTATAAAAAATAATATTATATATATATATATATATATATATATATATATATATATATATATATATATATATATATATATATATATATATATATATATATATATATATATATCATTTTTTCAACTATTAAATAATTTTATAGTTAAATTATTTTTATTAGTAATATATTATACTTAAAATATTTAAAATAAAAAAATAATGCTAAATAAATTTTTTTATATATATAAATATATATTTATGTACCTCTATATATATATTTTTTATTTATAATTTTTTAATTATTAAATATTTTTATAATTAAATTATATTTATAAATAATATAATTTACTTAAATATTTAAATTAAAAAAAAATATTTTATATGTATGTAAATTTATGTATATATATATATATATATATATAATTTATATAATACCAATAAATATTTATAAATAAATTTAAATTAATATATGCCTATATATATATTTTTTTACAAATTATTTAATTTTTAAATATTTTTATGATTAAATTATATTTATAAATAATATACTATACTAA
>CM040430.1:55668333-55670833 GCA_022702705.1 Papilionanthe hookeriana x Papilionanthe teres | reverse complement strand
GGAAACATTAGTACATAACCATGGAGAAGTGGCCCCAAACATATAACAAGTCAAAAGTCTTCTCCAAAAAACAAAACAAAAAATAACATAAGAAAGATACAACTACAAACATTCCACCAAACCAAATCGAACATCAATAGTTCAGTTTGAGATAGGGAGCAGCTAAGAGATCAGCAGCAATGAGAAGTTTGAGTTGGGAAGGGGGTGTAGATAAGACACTTGTGAGATTGCACGGCTTTTGCAAGCCAGTCGACGGGTTTATTTCCTTATCCGAAGTTGAAGCGAAAGCGGACTTTGAGTTGGGTTGTAAATAGCCGAATCTTATGTGTCCGGTAATTATGATGCCGAGTTAAGAGTAGTGTTGTTTTCAATCATATGAAACATCTCTTGAGAATCTCCCTCCACAATTAGGGAGGTTCAATGTAGCTTCATTGCCAACTTCATAGCCCAAAAAACTGCTTGTAATTCAGAATCTAAAGCATCTGTTGCCACTATGGGGGCCCTGAAAAACAGCAGACACACCCCCTGCTGGTTTTTGAAAATGTCACCCATGCCATCATTTCCAGTTTTATAACTACCATCTGTGTTCAGTTTGACCCAATTATGCTTTGGGGGAAACCAAAATACCTTGGTGATATTGAGGGTCATGCTAGTTTGAGAGGAGGTAATGATGCAAATGTTTGGAAAGTTCTTGAATTTAATAAGCTTCTTCAATTAGGACATGTAGTGACCAGCCACAGTCTTCTCCTTAATAAGCACATTCTCAAAAATTGCCTTATTTATGGCCATCCAAATGATCCAAGCAGTGAGGAGGGGGAGAGCAGCAGTACCAGCATTGTTCCAATCAGCCCAGCAAGTGATTAGATTATCCCATTGTAAATTTAATGTGTTGAGTTGAGTCTGCTGAAGAAGATCAGACCAGACCTTTTGGGAGAAACTGCAAGCAAAGAATATATGAGTAATGGATTCTCCCTCCTTATGACATAAACTGCAGCAAGAAGGTCCTTTGAGCCCTTTTAGTTTTAAGATATCATCAGTGGGTAGGAAGTGGTTGAAAGTCCTCCAGCAGAAGAAAGCCATAGAAGGAGAAAGATAGTTCCCCCAGAAAATCTCTCCCCAAAGTGTCGCATCCCAATTAAACGAGTTTAGTGTAGATAGCTTTGGAAGAACTTTGGTTTTTAATAGATGGCCATTCGGGAGTGTCGGGTCCGGATCTATCAAATGAAATAGTGGCGATCTTCACGTACGAAGGGGTCATCGGGATGGAATGAAGAAAGGAAGTGGACCGGTTGTCACCCTCCCAACAATCGGCTACCAAAAGGTTAAGGTTGTTGATAGGGGTGCTTGGTTGTAACCGATCTTGGGGGCACCGGTGATCCGGCCAGAATTAATGATGCCTTTACCCAAATACCGGATATAGAGTCGTTCAACCACACATGCATGTTTTTACCATAGCTTTCTAAATTTTGGAGTCCCCTAATTTAAGGGTAACCAAGGAAGGGTGGGTATGCTTACAATATTTTTCCATCAAGAAATTAGCCCAGAGGGAGTCCTGGGCTCTAAAATTGATCCATAGCTTGCAATAGTTCACTTGAATCATTTGGTTTAAGCCTTTCAAACCCAGACCACCAGCCCATTCAGGCTTAGCCATTTTCTGCCAGGATGCCCAATGTATCTGCTTCCTTTTACCAGCCCAGAGAAAGTGGTTAAAGTCCTTTCTAATTGCACTTGGGTGCTCTTTTTCATGGTGGTCATCTGCATAAGACAGTTAGGGAGGGTAGTAAGGATGCTTTTAAGTAAGTTAAGTCTCCTCCCAGATGATAAATAAATGTGGGTCCAGTTAGAGAGATAAGTGCAGATCTTGTTATGTGTATCATCAAATGGGTCTGCTTTGTTCTGCCAATGTTGAGCTGAACCCCCAAATATTTGATAGGTAAGGTTGTGCTTAAAAAGCCAGTGTGATTGAGAGCCCACTGTTTAGTGTCCCGAGACACCTTCTTAGAGAATAAAATTTGACACTTAGCTTTATTAAAACTAAGGCCAACTGCTCTCGAAAAATATGGAGGCACTTATAAATGTAGGTCACGACCCTTTTAGAAGCATTGGAGAAAATCATGACATCATTTGCATATATTAGATGAGAAATAGGAATGTTGGATCTGTGATGATATCTAACCTGCTGATGATTATTTTTCAAATGATTAAGCATTGAGGAGAAGTGGTCCATGGCAAGAATAAAGAGAGTGGGGGAAAGGGGGTCCCCCTGCTTAAGGCCTCTGGTAGTAGAAAAATGCCCCCAGCTATAACCATTTATCAGAAGGGAGTGGGAATTATTGCTGAACCATCTTTGAATTAAATTACATAAACTTTCATTGAAACCCCTAGCTGACAGCACCTCTAAAATGAAATCCCAGCTGATAGTATCATAAGCCTTTCTGATGTCCAATTTGTAGATTAGATTACCCCCTCTACACTGCTTGTTTAGGTCCAGGAGCAATTC
>CM040430.1:55660833-55663333 GCA_022702705.1 Papilionanthe hookeriana x Papilionanthe teres | reverse complement strand
CGGTCAAAATGGTTAATTCTCGACCCAATTACCAACTCATTGACCAAATAAGTCAAATTTTGACCAAAAAGTCAACTTTGGTTAAAATGGACAATTTTTAACTCATTGACCCAATAGGTGTACTTTTGACCAAAAAGTCATCTTTGGTAAAAATGGTTCATTCTTGACCGATTACTAACTTATTGACTAAATAGCTCGACTTTTGACCAAAAGTCAACTTTGGTCAAAATAGTCGATATCCGACCGATGACCACCCCGTTGACCGATAAGTTAACTTTTGACCAAAAATTCGAATTTTGGTCAAAGTAGAGTCGACTTTTAACCAAAAAGTAATCTTTGGTCAAAATGGTCGATTTCGACCCGATGACCACCCATTGACCCGAAGACCAACCCATTGACCCGATAGGTCGGTTTTTTACCAAAAAGTAAATTTTGGTCAAAATAGTTAATTTTTAATCTAATGACCGATTGTTCACTCGATAAGTTAATCTACGACCGAAAAAGTCAACTTTGGTCAAAATATTCGATCCTTAACCCAAAATATTTATATATACCTATATATATTCATTTATAATTTATTTAAGCTGTTAAATAGTTTTATAATTAAATAATATTTATAAATAAAATACTATATTTAAAATATTTAAAAAAATTCATAATTTAAATTTATATATACACATTTAAATATATATATATATATATATATATATATATATATATATATATATATATACACACACGCACGCACTTAAATATACCAACTCGTTGACCGATTATTTTTAACCGATGACCGACCTATTGACTCGATAGATCACATTTTTGACCAAAGCGTCATCTTTGATCAAAATAAGTCGATTCTTGACCGATTACCAACTCATTGACCAAATAGGTCGACTTTTGACCAAAAGTCAACTTTGGTCGAAATAGTTAATATCTAACTTGATGACCACCCAGTTGACTGATAGAGTTAACTTTTGACCAGAAATTCAATTTTGGTCGAAATAGGTCAACTTTTGACCAAAAAGTAATCTTTGGTCAAAATGGCCAATTTCTGACCCAATGACTACGCCATTGACCCAAAGACCAACCCATTGACCCAATAGGTCGGTTTTTCACCAAAAATTAAATTTTGGTCAAAATTGTTAATTTTTGATCTAATGACTAATTATTCACTCAATAAGTTAATCTCTGACCAAAAAGTCAACTTTGGTCGAAAATATTCAATCCTTAACCCGATGATAAACCCATTGGTCAATAGATCGACTTTTGACCACATAGTCAATTTTGGTCAAAATAATCGATTTTTAGTCATATGGCTACCAATTGACCCAATAAATCGACTTTTGACCAAAAAGTCAACTTTGGTCAAATGATAAGTCAACTTTTGACCATTAAGTCAACTTTTGACCAAAATATGTCAACTTTTGACAAAAAAAGTTAATTTTAGTCAAAATGGTCAACTCTCGACATAATGACCTCCTAGTTGACCCATGAGCTCGACTTTTGACCAAAAATTTAATTTTGGTCAAAATAATTAATTTTTGACCTAATGACCAAAATAGTCAATTTTTGAATTAATGACCGATTATTGACCCGATAAATCGATCTCTGACCAAAAATCAACTTTGGACAAAATGGTCGATGATTGACCCAATGACAAACCCATTGCCTAATAAGTCGAATTTTGACCAAAAAGTCAATTTTGGTCAAAATAATCGATTTTGACCTAAAGACTACCATTGACCGAATATGATCGACTTTTGACCAAAAAGTCAACTTTGGCGAAAATGGTCAATTTTTAACCCAATGATCAACCCACTGACTAAATTGGTCAAATTTTGACCGAAAAGTCAACTTTTTAGGTCAAAATAGATAATTTTTGACCTAATGACCAATTATTGACTCAATAAGTAAATCTCTGACCAAAAAGTTAACTTTCGTCATAATTATCAATTTTTGACCCAATGACAAACCCATTGACCCAACATGTCAACCTTTGAACAAAAAGATAACTTTGGTCAAAATGGTAAATACTTAACCTAATAACCTACCACTCGACCCGATAGATCGACTTTTGTCAAAAAGTAAATTTTGGTCAAAATAGTAAATTTTTACATAATTGCCGATTATTGACCCAATAGGTTAACTTTTGAACAGAAAAGCCAATTTTGGTCAAAATTGACAATTTTTAACCTAATGACCACCTCATTAACCCAAACGGTCAACTTTTGACCAAAAAGTCAAATTGGGTCAAAATGGTCAATTTCTGACATAAATGTCATCCTTAGTGAAAATGGTCGATCTTTCATCCAATGACCGACCCATTGACCCAATTTGTTAACTTTTAACTAAAAAATCGACTTTAGTCAAAATAGTTAATCCTCGACCCAATGACCGACTCGTTGACCCAATAAGTCGACTTTTGACAAAAAGTCGATTTTACTCAAAATTGTCGATTTTTGATCTGTGACCACCTCATTAACCTAAATAGGTCAAATTT
>CM040430.1:55653333-55655833 GCA_022702705.1 Papilionanthe hookeriana x Papilionanthe teres | reverse complement strand
CAGGTCGAAATCCCACCCACCTTCCCCCACCCCACCTACCTACTTTATTGCATGATAAACTTTCTATCTTTGGAACATTAGAGGTGTGGCTCACCCACCCTCACTTAAAAGGATTCACTATCTTACCAAAAAACACTCCCTTTGGTGCTTTGCTTTACTTGAGCCTCTTGTGCACCAGCATTCCAATAGAATTATCAACTCTTTTCATGGTTTCACTCATTTTGCTAATTCCAACAATAAGATATGGGTCTTTTGCAGGAAAGAACTTAATTGGACTGTCTTGCTGGATCTTCGACGGATGGTTCATATCTCTCTCTCCTTTCTTTGGACAGTTTGCTTATGCCACTTTTGTGTATCTTGGGTGCGGAAAAGTCGATAGAACTCCTGCTCCGGGATCATATCCATAATCTAAGCAATATCATTAATTGCCCTGGATCATTGGGGGTGATTTCGATTGTATTACTACTCCTGCTTGAAAAGTTGGGTGGCCACGAACCTAATGTAACAATAATGAACACCTTGATGATAATATTGATGCGAGTTGGGCTTTATGATGCGGGATTTAGGGGTCCTAGTTTCACTTGGAAAAGGAATTCTACTAAAGAAAGGCTGGATAGATTTACGGCAAATGAGCTGCGGCACGGTCATTTCCTGCATACCCGGATCACTCATCTTGCTCTTATTTGCTCGACCATAAGCCTCTCCTCATATCTATTCTTGCTCCCCCGGTACCCCCTCCTTTAAACCTTTCGGATATCGGAATATCCGGTCTACCCATCCCTCCTTCCGCGGGTGGTCGAAGATAGCGGCGAGATTCTACACGGATGGACCCATGGCACAAGTCGTGCCTCCTTCATCACGAGGCTAAGTAGGAAATTATCTAGCTGGAGCTGGAATCAATTTGGCAATGTATTTAAAGTGGTGGAGCAGGCTGAAAGGGATGTCTTAGAATTGGAAGAGCAAAGCCAAAATAACAGTGCCCTCCAGTCCCAACTCCTTGCTGCTGAAGCTAAACTGATGCACTCAATTGATATTCAGGATAAATTTCTTCAACAAAAGGCCTCCATTAATCATTTCATAGAGGGAGATCGGAACACTGCCTACTATCATGCCTACCTCAAATATAAGAGGAAATGTAACTTCATACACAGCATCAAAAAGGATAATGGGGATTGGATCTCCAACCACTTGGAGATTGGTAGAGATGCTACCCACTACTTTCAATCCCTACTTCAACAACACCCATTTCAGAGAGCCAACATAAACACTGCCCTTTTCACTGATCATTATGATTACATTAGTCAGCTTAATCTCACTACTCCCCCATCTGAAGAGGAGATCTGGAAGGCCATTAATTCTATTGATAGCTCTAAGACTGCAGGCCCTGATGGGTACACTTCTGATTTTTACATTAAGGCTTGGGAGATTATTAAAGCTGAGGTGACTGCTGCCATCACTAGTTTCTTTCTGGGAGAAGACATTCCTCAATACTTCCATGCTTCCAACTTTGTTTTAATCCCCAAAGACAATGCACAAACTAGTTGGGATCATTTCAGACCCATTAGCCTCACATCTGTGATCAGCAAAACTATAAGCAAAGTGTTAGTCAACAGACTACAACCCGTTTTGGAGAAAGTTATCAGTTCTAATCAAGCAGCTTTTGTCAAAGGCAAGTCTATTGCTGATAATATCTTGTTAGCACAGGAACTTCTATTGAATTTGAATACTAAGTGCATAAGTGGCAATTTAATTTACAAACTTGATATTAAGAAGGCATATGATACCATCCACTGGGACTTTCTTATAGACACTCTTACAGCAAGGGGTTTTCAGAATTCTTTCTGTAATCTAATCGAGAAGATGGTGGGGGCTAATGCCCACTCTATTCTGCTCAATGGGTCTACTTGGGGCTATTTCTCTGCCTCTAGGGGTCTTAAGCAAGGAGACCCACTCTCTCCCACCCTCTTCATCTTGGCTATGGACTATTTCTCCAAATTACTAAACCAAGCTAGCACAACACACCCCTCCAACAGGTATCACCACAAGTCTAATATTTTAGTATCTCACTTAGTTTATGCAGATGATGTCATGGTTTTCTCCAATGCTTCCAAGAATGCTGTCAAAATGATTGTCAAATGCCTGAACTCCTTCCGACAATCCTACGGTATGGTGTTCAACAAGACCAAAAGCCATCTCCTATTTTCTTCAAATACTTCGTGGAGGTCGAAGCCTGGATTATTAATTTCATCGGCTTTACTTAGCACTCACCTGCCTCTTAAGTACTTAGGGGTACAGCTTGATATGGGCAGAACAAAGCAAAGGCACTTTGAAGGCATCCTGCAGAAAATCAACTCTTATTTGGCAAATTGGACTCACAAGTACCTTTCCAGTGGAGGTAGGATAACTATCTTGAAAAGTATTCTCACCACTTTGCCTGCTTATGTTCTCCAGATGACCACTATGAACAAAGGAATCCAAACTCTCTTTGAAAAGGCTTTTA
>CM040430.1:55301842-55652835 GCA_022702705.1 Papilionanthe hookeriana x Papilionanthe teres | reverse complement strand
ATCTTCCGAGTTGTCATCAGATATGACATAAATCCTCTTATCCTCTAGGCTATTCACATGAGTGGTATCAAATTAATGTAAGCCATAAATAATAAAATTGACAAGATTGAACATTTAATAATTATCTCAAATTGGAGCCAAATAATACGATAGTTTGGTGAATCACCAAGATTCATCTTAGAGTTGTGTATTCCCCTAGCTTTCTCTCCATTTGAATTACTATAATAAATGTTCTGAAACCTGAGTCACTCACCTATTAGATTTCTTATTACCACATTTTTCTTGAAGATCCTATCCTTTTGGAAATGATGAATAAAATATTACCTAATCTATATCAAGAGTTTTCTTAGGTGACCTTGGTTATTTAAGATGTAGTTAACTATACAGGCTTGCTATTATAGGAAACTTAAAGACTCCAGATTAATATAAACCCTACCTATTTATTTCATATTAGATATGGGAAGTTGTTGGTCAACATAAATGGTTCGCAGACCAAACGGATGTCATAATTCTTTAGTTTATTTGATCAAGCCTCACCACCAAACGATGAATCCATTTTTCGTGATAGATACATGGCTTGTGGTGCAGTGCTTCATTATTTAAACTATTGCGTATATGAGATCAATTTGATTTCATATTTATTTTAAAATTTTAAATAACATTTTATATATATATATATATATAGAAATTAAATTAAACACACCTAAAAAATGCATCGATAATTTTCTGGTGACTCCACAAAGGAATGTTTCTCTCTTCATTAAGGTCAGGAAATCTTATATTCATACATCAGTAATAAGTTCATGTCCCTCATAAACTATGTAATCATTCTTTCGCTGACATACATTTACCCATTTCCTTCTTGGGAAAGTTTGATCACCCCTCCTCGATTTCAGGACCATCTGTTTAACCATCCATAAACAGAGTGGTTCAGAAATCTTTAGAATTCTTCTTGATTTTGTGGGGTTGGACCCTAATAGGTGTGTCGATGAATAAATTTCACCAGAGCAATGTGCGTTGTGAAGGGGATCCAGGATGGGGTCCCATACTTTACTTCCTCTTTTTTGCTTCCCGAGCTTGAATTTGCTGCCAGCAAATCGAACCATCTTTCCTTAAATTTCAAAGACCTTTTAACAAACAAACATAAAAATCAAAGGTAAAATAAAACATGAAAAATAATTCGTGCTCAGTTCATAGAACAACCTTTGTCTTAGTGCTTATACTATGATTATAAAGGGTTTTGGTCTTCACTAACTTTCAGATTATTTCTTTCGACAGTCACGATGTCGACCCCGACACTTTTCTTCTCCTGCTACTTGGCCACCTCCTGTGAAGCTTGTCTTGCTGCTCCAATGATCCAGTTTGGGACTAGTTTTAAAGAGTTCAAATTCATACTTGGAAAGCCCCATTCATTGTCCTGAACGTTGCTACCCCTGAATTTCAAGAATCGTCTGACTTGAACTCCCACCAGGATTTCCCTTCTGCTTAGAAGGTGAAGGTTTCTACCACCCCCATCAAGTTAATCTTCTTCGTGCCTAGGAGAGTTGTTGCCCCTACTACTACCGATTTTGCTGTCACCGTACCTCCTTTCTAGTCCGCAGAAGGGAAAGAAATTTTTTATGTAGAAGATTCTGACAATGCCTTTCTTCTCGCGCTGTCAGTTTTTGAGGTTGGTTCCAGCTCTAGAGTTCCCCCACTAACTAGGCTCAAAGGATAAGCCGTAGTCGTAAGATTCTCAGAGCCGCCAGGGCACACACTACAATTGTTCCAGTGATTGATGAGATTCCTCACAAGGAGGAACTCGGTTTACCAGAGACCTCTCCTCTCCTTTAAGGGAGTAGGCTCCACCCGTCAGTTGATACCACTAGAGATGAGAGTCTCCACAGGATTGCTACTACTTTGTCGTTACCATGTGGTTGTGATGAGGTGAGGAGAGGCCCAAACCTATCACCCGAATCCGTAAAAATTTCCAAAGATTGGCTGAAAAGGAGGGATGCTCCATTGCTAAGTGATACACCTAAAATATATAGTATTTTTAAATGCATTTTTATACTTATTTTTGATGATTTTGCACTTTAATGGAAGGTATGTTTGTGTTTTTCTTGTATGTATGATTAAAATGACTGACCATGATTGAAGGAACAAAAGAGGATCAAATTTGGAGCAAAAATTGAAGAATGAAAAAGATTGGCTTCTGGCGCCTAAGTGCCGGACCCTGGTGCATAGGCGCCACAGTTAAAAATACAAATTAACTTAAATTTGGCACCATTTTTAATGGGTGTTTGAAATAATTTTTGGTTTGAACTTCCTTAACTTCTTTTGGGTGGCAGATTTGAATGAAGAGATGCATTCTTTGGTGGATACATTGAATATGGACATGATTTGAAGAGACACTGAGGCACCTTTTGGAAAAATTAAAAAAAAAAGACTTGATGATCAGAAAAAGGGTTGTTGTTGGAGGGTGTGATTAGTGTTAAGAGTCAAGTATATGTTAGAGAGTTATTGAGAGCACACCTTTCCACTTCCACCACTTTTTTTATCAATTGTATCTAGTTTTTATTAAGGTAGAATAAAGATTTGGAGTCAACAGAGTTGGGTGCCAACCACTATTGTGTCTTGTAAGAGGAAATCAAAATTTCAAAGGAACTTCAAGTGTCTTGTGGAGAGGATTTTCAGATAAGTGTTTATTTTTGGTTTTAAAGTAGGACTTGTTGTGTTTTCACTATGATTTCTAATTTCAAATCAAGTTGTGATTGTATTTTCTCCATGAGTTATGAGTATTTTTCTATTGTTAATGACTCCCAATTAATGAACTAAGGTAAAATGACACTTTCGTAATTAAGCTTGTTAAGATGTGGTACCGCTCACCTACCACATCTCACCTACCGCTCACCTATCTCCCACTTATCACTCTCTTGCTTTGTATAAATAGAGAGGGTGTGAGGCTTAGGAGAGCAAGGGAAGATGTGAATCAATGAGGTTGAGAACTAGGAGGTAGGAGAGAATAACTAGAGAGCTAGAGAGAAGGAGATCATCTTGAGGCCTTGTATCAAGGTGTCGCTTGAGAGGGAGGCTATAGTAGGAAGATGAGGGCTCATCTCTATGTATAAGCTATGTATTCTCCTTGTTTTGCCTTAGTGATATTCATGAGTGGTTCCCTTCGGTGGATGTAGGTCCAAAGGATCGAATCACGTAAATCATTTTGTGTTCTTGTTTACTTGTGCTCTTTGTGATTTCTTCTAGCCAAGTTACATTTCCCACAATAATTGGCGCCGTCTGTGGGAAGATCCATACTTCTTGGCTAGAGGTTCTTGAAAGGAGGATAGGGGCTCGGCATTCTTCGGTATTCAGGAATAGCAGGAAGAATCAGGGTGCAACTTGTTCGGTTCGACAAGTTCGGCAAGACCTTTGGATTCGCGTCAAGGCTTCGGCGAGGCTTCGATTAGCAGCAGAGAGTTCACCAATCGAGCGATGGCAGGAGGAGTTTACGAAAGAAGGAACGTCAATGCAGTTGGCTCACACGCCAGGAAAGAAGGCTATCGTGTGGTCCATCAGTTTTGTGAACAAAGGATCTTGGTCGAGCGCAGTTCACGATTCGCAGAGAAAGGTTTGCGAGGAATTCGACGAACCAAAAGCAAAGAGTTACTTATGTGCAACTGAGGAGGGAATCATCATTGTGCAGTTTTGTAATTGTACGTCATAGGGGAGAATTGTTGTTAATGAATCCCAATTAATGAACTAAGGTAAAAGGGCACTTTCGTAATTAAGCCTGTTGAGATGTGGTACCGCTCACCTACCACTCATCTACCTCTCACTTATCACTCTCTTAATTTGTATAAATAGAGAGGGTGTGAGGTTTAGGAGAGCAAGGGAAGATGTGAATCAATGAGGTTGAGAACTAGGAGGTAGGAGAGAATAGCTAGAGAGCTAGAGAGGAGGAGTTGAGGCCTTGTATCAAGGTTTTGCTTGAGAGGGAGGCCATAGATGGAAGATGAGGGCTTATCTCTATGTATAAGCTATGTATTCTCCTTTTTTTGCCTTAGTGAAATTCATGAGTGATTCCCTTCCGTGGATGTAGGTCCAAAGGATCGAACAACGTAAATCGTTATGTATTCTTGTTTACTTGTGCTCTTTGTGATTTCTTCTAGCCAAGTTGCATTTCCCACAATATTTTCTTTATCATTTCCTTTTTAAATGATGAAGAAATTAAATTATGGAAGGAATTTGTGTGAAGTATAGATTTCAATGTTGGAAGAAGTTGTGATGATTCACTACCTTGCACTTCATTTTCCTCTTGATTTGGCCAGTTAAAACGTATGAAAAGAGATCTGACATAGTGGCAATAGTTGACAAAGGTAACTAGCCTATGAGGATTCAGGCTGAGCAGTCGCCACAACAGTACAGTGAGTTGCTTCAGTACAGTCAGCCTCTATAGTACATTCAGTCTCAGCAGTATGGTCAACTCCGTCCACAATAAAGTGTCAGTCCGGTCAGCAACAGAGGTCATACAGGACAGATGAACAATAGGATCTGAGATGTCAAAACAGCTGTGCAGGAACTACTCCTTCAAAGATAAGGCGTTAGCAAAGATGTTCAGAAATTTGATGAAGAAGCCCAAGTTCAGATTGTCGTAGCCAAAGAAGCCGGAAGAGATGAACAAGAAGGATCAACCCAACTTTTGTCCCAACCACAAGTTTCTCAGACACACGATAGATAGATGTTTCTGTTCTAAGGATTTCCTTGAGAAGAATTACAAGGATAGAAATATAACGATACCAAAGGAATTTTTGAAAGAACTTAAAAAAGGTTTTGTAAATGTGATTTCGGCTAAGCCAATCTCTCCAATTGAATCGTATGCTAGCGAAGATGGATGGAGTACGATTTGGAATGAGCTTAAGAGGGTCCTAGATCAAATTCAGTTCACTTTAAGGCAAACCACTACTTAGAGTCCATTACCAGCCCAGTCTAAGATGGAGGTTTCACCAAGAAGACCACCGCAGTGGGAAAGGAGGAAGAAGAAGATCACAAATAGAATTACGGACGATAGCACGAAGAATAGGGTAGGGGATGCCCCTGTTAGATTGGTTGTCTCAGATTCGAGGGTGAAATAAACTTTATACGATTATATTTATGCCCCTCCAGGGTCTCATAATGATAATAGAAATGATTTTGGCTACGTTCTTACTGTCTCTAGTGATGACGTAACTAATCACAACCTATTTGACCCCGATTTCAATTCTTAAAATGATCCTCAAATCATACTACTTCCTGATGAGAACGTTGATGAAAATAAAGTAGATATCGTCAACACTGGTTACGACAAAACAGAAAGTGAGGAGCCAATCCTTGAGTGCGAAAGAACTCTTCTTGCAATCAACTTGGATTTTTATGATACGTAAAAAATACCAGAAGAACCAGCTACAATGTCAGGAGAACCTCCAAGTCCAGAGGAGGAAGAAATAATAAAAGTGAAACTCAGAAGAGGCAAGGTGCTACTGCCAAGGACAGCTCCAGTGGAGAAAAGAAAATAGATATTTACTCAAGAAATATTGCCTCCAACAATAGAAGAAGTGCAGATTCAAAACAAAATTAGAAATTTAAACAAAGTAAATTACAATGTGCTAACTTATCTCAAGAAGTTTCCAACTAAACTAAGCATTTACGACGCTCTAATCCTATCAAAGGAGATGAGAGAAAATCTGGTCAAGGCTCTACTTGATCCAGAAATTTTCTTAGCACAGTTTGGTAGCACAACCTCGGATGGAGTTTGTACTTTGAAAGAACAGTTCGGCATAACCTTCACTGATGAAGACTTGCTACTCGCTATTGCCGATCACAACCGTCCGCTCTACATTTTCGTCATCATCAGTAGGTTTGTGCTTTTCAGAGTGTTAGTAGATCATGGAGCGTTGCTAATATAATGACTCTACGGACGTTAGCTTACTTAGATATTGACACATGAGAGCTCTCCAAAGATAAAATGATGCTAAGAGGATTCAACCAGAAAGGATAAAGAGCCCTCAGATTTATAACCCTATAAATGAAAATCAGGGATCTAGTAACAACCACAAAATTCCATGTCATCGATACAAATACTTCGTTCAACACCCTGCTTTGTCGACCATGGTTTCACGAATACGATATGGTTCTATCGTCACTACACCAATGCATCAAATACTACAGAGATGGACAAGAACATTGCTTTAAGGGGGATCTATAGCCATTCTCAATACATGAAGTGGGTATTTACAAAGACGCTGACTACTACGCTCCCCCAAAGAAAACAGTATTTTCAAGAGAAAGTGTGCCAAATGAAACTAAAGATTCAAAAAGATCACAAGGACAGGACCGTTCACCACCACTAAAAAATCTCCCACCACTCCTTCACAACGTGTTGGTGGAGATTCTTTTAGCCCACACTTTCAAAATCAAGGCCAGGGACATGGACGAGAAAGAACTAACCAGATTGTTGAATGAACGAAGCTAACAATCAACATCAACATAGAAGGAAATTTTGAGGAGGATGAGTTCCTAAAAGAAATAAAGATGATAAGTCAGAAGAAGCCTCCATTTGAGATTTCTCTAGATGACATAGAAAAAAGTGAATATGAATCAATGTACCATCAGATTAAACTTTATTTTCAAGCCATGACCCTAACTCCGGTCCATCCTCAAATGGTCGACAGTATGGAGGTCAAGGAAGACCATAATAGTGGTTATAAGCCGATCAAGTTTTACTGAGCTTCTCCTTCTACTTTTGAACCTTGTGTAATTCTCAGAAAAAATGATTCTAATGAATTAATGGATTTAACTTTTGGTTACTTTTCACTGTGTGAACAAAAATTATTCAACAAGGATGTGTGCCAAAACAAATGCCAAAAGACAAGTTACAATCATTTAAAAAATTATGGAATGTAAAAGGAAAGATATTAAATCCAAAAGATAAGATATTAACTCGATAGGGCGCCAGCGATGTTCTATTTATTAAAAATGCCAGAACTCTCTGGATTTGGGTGCCGGCGGCGCCCATTCTGGCTCCAGCGGCGCCAGTCCAAAATGTTTTATGAGTCTGAAATTTTATTTGTAATTTTGATCGTTTCGACCTCCACAATGACATTTAAATCTTCATTAAGCATCTACTTCATCACACAAGCAATAATTAACACAATTCTTTACAAAAACAACACACAACATACTCTTATATATAAAATCCACGTTATATTATAAACACTAAATATGTTCATTCAAAACTCTTAGATGTTTTGTGTTACAAGTACGCTACGATAAGAAAATAGTAAAATCTAAGCACACAATAAAATTAAGCATATCAAATCCAAATTCAAATTACAAAGGAAAGCAAAGTCAACATTACACACACCAAACAAAATTAAGCAAAGTAAACTAAACACACATCAAACATAAGTAGAATCCAATAATCACTCCACATCACTTTCAGAACTATCTTCCTCTCTAATGTCTCCAATAGATTGCTGATGTACGAACAAATTATAGAATGGATGAAATGGGAATTCATCAGATGAATCCTCAACAATCACAGCGTTCTTCTTCATCAGATTAATCAGGCCCATCTCAATTTTAACCAGTGTGATCAAATTGTTCCTTCATCCTCCAATCTATATGATCGAATAAATCAAAAATATTATTGATTGCATTCATAATGTTCTATACCTCTTTCTCCAACTGTTTAATCCTCTTTAGTATCATTCTGGAACTTTCAGGAAAATAGAGCTGAATCGGTTGTGAAGTCTGTGTTGGTTGATCAGCAAGCAAATTCATATCATCTTCATCTCCCACTATTTGGTAGTCATAAAGATTAGTTGGATCAATAGGCCTCCATGGAAGAAGAACCTTTTCCCAACTCTCATATGGAACTTGTGATTGACTTTATAACAGAAATATGGTGGACGGGTGTCCAAGTCCATATATAGATCCATGAACATTTAATCCCAAAACTGATTTCACAATTATATTACCAATGTCAATCGGCCTCCCAGTTTGAATACAAAAAATCAAAATGGCACTTTCCTTGGTTACCTTGCTAATTTTCAACGTTGGAAATAACTTTTCCGAAATAAGGTAATGACACTGCTTTAACACCGGATTTAAAGATGCAGAAGGGAAACTAATATATCCATTTTCTCTAACTTCTCATTCCTCATTCTCATCCATCAAATAATGATACACATCATTCATATTATCACTTGTGGCATTGAAATTAGAATAATGGAAATTAGGTACATTCTCAATCATAAAGAGATCTTTAATTCTTGTAGGAGTGAATTTCACAAACCTACCTCGCACAAAGACGAATCCTTGGTTGATCCCGTGAAGATTTGAATAGAATTCTTCCACAATCAGAACAACTACGGCAGCGGTAGTGTAGCAAAGCACATCCCAACGTCTTTCCTTAATTATCTCTTCAATTTTAATAGTAGGATTATCCATACCTCGATTTATGAAGCCTCTTTCCTTGATAATCCTCCTCTTCATCATCACTTTGTTGAACAATCGCTGCGCCTCGAAACTTATAAATTTCCTTCGGTTAAAAATGCGAGATCGAGGGGTTTCTATAGAGTAGGAATCCATGGAATGCGAATTGGGAATGGTAGTTTTCGTTTTTCTAGAGTTTGGAAGTCTAAAATGGAGTTTAGGGAGTTATAAGGACGAAGATCCCGCTTAAAACCGCCCAAACTCACATTTCGAAACTCCAAAAACCGTCAACAGGTTTTGGGCGCCGGCGGTGCTCAAACCTGTAAGTTCAGCAAACTTCTCTGTAATTGGGCGCCGACGGCACCAGTGGTAAAAAATCTCACCGAACTTTGTTTGACCCAAAATATTCCAATATCTCAATTCAATACAAAATTTATCAATTTTAAAAGTATTTAGGAGCGATTAGGATTCCAAATAACTATCTAAAAAGTACAATTACAACAAACAAGCAAACACACCACAAAGATACATATGGGTTGCCTCTCATAAAGCGCTTGGTTTAATGTCATCAACCCGACATACCATTCAGTTAATCGAGATAACTCAACATTAAAACCTCTTTGAAGTCAGGTTGAAACCCGCCAAAGTAAGGCTTTAATAGATGCCAATTAACTATAAAATCTTTCCAGTATCAGGATCTTTAATATCAACAGCTCCAAAAGAATGAACTTTTACAACTGTAAAAGGTCCTAACCATCTAGACTTGAGCTTTCCAAGAAATAACTTCAACCTTGTGTTGTATAACAAAACTTTTTTTCCAAATTCCAATTTCCTTTTCAATATCTTCCGATCATGCCTCAATTTCATTCTCTCTTTATTGATAATGTCATTGTGATAATATGCATTTCTAATCTCTTCCAATTCATTCAATTGCATAAATCTCTTTTCTCCAGCATTTTTCAAATTAAAATTCAACTCTTTTATCGCCCAATATGCTTTATGTTCCAATTCAACCGGTAAAAGAAAAGTTTTACCAAACACTAGTCTATAAGGAGATATTCCAATAGGGGTTTTAAAAACATTCCTCTAAGCCCAAAAAGCAGTATCTAATCGAGCAGACCAATCTAATTTATGATTATCCACAGTTTTCTCCAAAATTCTTTTAATTTCACGATTAGACACTTACTGCTAAACCACTGAGTGCAGGGATGATAAGCAGTAGAGATTCTATGAATAATATTATATTTCTCAATCAATCTATTAATTTGATTATTCTTGAATGTGTTCAACCATCAGTTATAATCACTCTCGGCATTCCATATCTTGTAAATATATTTTTCTTTAAAAATTTTGAAAAACTCCAAGCATCACATCTAGGTAAAGTAATAGCTTCAATCCATTTCGAGACATAATCAACGACAACTAGTATATATAAATTCCCAAATGAAAGAGTAAATGGTCCCATAAAATATAATCCCCATACATAAAAAATTTTAACTTCCAAATTATAATTTAGAGGCATTTCATTTCTTCTAGAGATATTACCTACTCTCTGACATCAATCACATGATTTAATATATCTATAAACATCCTTAAAAAGAGTAGGCCAATAAAATCCAGATTGTAAAATCTTAAAAACATTTTATCAACACCAAAATGACCTCCAAATTTAGAACCATGACATCGTTGAATAATCAAATTCGTTTCTTCTTGTGGCACACATCTCCTAATAATCACATCCTTACACTATTTATATAGATAGAGCTCATCCCAAAAATAAAATCTTGCATCATATTTAAACTTCTTTTGTTATTGTTTTGTTAGATCAGGTGGTATAATATCACTTACAATATAATTCACAATATCAGCATACCAAGGCAAATTTCTTCCCATAATAGTATAAAGTTGTTCATCAGGGAAAGTTTCTGTAACTTTCTTCTCAAATTCAGATAATTTATCAAACTCTAATCTTGACAAATGATCACCTATTTGGTTATCAGATCCCTTCCTATCAACTATCACAAAATCAAATTCTTGCAGAAGAAGTTTCCATCTAATCAGTCTAAGTTTAACATCCTTCTTTTGCATTAAATATTTGATAGCCGAATGGTCTGTATGCACAATACTTTTAGCACCAATTAAATAAGGTCTAAACTTTTCAAAAGCAAATACTATAGGTAATAACTCTCTTTCAGTAGTGGTATAATTAATTTGATCTTTATTAAGAGTTTTACTAGCATAGTAAATAACTTTGAAAACTTTATCATGCCTTTGCCCCAATGCTACTCTGATCGCATAATCACTAGCATCACACATGAGTTCAAATGCTTTCTCTCAATCCGGTGAATCAATTATAGGTTCAGTGATTAATTTCTTTTTCAATAATTCGAAAGCACTCAACATTCATCATTAAAATCAAACTTTCTATCATTTTCTAGAAGTCAGCACAAAGGTTTAGTAATTTTAGAAAAAACTTTAATATATCACTTGTAAAATTCAGCGTGTCCTAAGAAACTCTTCACTTCTCTCACGGTAGTGGGTGGCGACAATCTCTCAATCACTCTAATTTTAGCAGGATCGACCTCCATACCATATTCAAAAATTTTATGCCCAAGCAAAATTCCTCCTGCAACCATAAATTGACATTTCTCCCAATTCATAACTAAATTTGTTTTCTCGCAAAGCTCCAAAACTTTTGCTAAGTTTTTTAAGCAAATTTCAAATGAAGTCCCGAATACAGAGAAATCATCCATGAAAAATTCTATTCCATTATCTATCATACTACTGAAGATAGACATCATACATCTCTGAAATATTGCAGGTGCCTTACACAGTCCAAAAGACATTCTTCGAAAAGCAAAGGTTCCATAAGGGCTATCAAATGCTGTATTTTCTTGATCCTCGGGAGCAATAGGTATTTGATGGTAACCAATATATCCATTCAGAAAGCAGTAGTACTTGTGTCCAGTAAGTCTATCCAGCATTTGATCGAGAAAAGGAAGAGGAAAGTGATCTTTTTGGGTGGCGGCATTTAATTTCCTATAGTCAATACAAATTCGCCATCCATTAATTTGTCTTGTGGGAATAATTTCATTACATTCATTCACTTCAACAGTCACTTCTCCCTTTTTCGGTACACAATGTATTGGACTCACCCAATAACTATCTGAAATAAGATAAGTAATTCCAACATGCAGCCATTTTAAAATCTCCTACTTAACTACTTTCATTATTGGATTCAATCTCCTTTGCGAATCAACTCTCGGTTTATGTTATTCATCTAACAAAATTTTGTGCATACAAATCGAAGGACTGACTCCTTTAATATCTGCTAAAGTCCATCCAAAAGCTTTCTTGTATATTTTTAAAATTTCCAACAACTTCTGTTCTTGATAATTGTTTAACTCCGAAGATATAATAACTAGCAGTGTAGATGATTCTCCAAAAAACATATACTTTAAATGATCAGGGAGAATTTTCATCTCAAGTTTAGGAGGTTTTATTATAGATTGACTTAAGCCTTTTTTTCCACCTTCCATAGTGTCTAATACTTCAAATCTCTCCTGAACATACTCCAAATCTTCATTCTTCTTACTATCTGAATTTTCTTCATTTTCAATTTCTTCTTCAAATATATTTTCATACTCTACTTCTTTTTCAAATATATTTTCAAAATGATCATTTCTCAGATATTCACAGACCTCCATCATAAAACATTCATTATCTTTTTTCATTAAGGGATACTTCATAGATTTCAAAATATTAAAGTTCACCTCTTGATCATTAACTCTCATAGTTAATTCTCCTTTTTGAACATCAATCATTGATCTTCCAATAGCAAGGAATGGTCTTCCTAAAATGATTGAAATTTCTTTATCTTCCTCTATATCAAGTACAATAAAATCCACAGGAAAGATAAATTTATCCACTTTCACTAACACATCTTCCACCACTCCTTTAGGGCAAGTAATGGAACTATAGACCAACTGAAGAGTCACAGATGTAGGAGAAATTTTTCCTATTCCCAAACTTTTGAAAGTTGATAAAGGCATAAGATTAATACTAGCTCCCAAATCACATAAGGCTTTTCTGAAAAATTTTTCACCTATAGCACATGGAATAGAGAAACTACCAGGATCTTTAAGTTTTTCTCGAAGCTTCTTCTGAATATTTGCACTACACTCTCTGCTAAGTCCAACAGTTTCATGATCTGTAAACTTTCTTTTCTTTTTCAAAATATTCTTCATAAACTTGGCATAGTCAGGCATCAGTTCAAATGCTTCAACAAAAGGAATATTTATCGTTAATTTCTTAAGGATCTCTAAAAATTTTCCAAATCTGTTATCCCTATTTTTTCCTTCAGTCTTTGAGGAAATAGAGGTAGTGGTTTTTCAACAGTTATCTTTATTGGCTCTAGAGGATAAGCCATGTCTGGATAAATCTTGTTTGAACCTTTTTCAATTTCCACTTTCTCCTTTTCTATTTCAACTTCTTTTTGCACTCTTATTTCCAATTCTTTTCATCTCCTTAATTGAATAGCCTTAAGTTCCTCCTTGTTTTGATCTTTTGGATTGATCTCAACATTAATTGGAAGCGTTCCAAAAGGTCTATTACTAAGTGCAGTGAAAATATGCCCCAATTGATTTTCAATATTTTTCATAGCAACACCTTGAGCTTGTAATTGATTTCCCATATTCAGAATCATTTCTTCAGTAGACAACTTCTTATCCTTAAATTGCGGATTACTATTGAATATAGGGGGATAAGATAGTCTAAAATTGGTAGTTCCTTAATTGTTCAAATTTCCAACTGGATTTATAGAACTGTTCCCCCAATGTGGGTTAACATTGACATTACTATTATTCCAATTAAAATTTGGGTGATTCTTCCAAACAGGATTATAATAATTTGAATAAGGATTTAGGTCTATTAATAGCGTTCAAAGTCTCATAAGGTGTTTGAGATTCTGTTATTTGTCCAAATGAATTTTCCTCTAACACTTGAGGTGGTTGAGAATAATTCATTTCATATTGATCTATTTTCTTAGAAAGGGCTGCAATTTGAGAAACTATCATAGTCATCATATCAGAATCATGAACACTAGCTACTCTCTTAGGATTTACCCGTTCAGAGGTCCATTGAAAATTATTAGTATTCATTTCTTCAATTATGCGTATGCTTCATCAAAAGGATTTGACATTAACGATCCACCAGCAGCAGTATCTATAATTGATCTTAATGATCCCACTAATCCATTATAAAATGTTTGAATTATTAACCAATCTAGTAAAACATGATGTGGGCACTTCTTAAGAAGATCTTTAAATCTCTCCTAAGCTTCATATATTTATTCTCCTTCAAACTGACCAAAAGATGTAATATCCTTTATTAACTTCGCAGTCTTTGATGGAGGGAAATATTTTGATAGAAACTTTTGAGATAATTCTCCCTAAATTCTAATAGATCCAGGTGCTGATCCACTTTAAAAATACTCATTTTTTATGCCTTATTTATGATTCAATTTTTAAGGATATTATGCTTTAATGAAAGATATTTTTTATGTTTTTGGATGTAGGTGATAAAAAAGAGTTCAAGAAGGAAAAATGAGCAAAAAGGAGCAAAAATGAAGCTAAAAGAGCAAAGTTGATGAAATTTTAGGCCTGACGCCCAGGCGCCAGAATCCGGCGCCTAAGCGCCAGTTCGATACAAACGCAGACAAGATTTTTGACGACTTTGGGCAGTTATTTTGACGGTGTTAAGCAGTTATTAGAGCTTCTAGAAGACCGGAAGTTACTCATAATATATATGACATGTGATACAATGCATCTAGATGCAGGGAAACGGTTTTAATCACGAAGATATGCGACCCAAAGTGAAGAGGTGCGAAAGACCTGGTCACAAAGTCCGGCGCCTAAGCGCTAGATCCCGGCGCCTAAGCGCTAGATCCCAGCGCCTAGGTGCGATAGTTACCTTCTAGAAGATACATTGTATTCGGATGAATTTTGAAGAGGCGCCTTAAGCAACCCCTGGTCAAATTCAGAGCTCTATAAATAGGAGCCCATTCTACAGAGAAAAACACCCTTTCACCCCTTGTAGCATCCTTTAGTCCCCAAGCACTATATAGCCATCCAATCATTTTAGGGAGCCACCTTATTTATTATTTAGTGAGTTTATTTTTAGTTTATGTTGAGTGTTAAGTGTGAGTTTATTAAAATTTTTGCTGTTGAAGTCTTTCATCATTGCATTGGAGTCAGTAGGAGTCAGCAGATCACTTGAAGGAACATTCCAGATAAGTATTTGTAACTTGGTTCAAAGTTTTATAAATATATTTTGTTGTGTGAATTCAATGTATTGTGAGTGTTTGTTTTCTTTCTCCTTTCAACTATGAAAAGATAATAAGATAATTAAACTTTGTTAGAGAATTTAACTTAAAATATTTATAAAAATTGTGATGATATTAATATCTGATCTTAGTTTACTTTTTAAACTGGTCATTTAAATTGTTAAAACCTGTTGAAGAATTTTGAGACCTATCCAGAGATGAGTTCTTAACTAGTAGATATCACATGAATCCTTGGGTAGTCGAAGGCTTTATGCGGGTTATTCAAGGTGAAGTGCAAATAAATAGGAAGATATGATTTATTAGGCGCATAATAAATTAGTTTTTAGAGTGACATTCTAATAATTTGATTTATAGAAAGGAAACAGGTCACTGGTAGGGTCGACCATAGCCACCCTTGGACATCTAGTAGTGTGAGCCTAGATTAACCCATTCTACTAATAAAATATCCTGAACCGATCTATAGATTAGTCAATGTTCTTTATGCCTGGACCAAAGGGTAAAGAATAAGAATGCTTCTATTTGACACAATACCATAATCTAAATGCTCCATAAATGTTAATTATTCTAAAATATCTTGGATTAGTTGAAAAGGAGAAAGTTGTTTTATTTATACTTGCATTAATATTTATTTTAGTATTGCTTACTTACAATTAATATTAATTTCATTAAAATTAAAATCTAATTTTTAAAAAGAAATAAAAATAATAATTACTTTTAATTTGAAAAATCTAAAAATATTACTTAATATTCTAAAAATCTTCCATGTGGGATCGATAACCAGGACTCCACTAGAGCCCTGTATTACTTGATACGATAAGTATACTTGCGTTTGAAATTGTGAATTTTACAAATTATAAAAATCTAAATATAAATTCATAAAATCTTTCATAAGTAAAATCACATCAAATTTTTGGTGACGTTTTCCGTAATTAAATTTTCTAGCAGTGGAATTAAAATCTTGCATTTGAAAGTATAAAGCCCCGTTAGACTGAGTCACGCATCAGGTGCTAACAAATTTAATCACGCCTTAGCTTTATTCCTTAATGAAAAAGGAGACAGTCTAAGTATAAAAGCATCACTCAACACTCCGTTATATTTAAAAGTAGCACACAGTTCTAGAAAACTAGTTGTTGACCTCATTTTTATGATAGGTCAACCTTTTGACCTAAAAAGTCAACTTTCGTCAAAATGGTCAATCCTGACACAATGACCAACCTATTGACCCAATAGGATAACTTTTTAACCTAAAAAGACAACTTTGGTCAAAATGGTTAATCCTGACCCAATGACCAACCCTATTAACCCCATAGGTCAACCTTTTGACCTAAAAAATCAACCTTGATCAAAATGGTCAATCCTGACCTAATGACCAACGCTATTGACCCAATTAGTCAACCCTTTAACCTGAAAAGTCAATTTTGGTCAAAATGGTCTACCTGACGCAATGACCAACCCCGTTGACCCAATAAATCAACCTTTTGACCTAAAAGTCAACTTTGGTCAAAATGGTCAATCCTAACCCAATGACCAACCCTGTTGACACAATAGGTCAACCTCTTGACCTAAAAAGACAAATTTGGTCAAAATGGTCAATCCTGACCCAATGACGAACCCTATTGACCTGATTGGTCAACCTTTTGACCTAAAAAGTCAACTTTGGTCAAAATGGTTAATTTTTGACCAAATGACCAATTATTAACCCAAAGACCTGTTTAAGACCCAAAAATGACAAAATTAATCAAATAATTAATTTCAAAATTATTTTGATTAATTAAATAAAGTTGACTAATAATTTAATTTTTAATATTTTAATTAATTAAATGAAATAATTAATTAAAATGAAAATTAAATTAAAAGTCATAAAGTGAAAAAATGCACCAAAATGAAATGAAAAATGACAAAATTAATCAAATAATTGATTTCAAAATTATTTTGATTAATTAATTGGCTAATGATTTAAATTTATTTAAAAAAATTTAATTAATGACATAATTAATTGAAATGAAAAATTAAAATCAAAAGCCATAAAATGATAAAATGCACAAATTAATTAAAAATAATATTATTAATCAAATAATTAATTCCAAAATTATTTTTGATTAATTAATTGACCAATAATTTAATTTTTACATTTTAATTAAAGATGTAATTAATTAAGATGAAAATTAAATTGAAAAGTCATGAAATGAGACAAAATTCAATTTTAATGACATGAATATTAATCAAATAATTAATTTGAAATTATTTCCAATTAATAATTGATTAATAAAATAAATCCAACATTTAATTAATGACATAATTAATTAAAAATGGAAATTAAATCAAGAGGGGTATTAAATGGAATTTTTTTAACCTATGTCATTTTGGTTTTCTAAAAATTCCAAAACTTCTTTATGACATCACACATGACCCCATATGGGTTAGACACAACCCATATGACCCATTAAAGAGAAAACAACCCATGGATGACTCATATTTAACCATGATTAAGAGCCATAATAACATAAAAATTAGGTGGCAAAACCATGGTGTTTTGAAGTATGACTCACCCCCTTCGCAAAGTGAGGTGGCTTGCCATGGTGAGATGAGTTTAGCCACCTCCCAAGCCACCCAATGATGAGAAGACAAGGTTTTAACCATTTTCCATACCATGGTTAAGCTCATCATAACATTTTATAAAAAATGTTAAGGCAGGAGCTAATGTGTCATCACCCCATGAAATGTTAAATGAGGTGTTGCAAGGAGAAGATCTCAACCATTTGAGTCACCATTAACCTCTCCCTTAGCCAATGGAATGGGAACAAAGAAATCAAAGCCTATCATGACAATTTGAATCCACAATTGCCATGAAATGTGAACTTGCTTAATTGGCATAATTCTCATGGGATATAGAGAGGTGATGCTTGGATTACATGAGGGAGGCTACTACTAGACTCTACTCCACAGACCTAACCATCCCATGGTCTATCCTAAGCTAACCAAGGTTAAACCATGACCATCCTTGGCTATAAAAAGCCCCTACCCGTAATCACTAAGAGATAAAAAAAATCCATAGAAACCTATAGGCTGCCCAAATCCCTTAACTCCCAACACAATAAACTTTGCTAAGGATCTTAGCAACATATTCTAGACAAGATCAAGCCATAGGATCAGCCCAATCAAGACAATTTGGCCAAAATCCAAAATCAGCCCAAACCTAGCCACTTTGCCAAAATTGCTCATCAAGACTAGCTGCAAGTCCAAATTGAAGTGACAAAGATCTTCTTTGGGAGTTCTAGAAGCTGACCATCAGGCTTGATCACGCTCAACATTATTGTGGCCAACGTATAGATTTACTTTTTCCAAAATAATGCATAAAATTGAAAAATCATGGGTTAAACTAGTCCAGAAAATTATCATCACCGTATATATAAGATATATATGTTCAGATGATTACATAGGTTCAAAAATCACTCAATTTCATTAAAAGATTAGTGAGATATTGAGCTTTGAAGTTGGACAGTTCGAATATTTTTTGAATTTTTGGGGATTTATCTCTGCCGTCCGTTCCCGTGTTTTGGAACGGACGACGCTGATCATGTGCTACCGTGTCAGTTGTTCGGATCCGTGCACCAGATCCTCTGATGGCGTGAAAATCTTTTTGTCGACTTGCATTGCTATCAGTTCTCGTATCATGTTAATGTCAAGGAGTCGCCACTCTCTTTCTCTATCTATCGCCCTAATTATTATACTACCTAGACTTATTCTCAGAGGTCTTTAGCGAATTTTGAGAAGGATTAATCATGATAGAGATATAGAGAAAATAAGATCAAATGATAATTTCATAGAACAAGTCTTCAGATTTTGTAATTACTGAAGTTTTTCATATGAAAAAATCATATGAAGATCTTGGGTAACCAGAGAGGTTTTATAGGTAAAATACCTATCCTGAGCTCTTTAATCTCCTATAGAAGCAAACTCATATAGTTAATTACATCATGAGCAATTAATATTACCTAGTAAAACTTCTGATTAAGGTTAACATTTATCTTCGAAAAAGTGTAAGTGTTGTCATGGCAGTGCGTTTCTGAAGAATCGATGCAACCAGAAAGTTTTGTTTGTATGTCATTGCTTTGTGATGTTTTGATTTTGTTGTTTTGGTTTCATGTCAGGTGTCATGTAAGGATGTCGTAGTTTGTATGCCATGTTGTTTTATGTCATGTCATAATGTTATTTTTATTGTTGTAATATTATTTTGTCATATTACGTTTTATTATGTCATGATGTCGTGGTGTCGTTTTGTCATGTTGTTATATTGTCATGATGATATTGTCTTGGTTTTATGTTTGTTTTCTTTGTTTTAATTTCATCATTGTTTTGTGTTTGTTAAGGTTATTTTGTCGTCGTTATGTTTCATTATCATTCCATTTGATTTATCAATGTTTTGTCTGGCTGTTGTTATTTTGATTTGTCGTTTGTTTTGGAAGTGTCAGTTTTATGTTAGATATCATGTCGATGTCAATGTCAATGATTTTATCGTGTCATGTCAAGTGTCAGTTTTTTGTTTTTTTTGGTTTAGTATCATATCATGTCATGTGTTATGTTAGGATGTTTGTCGTGTCATGTCATAATGTGATGTCATAATGTCATGTAATTTTATGTCATGTCTTAATGTGAATCATAATGTCATGTCATTTTATGTCAGGTCTTAATGTGATGTCATAATGTTATAAGATGTCGTGATTAATATCTCGATTTGTCATGAGATATTTTATCTCCTATAAGAAGATGTTGTTATTATGTCATGAGATACCTTCTATAATGTCAAGAAGATATCATTATTTATTTATTTTTGTTATTTTGTTTATGATTTCATCTTGTTTTAAGTTTTGGTTTTGTGGTCATCTCTATTTTATTTTTTCATGTCATTTTGTCATGTATTTGTTTTGGTTTAGTGTCATGTCATCATTTTATTGTGGTATAAAAATGTCGTTGTATGTTATTGTTAATGTTGATGTTATATCGATGTCAATGTTAATGATTTTGTTATTTTATTTCAGATTTAGTGGCTAATCCTAGCAGTCCAGTTGTCTTTGTTGTCATGTCATTTTTGTTTTGTTGTTTATAGAAAGTTTAGGTTTTTGTGGCTATCATAAAAGTCCTGGTTTTGTCGTCAATGTTCCGTTGTTGAAGTCCCACAAAACAGAGTTAGCACACCCTATAACATGCAAAGAAAATCAAAACGAAACATTATGTCTTCATCCTGCAAGGAAAATAATGTTAGAAACAATGTTATATCAAGATATTTAGCTCACCTGGTCAAAGTGTTTGTTGATCCAGAGTTGTCGGATGTCCGAATGTGGTTGAGATGTCATTTTGGATTTATGTTAATTTGTGTTTAATTTTATATCCAATTTGTGTTGAATGTTGATTTAGATTTATGTTAATTTATGTTTAATTTTTGATTTGTCTTAAATGTCGATTTGGGTTAGATTTTGGATTTTATGTCGATTTGGAGTTGATTTTGGGTTTTATGTCGATTTATGTTGATTTGAGTTTTATTTTGAACTTTTATGTTGATTTTTAATTTTATGTCGAGTTAAGTTCAATGTGGGTCGAACTTTAGGAATTATGTCATTTTATGTTGAGTTAAGTTCGATATGGGTTGAACTTAAGGATTATATCTGTTTATGTCGTGTTAAGTTCGATTTAGGTCGAACTTAAGAATTATGTCAGTTATGTCGATTTTTGTTTTGAAATGTCAAATTTATATTGTTTTTGTCGATTTTTGTTTTGAAATGCCAAATTTATGTCATTTATGTTGATTTTTTGTTTTGAAATGTCAAATTTATGTCGTTGATGTTGATTTATACTTGAAATGTCAAATTTATGTCGTTTGTATCGATTTTTGTTTTAAAATGTCAAATTTATGTCGTTTATGTTGATTTATGCTTGAAATTTCAAATTTATGTTGACTATATCGATTTATGTTTGAAATGTCAAATTTATGTCGATTATGTTGATTTATGTTTGAAATGTCAAATTTATGTTGATTATGTCGATTTGAGTTCAATTTTGTCGATTTAGGTTCAATTTGGGTTGATCCTAAGATTTATGTCGATTTAGGGTCAATTTGGGTTGAACCTATTGTTTATGTCTTGGTTTAGGTTAGACTTAGGTTCATGTCAGGTTAAACCTAAGTATGATTTGACTCAAGTCTAATGTGGGTTAGACTTAAGTTAGGTTTAAGTTCGACTTAGGTTCATGTCAGGTTGAACCTAAGTATGGTTTGACTTAAGTCTAATGTGGGTTAGACTTAAGTTGAGTTTGTGTTAAACTTAGGTTCATGTCAAATTATACCTAAGTATGGTTTGACGTAAGTCTAATATGGGTTAGACTTAAGTTAGATTTGGGTTAGACTTAGGTTCATGTCAGGTTGAACCTAAGTATGGTTTGAATTAATCTCAATATTGGTTGAGCATAAGTTAGGTTTGGGTTAGACTTAGGTTCATGTCAGGTTGAACCTAAGTATGGTTTGACTTAAGTTTAATATGGGTGACCCGACCCGCAATAATGCAGTAATATTCGCTTCCAAAAGATAGCCAAAAACTTGACTCAATTTATAAATAGCGGCTAGTGTATAAAATTAATATGATATAAATTTAGAAAATATTTTTACACACTAGGGGTACTACGCAAGAATACGCATCGTTTCAAGTAATATAGGGCTTTGAAACAAAGACACTAGTATCGATCCCACAGGGAAGAATTATAGTGATAAATTTTCTAAATAATAAAATAAAAAAATATATTTTTATCTTTTAATCTAATTATAAATTACTATTAATTTACTAGATGCAAATAAAGAAAACAATAATAAGAAAATGATTTATGAAAACTATAAAAAATAAACAACTTTCTTCCCTTCGATTAATCTAAGATTTTTAAGATAATTTAATATTCGTTGGAGAATTTGATTTATGGTATTGTGCCAAATAGAAGCATTCCTATTCTTTACCCTTTGATCCAGGCGTAAAGAACAATGGCTAATTTACAGAACAGGTTCTTATGTATTGTTAGTAGAATGGGTTAATCTAGGCTCACACTTCTAGACTTCCAAGGGTGGCTATGGTCGGCCCTACTAGTGACCCTTTCCTAATCTATAAATCAAATTATAAGAATTTAGTCTGTCACTCTAAAAACTTATCAATTCTACGCCCTTTAAATCTTATCTTCCTATTTATTTGCACTTTACCTTGAATAACCCACACATGGCCTTTGTCTACCCAAGGATTCATGTGACATTTACAAGTTAAGAGTTCTTCTCCTTCAAGGTCTCAAAACTCTTCAACAGGTTTTAACAATTTAAATGGCCAATTTAAAAAGTAAAGTAAGATCGGGTATTAATGTCATCACAATGTTTTGAAAATATTTTGAATTTCAATTCTCCATCGAATCTTTATATTATCTTATCTATCTCTTCATAATTGAAGGAAGAAAGTAAACTACCTACTCAGAACACATTGAAAATAAACAACAAAACATGATAAATAAAATTTGAATCAAATATAAAAATACTTATCTCAAATATTTCTTCTACAAATCTTCTGATTCCTACTGACTCCACAGTGTAATGAACTCCAGATGTAACAACTTGAAAATAAACTCACTAAACTAAACAAAAGTGGCCCTAAATTTCTCTCTCTATTTCTCTCTCTAATGATGAGAGATCCTAAAGTGGATAAGAGAAAGGGTTACGATGGGAGGGGCACGTTTTACGAAGAAATGGGCCCCTATTTATAGGCTTCAAGGGTTGCCTTGAGGCACCTCTTCAAAACATGTCCACATTCAATGAATCTTCTAGAAGGTCGGTCTGGCGCCTAGGCGCTGGACACCGCGTCCAGTTCTTTGCACCTCTTCACTTTGGCTCGCACCTCTTCGATATTAAAACCATTTTAGAGCGTCCAAATGCAATGTATCACATGTCCTATTATAAAGGAACAACTGCAAGTCTTCTAGAATGTCCAATAACCTCTCACTCCGTCAAAATAACTGATAAAACGTTGTAAAAAACTTGACAGTTTTTGTATCGAGTCTGACGCTTAGGCGCTAGCTTCTGGCGCCAGCTTCTGGCGCCTAGGCGCCAGGCCATATTTTTATATACTTTTTGTATTTTGCTTCATTTTTGTTCCTTTTTCCTTTTTAGACCTTTTTACATCACCTACATCCAAAAACAAAAAAAAATACCTTTCATTAAAGCATAATATCCTTAGAAATTAATAAGAATTAAGACATAAAGAAATATGTATTTTTTTATAGATCAATGGGTTAGACTTAAGTTAGGTTTGTGTTAAACTTAGGTTCATGTCAGGTTGAACCTAAGTATGGTTTGATTTAAGTCTAATATGAGTTAGACTTAAGTTGGGTTTAGGTTTGATTAAACCTTAATTGGTTAAGGTTTAATAGGTTTGATTAAGTCTAATGTGGTAGACTTAATTAAAGTTTAGGTTTGATTAAACCATAGTTAGTTAAGGTGTAATAATTAATGTTTAGGTTTGATTAAACCTTAGTTAGCTAAGGTTTAGTAGATTAATTAAGTCTAATGTGGTAGACTTAATTAAGGTTTAAGTTTGACTTAGATTCAAGTTGGGTTGAACTTAAGTATATGTTAAGGTTAGGTTCATGTATGTTGATCCTAAAAGGTTTAACTTAAGTTCAAGTTGAGTTGAACTTAAGTATAGTTTAAGGTTAGGTTCATGTATGTTGAACCTAAAAGGTTTAACTTAGGTTCAAATTGGGTTGAACTTAAGTATATGTTAAGGTTAGGTTCATGTATGTTGAACCTAAAAGGTTTAACTTTGGTTCAATATGGGTTGAACTTAAGTATAGGTTAAGGTTGGATTCATGTATATTGAACCTAAAAAGTTTAAATTAAGTTCAATATGAGTTGAATTTAAGTATAGGTTAAGGTTAGGTTCATGTATATTGAACCTAAAAGGTTTAACTTAAGTTTAAATTGGGTTGAACCTATGTATAGGTTAAGGTTAGGTTCATGTATGTTGAACCTAAAAGGTTTAAGTTAACTTGAGTTCATATATGTTTCATCCTAAGTTAGAAGTTTGGTTTAGATTCATTGTGGGTTGAATCTAAAGTTGAGTTAACTTGAGTTCATGTCTGTTTGAACATAAGTTAGAATTTTAGTTTAGGTTCAATATGATTTAAACCTAAGGTTGAGTTAACTTAGGTTCATGTCTATTTGAACCAAAGTTATAAGTTGGTTTAGGTTCAGTATGAGTTGAACCTAAGGTTGGGTTAACTTGGATTCAAGTTAGATTAAACCAAAGTTATATGTTTTAAGTCTTATTAGAGTTAGGCTTACTTGGGTTTATAAGCTACTTAAGACTAATGTAAGTAGGACTTAAGAGATAGTTAAGTTTAATAGGGTTAGTCTTAATTTAAGGTTTAAAGGCTCTTTAAGCCTAATATAAGTAAGGCTTAAGGGTTAATTTAGTCTAATTAAGTTAGACTTAATTATGTTTTATGGTTAATTTAAGCCTAGTGTAAGAAAGGCTTAACGATTAACTAAGTCTGCTTGGATTATACTTAATTATAGTTTAAGGATTACTTAAGCCTAATGTGAGTAAGGCTTAAGGATTGATTAAGTTTAACTGGGTTAGACCTAATTACGGTTTAAGGATTACTTAAGGCTAATGTAAGTAATGCTCAAGGATTGATTAAGTCAAATTGGATTAGACTTAATTATGGTTTAAGAGATATTTAAGTCTAATGTAAGTAAGGCTTAAGGATTAATTAAGTTTAATTGTGTTAGACTTAATTATGGTTTAAGAGTTACTTATGCATAATGTAAGTAAGGCTTAAGGATTGATTAAGTCTAATTGGGTTAGACTTAATTATGATTTAAGAGTTATTTAAGCCTAATGTAAGTAAGGCTTAAGGATTAATTAAGTCTAATTGGGTTAGACTTAATTATGGTTTAAGAGTTATTTAAGCCTAATGTAAGTAAGGCTTAAGGATTAATTAGGTTAGACTTAATTATGGTTTAATTAAATTAAACCTAATATGATTAAGGTTTAATTGGTTTAATTAAGTCTAATTGGTATTTTAAACCTAATTAACAATTTTTTTGTATTAAACCTAATTTAGTTAAGGTTTAATAGGTTTAATTAAGCTTTGTGATGTTTTAAGCTTAATTAAAATTTGGTTTGTATTAAAACTAGTGTTTTTAATGAGAATTATTTAAGCTTAATAATGTCTTTTAAGTTCAATTAAAATTTAATTTTATATTAAACCTAATGTCTTTAAGATTTAATAAGAATTAATTAAACTTAATTATGTCTTTTAAGTTTAATTAAAAAATTGATTTTATATTAAACCTAATGTCTTTAAGGTTTAATAAGAGTTAATTAAACTTAATTATGTCTTTTATGTTTAAATAAAAATTGATTTTATATTAAACCTAATGTCTTTAAGGTTTAATAAGAATTAATTAAACTTAATTTTGTCTTTTAAGTTTAATTAAACATTGATTTAAGTCTATTTTAATGTCATTAGACTTGCTTTAAGTCTATTTGGAGTTAGACTTAATTTTGACTCAACCCATTGTGGAAAGGGCTAAGTTGTGTGAAAGAGTGATTTTTAGGATTTTAAATTTATTAATTAACAATTAAATTATAAATCATAAATTTTGAAATGTCATTTAAAATTGCTTAATGGGTTAAAAATCAGTGTCTTTAGACTCTTCATGTGTCACCCTAAAATTTCTAGCCATTTTTCAATTTTATTTACCTTAATTTCTAATTTTCATAATTGTTTTTATAAATAATTACAAAGTAGCTTAGAAATTATAGAAAAATATCCTAAACAATTTTTCTGTCCTTAGGAAAATTAGGAGATGTGTGTCATAACAGAAGGATAATTCTGTAAAAATTTCATAACTTTGGAAGCATAATTAATTTTTAATAATTAAATTATTTCAGAGAGTAATTAATTAATTAAAAATAAAATATAATTCAAAAAATCAAAATTTTACTTCGACATTTTTCTGCTCTTTCTCCTCTTTCCAGAGGTATTTTGATTTTATTTTTGTGATTTGTCTACACAAAGTTATGCAATTTTGAAGTTTTAAAGGATAATCTGGAATTAAATTCCAGAATTATCCAGAATTACCCTCTCTCTTCATATATGCCGTCGATTTTCAAAGATCAATATCTCACTCGATTCTGAAAGAAATTGAGTGAACTTTCTTTAAATGATCTTCTCGATGAGAAGCACCCATCCATACGGTGATGCATGGGTTTTGGGAGGGTAAATGGTACAGATTTCAGAATATGTATTAAACACAATAATTTTGATAATTGATTCTATACCTTTGCCTTAATTCATTTGGAGTCGATTTGATTGTTCGAGCTGCTCCCCCTTAGCTTCCTTGAGGTGGATTTCAACTCAATTTAACTCAATTTGGGTTGAAATTAGGTAGAATTTGTAATTCCACTGTGTAGGTGGCGTGAGTCACCTTAAGTGGGTTTTGAGCCAAATTGGCTAGGTTGGGTGAGTCAATGTGGCTAGATTTTGCTATGAATCTAAAGTTATGAACCTTAGACACAATATTTCTGTAGAAGGTCAAGGGATTTGAGCAGTGGTTATGGGTTTTCAAACTTGGTCTCCTCTCCCTCATATGCTTGGGTTTGGTCCCCTTTTATAGCCATGGGAGGGCTTTGGATGAGCTTGGCTTGTCTAGGCTTTACTTAGGGGAGTTGGTATCAGGCTCATAATGATCTTTGGATGGGATCTTGAGCTGTGGATAAGAGGGATTGAAGTTCCCAAGGGTAAACCATGTGAGGTTTACCTATGGTTCACCTTGGGTTGATAGCTTGCCCTCTCCTTATTTGCTCATCAAGGAGGTGGATAAGGCAAGATTATCCTTGCTGAATTCACTTCTCATAAGTGAATTATAAATTTATTTGATGAATTTGAAGGAAAGATGACACCTTAGCTATCTTACTCACTTCATGCATAACTTATCTATGATTGCATTTTACCATGGTATGAGATGGGTTTAAACTTTGTTTCTCTTCCATTGGTTAAGAAGAAAGGTGAGTGATGATTCACCAATCTCATTCTTTAAGCCTATGGTAGAAGCATGACACTTAAGATTGCCTTTTCATCATGGTTATGATGGTTTTTTACCATGGTGAAAGAGAGGTGAAGGTGGTGTTTTGCTCTCATTGGGAGGTCCACGAGGCATGTCATATCATCCTTAAGATGGCCGACCAACTCATCTCATGCAAGGGAATGAGTGATGGCTTTGAAATGGGGAGATGAAGCCACTTTAAAATAAGGTTATAATGAGCTTTAACCTATGGCTAACCATGGTCTATTCTAAGTTTGTCATGTGTTGATGTGTCATGATGGGTCTTATAAGTCATGGGTGACCTATTAATCACTCTCCCTAATTTAATTTTAATTTAAAATTAATTATGGGAATTTTTGTGTCACATATGATTTCATATGTCAAAATGTCATTTTATGTCTTTTTATTTAATTTCCATTTTAATTAATTGTATCATTAATTAAAATTGTTGTAAATTATTTCATCAATCAATTTATTAATTAAAAAAAATTTTAATTAATTAATTGATTAATTTTTATGTCCAGTTAAAGGTTTAAATTTTTCATGTCTTTAAATTTTTATATTTTAATTAATTAAAAATTAATTAAAATTTTAAATATTCATTTTATTAATCAATTAATTAATCAAAAATGATTTGAGATTAATTATTTGATTAATATTTGTCATTTGTAGGTTAAAGGTTAAAAATTTCTCATATTTTAAACCTTTTAATCAAATAAAAAATTAATTAAAATTTTAAAAATTTTATTAATCAAGTAATTAATCAAAATGATTTAAAATTAATTATTTGATTTATTTTTATAATTTTTATCATTTTTTTGTTCAAAATTAGGCATTTTGGCCAAATTTGATGAAGGTTGACTATAGTAGACCCTAGTTGACCCAAGTTGACTTGGGTTGGTCAATTTGAGTCTAAAAATATCAAATATAACTTATCCAACCTTGTCATGGTTGGTTTAGCCATAGGGTTGATGGGTTTTGTCATTATGGGTTGGCTTGGTCAAGTTGACCATTTTTAGGGTTTAGGTCATCCCCATGGTCAATGTAATGTTTTTTTATTCTAGTATTGGTCTTTTTTATCAATGTTGTCATGATTAAGTCAATGTTTGACCAAAAATTCATTGTAATGGACATGGGGTCATGAGTTGACCATTTTGACCAATTTTGACCTGTCCAGGTTAGGGGTTACCAAAGTTGTCCTAATGGTCTTAAATTGGTCAAATAAGTTATGCAATGTCTTAAATTTGTTAAACGAGTCCCATTTGACCAATTTAGTGTTTTGGTTGACTTGGAGATCAATGGTTGATCAATTTGTCCATAATTGTTTTCTGGATCAATAATTGGTCATCGGGTCAATAATTGGTCATTAGGTCAATAATTAGTCATCGGGTCAATAATTGGTCATTGGGTCAAAAATTGACCAGTTTGACCAAAGTTGACTTTTTTGGTCAAGGCTTGACTTGTTGGGTCAGTAGGGTTGGTCATTGGATTAGGATTGACCATTTTGACCAAAGTTGACTTTTTGGGTCAAGGGTTGACCTGTTGGGTCAGTAAGGTTGGTCATTGGGTCAATATTGACCATTTTGACCAAAGTTGACTTTTTAGGTCATGGGTTGACCTGTTGGGTCAATAGGGTTGGTTGAGATCTTTCATAAAAATGAGGTCAATAAAGGGGCCCCCAATATGTGTGGAATACTGCATAAGTATGCCGCACATATTGGCGTTGACCGAGATGGTTTGAATGTTTGTTGTCAAGAAATGTTTCATAATAATCAGGAAAGGAGTGGGTACATATCGTCCCTATGGAATGTCAGATGTCTCATATGTCAGTTCTGAGAAGGAACATCATGCAATTTATGACCTTTCTAAGAGGAATATGATTGGAATGCCATAATTTTTGTGTCTGAAAAAAGACTTATATGCAATAATAGGAGAGATAAAATGAATGTCATATTCCATTTCTTGAAATGTCAGTGTCAATATTTAGTTAGAGGAATGTCATAACTTCCATGTTAGGAAAAGGACTTATATCCAATAATAGGAGAGAGAAAAATAGATGTCATATTCCATTTCTCGAAATGTCAATGTCGATATTTAGTTAGTGGAATGCCATAATATATGTGTCAGAAAAAGGACTTACATCTAATAACTAGAGAGAGTGGCAGACTCACTAAGGTATTTGCTGGGGATATCTAATGGGGATTCGACCTGTATAGGCCGAATAGTCATTCTCATATTAGCGATGTCAAGTTAGAGGAATGCCATAATTTTCATGTCAGGAAAAAGACTTAAGTCCAATAACTATAGCGATAAAATGAATGTCAGATTATATTCCTCAGAAATGTCAAATATCGATATTGAGTTATAGGAATGCCATAACTTCCGTGTTAGGAAAGGACTTACATCCGATAACTGGAGAGAGAAAATGGATGTCATATTCCATTTCTCAAAAATGTCAAATGTTGATTTTGAGAAGGATGGATATGCGACTTACATCCTGTCTTAAAATTATAGCGAATGGAGTGCCATATTTCCGTGTTTAGAAGGGACTTATATCCATCAATTAAAAGAGAGTGGCAAACTCAAAACGAAGAGTGTATCCGCTGGGGATTTGACCTTTACAGGTTGAAAGAAGTTGTTCATCACAAGTTTTTTTTATTATGTCATTTTTAATTCAAAGTCCTTATTTTGACATTTTTGGAACTGTCGATGTATTATAGACAATTGAGAAAAGAGAGCAAATGTCATATTCAATTTTCTCAAAAAAAAGTGTTAAAGTCAAAAAGTCAATTTTGGAATAGGAATGTGTATGAGACTTATATCCTATCCAAAGGAAAATCGCTAAAGGAAAGCCAATGTCTAATGGTCTTTTATCCAATAACGAGAAAGAGAGTAGATGTCATCTTCCATTTAAGGAGGTCTTACACTATCTCTTAGAAATGTTAATGTCAAAATGTCTATTTTGGAATAGGAATGCGTATGAGACTTATATCATATCCAATGAGAGATAGCTAAAGGAAAACCAATTTCATGATGGTCTTATATCCAATAGCGAGAGAATAGATGCCATCTTCCATTTAAGGAGGTCTTACACTATCAATGTCAAAATGTCAATTTTGGAATAGGAATGCGTATGAGACTTATATCCTATCCAAAGAAAGATTGCTAAAGGAAAGCCAATGTCATGATGGTCTTATATCCAATAGCGAGAAAGAGAGAATAGATGCATCTTCCATTTAAGGAGGTCTTACACTATCTCTTAGAAATGTCAATGTCGATATGTCAGTTTTGGAATAGGAATGCATATAAGACTTATATCCTATCAAATGAAAGATTATTAAAGGAAAGCCAATGTCATGATGGTCTTATATCCAATAGCGAGAAAGAGAGTAGATGCCATTTTCCATTTAAGGAGGTCTTACGCTACCTCTTAAAAATGTAAATGACAATATGTCAGTTTTGGAATAAGAATGCATATAAGACTTAAATCCTATCCAAAGAAAGATTGCTAAAGGAAAGCCAATGTCATTTTGGTCTTACATCCATTAGCGAGAAAGAGAGTAGATGCCATTTTCCACTTAAGGAGGTCTTACACTATCTCTTAGAAATGTCAATGTCAAAATGTCAATTTTAGAATAGGAATGCGTATGAGACTTATATCCTATCTAAAGAAAGGTTGCTAAAGGAAAGCAAATGTCATGATGGTCTTACATCCAATAGCGAGAAAGAGAAAAGATGACATATTTCATTTAAGGAGGTCTTACACTATCTCTTAGAAATGTCAATGTCAAAATTTTTTTATTTCGGTTATTTGTTTCCCAGCTTACAAAACAAGTCATTCATTTTTGTTTATGTTGCATCTTTTTAAAATGCTGACCATTAATTGGATGTATTATGTCTTCTTGGTAGTCTACCAACTGACAGGAATTTCCCAAATGTTTCTTCTTAACAAGCATATGGGTCCTCCCATGAAGATAGGTGTTTGAAGTACTAAATCCAAATCCCTGATCTGAGTGTCCTAGGGTGAACCAATTCATCATGGGCCCGTACAATGCTTGCCAGTCTTCCAAGCTTCCATGTTCTCCGAGCTGTAATTTCATATGTTCTTTTATTATTTCATCTGTTGATGTCATTTATATGTAAGATCATTGCACTTCAAGTGGAAGCACAACTTAGGGCCCGTTCATTAGAGCAAATGATGTAAGTTATGTAGGTTAATAAAGCTTCCATTAATCACCAATTCTATAAAGATCATTCAGATTTTCTTTCAAAAATCACTTTGACATTTCCAATTTGGGACTGGGGTTGGATCTTTAGAAAATTATGAATTCAGAGTATAATTTCCACTAATCTCCAATAAGAAAGCCATTTAGCTTAGTTTTTTCTTTGTGGGTCTTAGGAATTTTCAAAATTTTGATTATGTGATCAAAATATCTTTTATCTTCTAAAGATATGTCTGAACCAATTAATAGATAACCAAAAGAAGAGATCACTTAATTCTTTCCTGAATATAATATCAGAAGAATTTTCTTAAGATAGTTTTTTTAAGATTTATCAATTAGGGGAGAACTTGAACACCAATTTTTGATTTTATGCTCACCTCAAGCTTCTTCTCAGGGAATTACTATATCTGGTGGAGCATGTTAAGGATTTTGAATGTTTGAATTGAGACACCAATTTTGATTTTGTGCCTTGTCGGCATATTTTTAGGTTTGTGTGTTGTATTTTAAAAAAAGGGTCGCCTACAAAAATTGTCGGCGAATTTTACATTTTAAATTTAATTTAAAATTATATATAATTTAGAAAGTAGTATTTGATTTTGAAAATAATTTTAAATTTGAAAAATTTTAAGATACGAAATCAAACTGATCTCACATCTCAAATAGTTTATATAAACGAGCACCGCATCACAAACCGTGTATCTATCCCGAAGAATAGACACAATGCTTGATGATGGAGCTCGATTAAATAAACTAGGAGATTTGCAACATCCGTTTGGTCTGCGAACCAATTTTATAAGCCGACGAGTTCCCCTGCTTAATATAAATGAATTAGACAGGGGTTTATATTACACGGGTTCTTAAAGTTCCTATAAGGGCAAGCCCCTATAGTTAATTACATCTTAAATGACGGGAATCATTTTAAGATAACTCTCGATAATGATCAGTGGTTTTGCTCTCAAGAATTTCAAAGTTTAAGGTTTTCAAAGGATTTGAGTTTTGGAAATTTCAATAGGGAATGGATCAAATTTGGAACAATTTATTTTAAGAGTCCGAAAAAGAGAAGTAGGAGAAGCTGAGGATCCAAGAGGAATTTTGACAAATTCTCAAACTATCCTATTGTTTGGTTTCAATTTGGGAGTTTTTTTAGTGTTTCAATCCTGCCAATTTTAATTAATTAGGACTTATATTTGCATGACGTAGTCATGCAAATAGCCTTGAAGATGTGAGGATTTATGTCTTACCAAATAACTACCTCGGAGTCCTAAGACCAGTTAGGGTTTAATTTACATGACAAGATCATGAAAATGCCTAACTAAGAGTTGAGGATTTATGTTGCACTAGGCAAACTACCTCGAAGTCCTATAGCTTGGTTATTTAATTCTAAGAAAGTTTTGCTGAAGTAGATCCAAGTTTTGCTGATGACGATGGCCGTGCTGCCCTCTGTGCTCCAAGCTCCTTGTTGTTGCAGAGGTTTAGTTTTGGAAGTCATAAATCAGGAGATGAGAGAAGTGTTTTGGTTTAGACAAAATCTTAAAATCCAAGTGTTTTTAATATTTTAATTAAAACAAATCTTAAAGTTGTTTAAACAGAACCAATTAAGATCCCACGATTCCGTCATCCCGACACCGTTATTTTCATTGAATTCACTTAATCCAGATGAATTTGCTAAACTCAACTGAATGAGTGCCACACTTTCATTTAGACCGTGGGAAATCTCGTTAGCAACACGTGGGTTACATCATCCGAGGTATTCCCAATCATTCAACGAGACGTTTTAATTTAGTTACAATTGTAGTTTTGTTGTTCTGTTTGTGATTAAATTTTGAGTTGTTTTCATATTTTGGAATGTTGTGACGGTGAATTTTATCTTGCAATGACTTTTAATTTAGTTTTGGTTTCAGTTTAGGGACTATCCTAAAGGTTTTGGTTTTCATGCAACAGTTTTATTTATCATGCAAGAAAAAGTAAAGTACGGTGCATGTAAGTAAATTGCAATAAAATAAATTACTAATAAAATAAAAGCATACCTGGAGGGTCTTCCAGTCATCCCAAGCTGCACTTAAAACAAATGTTAAGGCATTTAAATATTTCGACGAGATACTAGGTAAAGCTAAGGGAAAGGGTTTTGATTGTCTACCAAATTCCTAATCCCATAACTAGTCATCTCCTATGACGTCCAGGTTCTTGGTTTGGTTTAAGGATGATTTTCTTCATCGAAGAACAACTAGATTCAATTGTTCTTCTAAAACATCCCGTCATATTGAGGAAGTGCTTAGGGCGAGTCCTAAACATCTTTTCAATATTTCTGGGATTTTTTTGGGTCCAAGTAAATTTAGTTGCACAGGTGAATTAATCATCCAGGGGTTTAAGTTTTGTTCCATTGCTCAGTGAACTAGGATATTTGAATATCCTATAAGTGAAGTAACACTTCACTTGATACTTCATTTAAGAGTTATAATAATAAGAGCTTTAAAAAGGGCAAAACATATTAATAAGTATTTTAATGATTTAAACTTAATGATTTAATTTTAATTTTGACTTAATTATAAAAAAAAGGTTTAAGTTTGAAATAGTGTTCAAATTATTTTAGAGTTAATTCTTAATAATTTCATTTAGGTTTGTTGTTAAATGATTTTAATTCAATTTAATTTTTATTTTATTTAAGTTTAATTTAATTTAATTTAATTTAATTTAATTTAATTTAATTTAATTATAATTATTATTTTTTTAATTTAATTTTAAATTTTAATTTAATTAATTTTAATTTAATTTCAATTTAATTTAATTTAGTTTAATTTTTTTAATCTAATGTTTTAGATATGATTTGATTTAATTGTTAAAGTGTTAATTGAATTTAAATTTTGATTTAATTTAGTTTAAATTTAATTTAATTTAATAGTTAAGTCTTTTAGAACTTTAAATTTTAAATTGGGTTATCATTTAAATTGGGAATTAAATATTATTGTAGTGATTATTTTAGGGATTTTTAAATTAAAGAATAAATATCTTCTTAATAATATCCCTATTTTTAATAATTCAAATTTCCATTACTCTTCCAAAATTTTAATTAATTAATTAATTAAAGTTTTATTTTAATTATATTTGAAAAGGTTAGTAGGTTTCTACCCTTAATCACTTAAGTTTCAATCATCCAAAATCAGCTTAAAATCAAATATTTTACCTTCCCCTTTTTTGATTAATCCTAAAATTTTAATTAAGGGTTGAAATTTTTAATTACTCTTTTTCCCTTCATGCTTAGTAATTCTATAACTCACTAAACTAAGCTCAAATGAACTTGAAATTTTTATGTAATCTCATTCACATGTCAATTAAGACATTAGAGGAGAAAATGTGATTTTTCTGTATTTAATTTATTTATGTAATTTTTGCTAATGGAAAATAGGGATTTTGCAAGGAAAATTTAATAATATGAACAAGGAAAAGTTTCTGTAATTAAGAACATTATGGGATATCCCTAATGACCAGAGGACCACTTGGACCAATTTTGGTGATTTTTTGAATTATATTTTATTTATTACAATTATTTTGAGTTTTGGAGTATAAATTAATTTAAAAAAGAAATAAAAGTTGAAAAATAGATTTTATATTTTTTAAAAATCTCTCTGACCTCAAGGAAATCAGAGAACCAAATTTTATATTTTTTTGATTTTTTCTTTGATTTATTAGAATTATTTTTGTGGAAATGTTAAAGAAAATCATTTTTTTTAATTCAAAAATTATTTTAAGCCTTTAAAATTCAATATCTTACCCTAGAGACTTAGTAAAAATATTTGGTTTGTTCCTAGGTGATTAGAATTCAAAATGTGTCATTTTGGTGATTTTTAATATTTTTATGATTTTTATTATTTTTTAATTATTAAAAATATTAAAATAATGATAAAAATCAACTTTTTTAGAAAATTATAATTTTAATTTTCCTAAGTTCCTCTGATATCAGAGAAGCCCCAAAACCATTTTTGGGAATTTTTGAAAAGTATTTTGTGAGTTATGAATTTTTAAAGTTTAATTTTGGTTATGTGACTTAATTAATCCATTTAGTGGGGTTAAACATTTCCAATTGATTTCAAATTTTTATGTGATGTTCCTCTAATCCTAAAGATCAGTGGAGAATTATTTTCAAGTTAATTTGATGTGTAGTTAACCCTAATTAATTAAAGTTCAATTTTGGGTGTTTAGGTCAATTAGGGTTGTTCCATGTGAATTAACTCAAACCCTATTTTTCCTAGGTTCTTCTAGTCATAAGAAACCTTACCAAATTTTTCTAGAATTTATTTCACAACATGCTAATTATTGAAATTAAAATACTAAAAATAGTAACATGCAATTGGAAAATCAATAACCTCTCATAGGGATGGTCTCTGACCTTGGAAAATTCAGAGAATGTTCCCAAGTTCAGAGGCTTCAAAAGCCCCATGGTCTCATGCCATGATGAATTGTCTATACAAATGGAGAATTAAAATACCACAGAGAGTAAATAAATCATTAAAAATAAAATACTTGATGAAATGACTTGATTTCTTTTCCACATTATTCTCCTACGTTCCTTTGAACAAGTGGGTATTTTTATTTTATTTTTGTGATTTTTCTATGCAAAGATATGGATTTTTGAAGTTCTGGTAATTAAATTACTAGAAAATAGCCCTAATTTCCTACTTATCCACGCAATGCCACACAATCCTCGGTAGCTCCGAAAGGCCACGCGGCGCGCTTTGATTCGGCGCCGCCATCTGAGTCAGCTGCCATGGGGCCCGCGGTTCACGTTCCATCTCCAGGTCCGACGCCATCTGAGCCGTCCGCTCGATACACGCGCGATCCAACGGCTCCCGGTCATCGTCTACGATTGGTGTGCACCCGTGACCATCCACACTAAAACCCTAAGATCTCACTAGATTCTCAATAGATTTTTATGTTCTTATACTCTATGGATTCGTCTTAAAGAGACAAACATATCCATACGGTTTATGTGGCATGAAATTAACTCAATCAAAATAGAGAATGTTGAGAAGCTTGGGAAGAAGAGAGAGCTCATACGTTTGCTCAGAGAAGTGTGGCTTCGATCTGAGAGTTGTGTCACCTTCGATTGAGTCCAAGTAAGCTCCAGATGAAGTCTCCGGCCACGGGAATTGCCTAGACCTGATTTCCACCAGACCCGATTTCAACCTTTGGAGGCTAGAACAAATGGGTGGATTGGAGAGAGGGCTTTCTTGGGGAACTCCTTCTCTTGATCTTGTGCAGGTGTGGGTGAGTTTAATTTGAGTTTGGTGGAGAATTGGAAAGTGTCCTTGTTTTGGATGGAATTTTGGTTGAGAAATTAAGCTCTGTGGATGGGGATTAGGGCAAATTATCACTGAGGATCAATTTCTCTATGTGTGGAGGATGGTCTGGAACAATTTTGGCAGAGTTTCTGTATGGTTTGGTGCAACTCCCTTCTTGGCCGAGAGGGGTGGGGTTTAAATAGAGTTGGCTGGAGGGCCTTCCAGGGAGGTTAATGGCTGGGATTAGCTGCTCTGGGCAAGGGAAGAACAACTCCAATGGCCTTTGGGCATGGGTCACCCTCAGGGTCAGTGAGGTCAGAGCTTGATTCCTGTGAGTTCAATTGATGGTTTCCATGTGTAAAGGTGGTGAATTTAAATGAAATGGGAAAAGGGTGATTTTGGCTTGGTTTAGGTCAACCCTTGGTTTAGGGCTAGGTTCACCTCCCCATGGCACTTGCTTGGCTGAAGAGAAAGCTATTTGGCTCAGCTTAATTAGTGGGGAGAAGTCACCATCCAAGTACAATTAGGCTTAAGCATGGTTTAGGGGAATCATGGGAGTGGTTAATCACTCTTAAGAGAATCATTAAAGGTTCCCCTCTTCTTGCCACTTTGGGTATGGTGAGGTGTCCAACGCTTTCATGGCTCCCATGTGGCTCATACATGGCTTCATGGCTCCATTTGGCTTGGGAAAAGTTAAGTCAACTTTCATGGAAAAGAGTTTATGGAATTTTTAAAATTTTAGGGTTATTTAATGGGATTTGGCATAATACCATTTTGTTTTGATTTTCATGATGGATTTATCACTGAGGGAGTGATATTAATTGAGGATGAGATGAGATTGTAATGTGAGCTTTATGGTGGATTTTGGGCTTTTGGGTTTGTTTTGTATGGGCTTTTAAAGTAGCTTGGGAAATGGGCTTTTAAATTTTAAAATGGGGTTTTTAGGATGAGGAGCCTTGTAGTGGTTGGGCCCAATGAGTGTTGAATGTTTCATAAGTTATTTTAAGTCAATGTGGTAAGGCTTGGGGTTGGATTGGGTTGAACTTGGGTCTCTTTGGTAAGGGGACAAAAATAGGTCAAATTGGGTTATCTTGGGCTAAGATTGGGCTAAAGTTGGTTTTGATGTAAAATTAATGTTGAGAAATGTTTATGGGTGTGTTACAAAAAGTTTTCAACTTTGGTTGGGGTTCATTTTTGGGATTTGGGCTAAGTTAGGGTTAAGCTTGGGTTTAGGCTAAATTGGAGATTTTGGGTTTGGGTTGAGTTTGAGTGGGGTTTAGGTCCAAATTTTGGGCAAATTATGTTAGTTTTTTGTTTATGGAGATGTTATGGATGGTTTGGAAAAGGTTTGGGGTCAATTGGAGTTGAATTGGGTTGGTTTGGGCTAAGTTTGGGTTATGGGTCAAAATTGGGCTTTAAGCTTAAAAATGAAATTGGATTCAAATTTCAATCAAATTGGGCTTGGATTTGGTCTAGATTGATATTTGGGATATTGAATTGAAGTTTATAATTGAATTGGACCAAAATTGAGGTCAATTGAAGTGGTTTGGTTTGACATTGGGTTCACTTGGGTTTAAAATGGGCCAAATTGGGGGTTTTGGTAAAAGTGGGGTAAATTGACAAAATTGGCTGATGGTGTAGTTGAACAAAATGAAATTAGGAATATTTGGGATTTTCTGGAATTTTATGGGAAGTTTCTGAATTTTTGGATTTTTGGGTCAAGAGGGGCATTTTGGTAATTTGGCGGGTATTGGGGGTATTTTTGGAAATTTTGGTATTTTTGGCTGTAAATGATCAATTTGATTGGTGGGGAAATGTTCAAGGTTAATTTTGGAAAATTTTTGGGTGATTTGGAAATTTTGGTGGTTTTGGGTAGTTTCAATGGCTTTTAGTAGGTTTGGTGGGTCCGGGGCCCTTGGGGTCAAAAATTGAAGTTTTGGAAAAATGAAAATTGAGCAAGTGTGAGTGAAATGGAATCATTTTGGTTGAGCCATGAAGCCATATTAAGCCCATAGGAGCCATGAGAGGACTCATTTGAGGCATTCACTATGTTGTTCCTAACCCTCTTAGCCAAGGGTCTAGGGGTTAAGGTCCATCTATATGAATTATCTACATGAGTCAGGAAGTCAAGCTAGGCATGAATAGTTTTAGGATTTGGAATGTGTGTGAAAATGTAATGTGTGCAGGTGAACCCTCTCCAGGCCAGGAAACCCAGGGTGATCCTAAGGCCAAAGAGTCCTATAGGGAACTCATCCTTTAAACCTCCACATTTGATCTCAACCCTCTAGGTGATTAGGGGTTTACAATCAAGCTTGTGGAGTTTGCAGGGAGTTAAGAAGTGGTTGAGTTTCTAATGGGGTAGGTTCCATCTCTAGTCCTCTAAGATAGCGAAGGAAAAGCCTGAGGCTAGATCCTAAGTACTAAAGAGAAGAGAAGACCTCATCAAAAATGAGGTCGACAAATGGACCCCGATAGGTGTGGTGTGCTAACCAAGCACACCACGCGTATTGGCGTTGACCGAAGAGATCAAAAAAACAAACACAGATGTCCAAGTGACAAACTTAGGACATAGTAGAAAAATTTCCGCTGGGTAGTATCAAGTATATCTCCAAGACTGGAGGTTCTTGAACTCTCGCTGGGGAAAGGAAAAGGAGGTAAATTCCAAACCACCAGATCTGGGGATTTTGATTTAGATTTTGTTTCATTTTATGTTCAAGTTTTGATGTGTGAGTTTAGATTTTTGATTTGGAGTTCCAATTTAGATTGAAGTTTGATTTAAAATCAATTTAAGGAAATTTGGATTTGAAATGAGAATTAAAACTCAAGTTTCAACCTCGGGATTGCGAAGAAAACTGGATTTTAGGTAGCATCCTCGAAGTAAGCATCCGAGCTTAAGTGTCAATTGAAAAGGATGAGAATCAGAATTTAGGTACTGATCTTGAAAGAGAACTGGAATGTAGGTACCAGCCTCGGAAATTTTGAATTGAAATGTAGGTATCGATCTCGAAATGAGAACTGGAATGTAGGTAACAGTCTCGAAAATTTTGAATTGAAATGTAGGTATCAATTCAGATTAGAATCAAAATGTAGGTATCGATCTCGAAATGAGAACTGGAATGTAGGTACCAGTCTTGGAAATTTTGAATTGAAATGTAGGTATCAATTCGGATGAGAATCGAAATGTAGGTATCGATCTCGAAATGAGAACTGGAATGTAGGTACCAGTCTCGGAAATTTTGAATTGAAATGTAGGTATCAATTCAGATGAGAATCAAAATGTGGGTATCGATCTCGAAATGAGTACTAGAATGTAGGTACCAGTCTCAGAAATTTTGAATTGAAATGTAGGTATCAATTCAGATGAGAATCGAAATGTTGGTATCGATCTCGAAATGAGAGCTGGAATGTAGGTACCGGTCTCGAAATTTTGAATTGAAATGTAGGTATCAATTCGGATGAGAATCGAAATGTAGGTATCGATCTTGAAATGAGAACTGGAATGTAGGTACCAGTCTCGGAAATTTTGAATTGAAATGTAGGCATCAATTAGGATGAGAATCGAAATGTAAGTATCGATCTTGAAATGAGAACTGGAATGTAGGTACCAGTCTCGAAAATTTTGAATTGAAATGTAGGTATCAATTCAGATGAGAATCGAAATGTAAGTATCGATCTTGAAATGAGAACTGGAATGTAGGTACCAGTCTCAGAAATTTTTAATTGAAATGTACTGTGGAGATTTAGATTTAGCGGGAGATTGAAATGAGATATGAAAGTGTTCCACATCCCACGAGAATCAATCAAAGTTTGATTATTTGGCGAAGGGTATGAATCCATGCCATCAGAACCAAATCAAAAATTTTTCGTGGTTCTGAAGTCATCCGAGAGAGTGCTTCGAAGGAGGTACGAAGTAGATCTTGATTTGAAGAAGAATTGAAGGGTTTGAAAAGATGGATTTAGACTGGGATTCAATTTGAGATTTAGATTCATTTTGTTTGTCCTTTAAAGATCTAATTTTATTTTTTTTGTTCATTTAGTGTTCATGTGAATTTGGAGTTCATTTTAATATTTAGATTTTTAAGGAAAGTTCTCATTTATTTTCTTTTCTCTTCTGTTCTTCGTTCAAAGGTCATTTAACTCTAATGGCGTTTCCCAGTCAATTTGCACAAAAAGAGGTGAAGGCAAAATATGACGTAGTCATTTTCATTCCAACTTGCTGAAAGTACATCATACAACTTGATCTAGTCATGATGACATTTTCCTCAGAAATTTAATGTCTCGTACAATCCATGTAAATCCAAAACGGACTGTGTAAACTTCTTGTTGATCCATCCAAAAGCGTCTGTCAAAAATTCATGTCTGAATAGTAAGAAACATGGGTAATAACATCACCTTCCAAGCCACCCTTGGCAGGAATGCCGCATGGATGTGCATTGGAGGTGAGTTATTTCCCATGTATCTCACAACTCGTAGGGCCGGAGACTCTCCAATTCTGAATCTGGCTGGAAGTGGAAAGGCGCATTTCTGTCGTCCATTCTTCTAAAAGTAACTGAGATCCGCTCCACTGGCACTCCCAGTATACAATGTTTTGTGATGTCTGCTCCATTTCCTTTTAATATCATGACGGAACCTACCGGAAGTGGTATCTCCACCGGCCCTCGAAACTTACCCGGGCCTGCTATCCGGAGGTCAGATCCGAACATGATATTGCATTGGTTGACGGACGAAACTGTGCAAAAAGGTCTGACAAAGTCGTGGTGGTCTATGTGTGGAGGTATGCAGTCGCATTTCTAGTAAATGTTGATGATGCAACTATTGGGTATGCAGTCTGCTGACAGTACCCTCAACGTTACCATTCTTTTCACCATTCTTTTAATTATCCTCGGCATTGGATCCATCTCACTGCGACTGAGTATCCCTGGTGGATTTTCTTTTCTGTCCTCTTCGAAGTTATAGCAACATCCACACTGTATTGTGACTCTTCCTTTCCCTGGCATCCATCTCCGGGGTTCTGAATAAGTCTTTTCCCTCAGAAGGTTTGCTCGGCCCATCTTCTGAAACTCTAAGATGCAATCCACAATCTGCTACTGCTCGTACTCTGAGAATACATCTGTGTGTAACTCGAGGCCTTCCAAAATGTTGATTCTCTTGCCTCTAATCCTTTTAAAGTATTTGAAAGTCTTCTTCTCAACATTTTGCATTCTTTCTAGTTCATATTCTGGGATGATCTGCAAGTGACGAGGCCTTGTAACGTACTGCGGGATGTATGGCTCAATCCCGTCACGTTCTCCTGCATACCTTGGCTCCTCGGGGATTGTCTCTATCAGGACATCCTTCGGGGTTGCTTCAGCAACAAGGTTCTTCAGATCTGGTATCTCTGTCCGGCGTCGAGACGCGACTCTATTCTGTTCTTCTTGGCACTTCTTTGATTTGTTCGATTTTCTTGTCGTTGACTTTCTTCTTTCTAGTTCTCGACGAACCGGTATCTTTGAAATGTGTGTGCGGCAAAGCGAGCTGTTTCCTCGTGTTGATCTGCTGCTAGTTTAGTCGACATCTTGCGGATACGGCGATTCTTATTCCTTCTTTGGGTAGCAGTGAGAGTAGCTCTCTTTACCCCTTGAATTTCTGCGGGTGCGGCGCTGACGAGCCTGCCCTCTGCCGTGGTAACTACAGAATTGATTTTATTGCTTTGCTCGATGTTTGTCTTTCTTTTCTTGTTACTGGATTGGTGGCTTGGGCCACCCATCTTCATCACTTGTCTGCATTGTGAAGTTCTTCTCGATCAGCTGGGACCCGATCATTTTCTTCGTACTGTAGGCTGGCTGGTGTGAAGTCGGAATCAATTTCTATCACTGCTCCATCCTTCACCCTCTTTTCATCGAGTGCGAGACTCACACCATTTCTAAAGTTTAGGACCAACCGCCCGTTCGACATTTCCATGTGAAAAAGACAAGGAAAGGATCGAGGTAGTCATCTTAAGAACAAGAACATTAAGAAAATATTTATCACTGAAGATTCTTATTCACTTATTTTAATTTTTAAGGAAAGTAGGAAAAGGTGAGGAATGATCAGGAACAAGATTTGATTTGAACGGAAGGGTAAAACTTTATTATTATGATTTCACATATTTTATTTTTAGCACATAATTTTTGTTAATGATTTTTTTTTTGGGTTCGGACCCAGTCACAAGTGGTCACTTCACCCGTGTTTCTAGGGATGAGAATTCATTCCTTCGAAACATCAGGTTGCATAATACTTCTTCAAATATTGTCCGTTGATTGGAAGCATTTGTCGTTCTCCTTGGCAATTCACAAGTTGGTAGGAGCCTCCTGAGTAGACTGTCTCGACCTCAAAAGACCCTTCCCAAGTCGGTTCAAATTTACCTCCTATCTTGCGGTGTGCAAGAATAGGTCTCTTGAGGATAAGAACTAAGTCACCAACTTTGAAAGTTCTTGGGCGGACCAGTTTATCATGGGCACGGATCATCTTAGCTTGGTACGGTTCCAAATTTTCTTTGTCTTGCAAGTCTTTTCCCTTCCAAGCTTTCCAGTTCTTCCAATCATAATCTAGCATTTTCTTCTGCAGTAATTTTATTTGCAACTGCAATTCTGAGTGATGGAAGCTGAACCTCCAAAAGTAAAACTGCCTCGGACCCGTACACTAAAGTGTAAGGCGTAGACTGAGTAGGAGTCCTGAAAGTTGTCCTATAGGCCCATATGGCTTCTAACAATTTCTCGTGCCAATTTCTCTTATTTTCATCCAAAGTTTTCTTTAGAATTTGGATGAGAGTTTTATTAAAAGCCTCGGCCAAGCTGTTTTCTCTTGGGTAGTAGATTGTTGAGTATCGCCAATTGATTCCATGTCTTCTGACAAAATTGTTGATTTTTTTGCTTCTGAATGCGGACCCATTATCTGAAATGATTCTGCGCAGTACTCCAAAATAGTAGACAACTTGATTCTTGAAAAATTGTAGCACGTGGTGTGCCTTTACTTCCCTTAGTGGTATAGCTTCTGCCCATTTAGAAAAGTAGTCTGTAGCTGCAAGGATGAAGCGATGTCCTCTTGAAGAAGGTGGTTCTATCGGACCCACTATATACGTGCCCCGACACTCGAATGGCCGAGACGCAATTGTCGGATGTAGCACATTTGTAGGTTGATGTAGAACCACTCCATGCACTTGGCATGGGTGACGGCTCTTGGCGATCTTCATACGGTAGGTCATCATTGAGGGCCGGTAGTACCCTAGTCTCTTAATCTTCACTTTCATCTTTGGACCCGGCCCGATGAGCGCCACGAGTCACGAGTGTACCTCTTTGACAATTTCGAGAGCTTCGGACTCGCTCGGGCACCTCGGCCACATTTGATCGAAAAGACCTTCTGTATAACATATTGTTTATTAATGCGTAAGACAGAGTTCTTTTCTTGATCTGATGGGCTAGCGACTTATCATCCGGTAATTTCCCTATTTGCAGGTAGTCTATTAGCAGTTGACGCCAATCATCTATGTTTTCTGTTATTTCTACAACTGATTCCTCTATTTTTTCTGATTTCTGTATCATATCCATGTCGAGCTGTGATAGGACCTGTCGTCCACTGAGTCGACACTTCAGCCGACTCATCTTGTAAGCGAGGCAAATTCTTTTGCAAGGTGAGCTAGCGCATCCGCAAGAGCATTTTCTTTTCTGGGGATCTTGTAGATCATTACATTCGGAATATGTTCCAACAGTTTCATGGCATACTGAAAGTACTGCTCGAGTCTAGGCTTTAAAATTCTGTATTATCCGGCGACCTGTTGAATGATCAATTAAGAATCTCCGTAGATGTTGATGTCCGTTATTCCCATTTGAATGGTTAGTTCTAGTCCTGTTATGAGGGCTTCGTATTCTACCTCGTTGTTTGTGCATGGTCATGTTAAGTGGTAGGAGTATCTTAACATCCCCCGCTCTGGTGTTATAAAGATTAGTCCGATTCCTGCCTTACTGGGCACTATCGTTAGCAATTCTTTGTTTTTCTGTGCTGAGGACGCTCCGTCAAAGTATAGTTCCCAACGTCGATCATCGGTGTCTTCTAGGTTCATTATACTGCTTGTCGAGCGAATCGTCGTCGAGAGGCGAATCTGCTAGATAAAGGGTGTGCTGCAAGGAAGTCAGCTAGAACGTGTCCCTTTACGGCGTGAAGAGGAACAAAAGTTATGTCAAATTACAATAGTATTATCGACCACCTGGCAAGTCTGCCAGAGAGCGTCGGTCGGGTCATCAAGTATTGCAACGGATTAACTCTCGAAATAAGGTTGACCTTATGAGAAAGAATGTAATGCCTGAGCTTTTGAGCGGCGAAGATCAGGGCCAAACAATGTTTCTCAATCGGAGGATACTTTACTTCCGTCCGAATTAGACGACGGCTTAAGTAGTATAGAGCATTTTCTTTTCCCTCATCATTGACCTGTGCTAGCAGGGCTCCAAGGGAGTCGTCTAAAGCCGCGGTATAAAGTATCGATAGTCTACACTGAGGCTAGAGCTGCTAAGACGGGAGGTTTCATTAAGTATTGTTTGATGTCATCGAAGGCATGTTGACATTTGGAGTCCCAAGTAAACTTGGCATCCTTCTTAACCAAAGCAGAAAAAGGCTGACACCTTCCTGACAAATTTGATATAAAGCGTCGAAGATATGCCAACTTTCATTGAAAGGATCATAGCTGTTTCAAGGTTTTAGGAGGTGGCATTTCTAAGATAGCTTTAATCTTTTTCGGATCAATTTCAATCCCATGATATCGGACAACAAATCCTAAGAATTTCCCGGAGGTGACGCCGAAGACGCATTTTAAGGGATTCATCTTATGGTTGTATTGTCTTAGTCGTTCGAAAACAATTCTCAAATCATATAGGTGATCTTCCTTCAGTTTGCTTTTGATGACCACATCATCCACATAGCACTCGACTTGTTTGTGAATGAGATCATCAAAAATCTTTGTCATCGCTCTTTGGTATGTTGCTCCTGCGTTCTTTACTCCGAATGACATTACTGTGTAGCAATACACTCCGATCGGCGTTCTGAATGCCGTGAGTTTTTCGTCTTCTGGTGCCATATTTATCTGGTTGTATCCTGATGATCCATCCATGAATGGAAATATTTCATGTGTTGAAGCAATGTCGATCATTAGTTCTGGGATTAGTAGTGGAAATTCGTCTTTTGGACATTCTTTATTTAAATCTATGAAGTCTACGCAGATTCTGATCTGACCATTCTTCTTTCTGACTGGTACCACATTGGCTAACCAAGTGGGGTATTGTTCTTCACGGATAAATTTAGCGTCTATTAGCTTCTTAACTTCGGCTATTACTTGTTGCTCAATTTCTAGACGCATTCTTCTGGGAGCTTGCCTGACTGGAACAGAAGTAGGATCTACTCCTAACTTGTGAACTGTGACTTCTGGAGCTAATCCTAACATTTCGTCGTAACTCCAAGCAAAACAATCCTTGAATTCCATTAGTAGCATGATTATTTCCTCGGAATCTTCTTTATTGAGTAAGGAGCTAACAAAGGTAGGCCTGGGCTCTTCGCTAGTACCTAAGTTAACTTCCGTTAACTCGTCTATTGTAGATTTGATTTCTTCCTCGTATTCTGGTGGAGCATCTCCGATTGGTAGATCTTCGAGATCTCCTAAAGCTTCCAAGTAGTCTTCATTAGGTTCGCAAGTGACAACCAAGCAAAATCCTGTATCGTCAACTGATCCTACTGTGCCTAATCCGAGACCATGTTTTGAATTGGGAGGCCGACCGACATTATTCCATAATTTTTCAAAGTGTTGTGATCGGTCTTTTGTCCATTGTCGAGGTAAGACACCACGTTGAATTAAATTTTGAACATAGGGAGAGTACCACTCAAATGGTAATTCCATTAATTCGGAAGAAGTAACATCTTCAAATTGTACATCTTTTTCATTATTGGAAGAAGAAGCACCACGGTAAAACTTGATTGGCGTAGTACCACCACCATGCACTTCCTTGACCACCATACCCTTGATCTTATTAGAATGGATCGGGGTCAGGGTCATAGTATGTACATGATGGTTAATCTTCTCGTACATTGATTTGTATTCCTCATTCTTTTCATCTTCGAGAGAGATCTTGAACTGGGGTTTCTTTTGACTTATTTTCGCTGCTTCTTTCTTGATTTCTTCTCCTTCTTTAGAAGTGTTCTCCCAATCAACATCGATGACCAGTTTCTTCTGTCCAACTGTTCCAACATTTCTTCTACGTCCTCGTCCCCGGCCTCGACCTCGGGTGCGAGTTCTGGAGAAATTTTCACCATCTCGCCGTAAGGGAGTGGTGAGTAACTGTTGAACTAGAACTTCAGGTTCTTCATCGTCTCGGATTTCTTTTTCTTCATTTGGTATGGTATTTCTGGAAAAGATTGTTTTCTTCGGGGGCGCATAGTAGGCCGTATCTTCATGAATCCAATCTCGTGTACGAAGAATGGTTACAAGTCACCTTTGATACATTGTTCCCCTCCTTCGTAATACTTTATACACTGGTGCAGAGACGACGGTTCCATCCGATTTTCATGGATCCACGGTCGACCCAGTAGAGCGTTGAACGATGTCTCAGAATCAATTATGTGGAATTTTACGGTTGTCTTTGCTAAATCACCGGTCTTCATTAGTAGCGTTATCGATCCAAGAGCTCTTTCTCCTTTTTGATTGAAGCCTCTTAATAGCATCTTGTACGCTTCAAGCTCGCGAGCATCAATTTCCAAATATGCTTAGCGTCCAGAAGATTCATTATGTTGATTGATGCTCCCGGATCGACCAACACTGCGGAGAGCGTAAACCTTCCAATAGTGAGTCGAAATGTATAAGCTGTCGGTTATGATCTGCTTATTCCCGGTGATAGATCATTGTCCGTGAAGGTAACACCTCGTCGTTCTTTTAACGAGCAAACCTCGTCGAAGGAATTGCTGGCCATTTGAGCTAAACGGATCTGCGGATCAAGTAAAGCCTTGATCGAGCCTCCCTCATCTCCTTTGACGGGATCGGAGCGTCGTATATGCTTAGTTTGGTCGGTAGCTTCCTAAGATGGGCTAGCACATTATAGTCCACTTTATTACCATGTTCCACAGTTTCTTCCCGAATGGGCAATTCCTCTGCCGGGGTTGGCTCTTCCTGAGCAACCACCTGCTTTCCTTTATCCTTTAGACCCATTCTCGGGAGTATAACTTTTCCACTTCTTAAATTTACTTCAGTTATCTCTTCTAAATTTGGTGTTGAACACCACTGTGTATCCTCTCGAATTGGAACAACTGGCTCTTCTGAAGTTGCTTCGGTGTTTGATGGTTCTAATTCTATCGTGATCGGAGCCCCTCGGAATTCACAAATGGACTCGTTGCTTGTTGAGCTTTGGTAGCCTACTTTGTGAACACCTTCTTCATCGTGGTCATCGAGGTTGTGTATGATTTGAGAATCATTATTTGTATTGGAATCGAGATCCGGATTAAGCAGGTTGTCGCTAGTTACGTAATCGTTAGAAACAGTCAAAATGTAGCCAACGCCATAACCCTTATCATTATAAGATCCAGCAGGAGCGAAACGGATAATCATACGAGTCGGGGAGTTCGAGGGATTTCTCCCCCGAATCGGAAACAAGCATCCTAGGATAAACGGCCCCTAGTCTACCCTTCGAAGCCTCAATCTTCTTTCTTTCACGATCTTATCCTCCTTCTGGGGCAGTTCTTCGATCACGAGTGATAGTGCGGGCTTGACGGGTTTCAAACTACGAGTTGAAGCATGTACGAAGCGGCTTTGGATGTGATCCAAAATTTTCTTCGATGATTTTGTCCGGACGGTACTCCATCCATCATCGGTCGTGTAAGGGTCCATCGAACAATGCGATCCATTGAAACAACATTGACGGAACCTCCCTTCGGGGTTCCTTCATGTATTCCTTTGGGATCGTTATGTTCCCTTTTCGGAGATTGTCATCGAGACAACTCTTGAAAGTGATGCAATCCTCATCTTATGTCCGGAGCATGCTGGTGGTAAGGGCAATAGTTCTGATGATCTTTCTTATTAACTTCCTCCGGCTTCTTGGGCTCTTGCAGCTGAAAAACCAGTGTGTTCATTATGCTGCGGAACATCTTCGCTACTGCTTTAATTTTGAATGGATATTCTTTATTTAGGAGTTCTCTGAAGGTACGCGATGAACGAGGCTGTTGTTCATAATGCTGAGGCGACTGATAGCTCGAACAAGGTTGCTGATAGCCTTGCTGAGGTTGCTGATAAGTCCATTGTGGTGGTTGATAACTAGGCTGTGGCCTCTCTAAATGTATCTGAACCGGCTGCTTGCCCTTATCTACTACTGCGACGATTCCAGATTTCTTTTCGAATATTTTCACAGGCTTCTGCTTATCATTCTTGTCTGCGAAACTTAACTGCTTTGCGTCTTCTTGCAAGCTCCCGACCTTGCTAAGCAAATTCTCGAAAGTCTTGATTTTAAATTCTTTAAGGAGGAGTGCTATCGGGCCATGGATACACTTAAGCAGGATACCGACTGCATGTTGTTCTTGAAGCTGTGGTTCACACTTCATGCTTAAGTTTCTCCATCGAAGTATGTAATCCACTAAAGTCTCGTTCGGCTTTTGTTGCTCCACCACTAGATCACCGATAGTGATGTGGTGCTGAGCCCCGACAAATCGTTTAACGAAGAGATTCTCCAGTTCTGAAAAAGTCTTCACTGAGCTGTTCGATAATTCTGCGTACCAGTCGAAGGCGATCCCTGACAAACTGCTGACGAACTAGCGGAAGAGTAAAGCGTCGCTCCCATCGACATTGCAGCAACTAGCATGAAAATGTGCGACATGCTGCTGAGGGTTTCCTGTTCTATCAAAAGTCTTAAACAGAGGTGGTACGAAGCCTTTCGGGTATTGGACTGCATCGAACTCTTCGGGGTAAGGTCTACCCATCTGAATAGATGCTCCATTCTTGGATTGTGCTAAAGCTTCTCGTACCTGTTGTTCTGCTATGTTTTTAATATCCTTTTCTGGAATCATGCTTTGTGTAGAATCGTTCTTTGGTAGTTCATGTTCGTTGACGGATGTGATCTCTTTTCCTCCATCCGCAATATGGATGATCTCTGGGGGTGTCTCTTTCTGAGGCTGGGCCTGACTTTAGAGAGTGGCTAATGCAGCAGCCATCTCTTCCATCCTCTTTGCCATCTGGGAAATTGAGTCATCTCTTTCCCGAAGCTGTGCTCTTAACACTTCCGGTTCATCTCTTTACGCAGTTCGTCGGAGCACCTTGTGAAGCTGACGATGCTCGTGTTTCAACCATGTTGATCTCGACATACTCCTCATCCATGAACTCTGATGAGTCAATTTCATCTCCTAATTCTTCTTCTCTTTATTTTGCTAACCGTCGGATATCAGTCCTTAACTTATCCATGGCATCCTCCAGTGGCCCTTTTGGCACGGTCTCGCAGTTGTTTCGTGACGGTTGTTGAACTTCCTTCCCGGGAGTCCCCTTTATTGCGGTAGCACTTTCTTCTGATTCAAGTCTCCTGAAGAAACTTTTCTTCTCAGGGCATTTTTTTGGTCTTAACTCGCCTGTAGTAGGTCACCATACCATCCTTCTTGCAGCCGGAAGCCTAGGACCGGATGGTCTGTCAGCTATAAGCTGGAAGGTGGTATCCTCCCTAATCTGTAGACCCGATTCAACAACGACTGGATTGGCTTTTATCTTCTTCTTTGGTTTCTTTGTGGCAGCAACAGGTTCTATTCGCGGTCCGAGGCGGGATTTACCTGGCACCCGTCCTATCCTACTTAAGATTTCTGATACAGGGTATCTTTCTTTCTTTGCCAATCTTTTTATAACAGCTTGCAGCCGAGCCTATGGCATAGTCTTATCCCTTTTCCTCTTGTAATTGTTGTAGTATGCAGGTCAGGGCAATGTGGTGGCGATCCTACGAACATCCTCTTCATCTGATGCGGCAGAGAGGGGGTGAAACCTGCTCCCTTCCAACAGAGGTATATACTCAGGCAGTTCTTCTCTTTCCTTAGGAATTTCTTCTAGAAAAGCAGCTTTAGCAGCTCTGGCTTTCTTGGCAATCTTTCTGCTTCAATTTCTACTTTGAATCCGAGTTAGGGGGGCAATTCTTGAACTGGACCCAATCTCAAAAACTGATGGTATTATAGCAAAACCTGTACCCTTCATGGTGACAGGCTGATCACAAACTTGGATTTCCTTCCCCTTCAGTTTGGCAGAAGTCGAGGTAGGTGCAGAGATGACTAGACCGGTGGGGGTAGAGACAACAGTCCTCCTACGAACAGTAGTACTCCTCTCAGCTGGAACCCTTTGCAGGGGAGGGAATTCTTGAGTCGACTTCAGGTTGAACTCAATCACGGGCTCTTCAGTTTCTGACACTTTGTCCATTAGTGTGAAGAGAGTGACGTCAGCGAACTTGACATCTGTGTTGCCAAATCCTTGTCCGAAACGGATGATCCCATTGTCGGGCAGTTCATCCTTGTAAACGGCGAAGTCCATTCCATTGGTGAAGGATAAGATTAGCTTTGGGACAGTCATTTTCTGCAGGGCAGATTCCGAGTATTAGTTCCGAATTATGCTTCCTTTTGCCACAAAGTTTAGGACGAAAAGAGTTCGAACACATTTTCATTTATCTTAGTGTATTTGTGATTTTAAAAGGATTTATTCATCAAAAGAGTCGTTTATTAGAGGATTTGTTTATTAGGAATGGAATGTTTAAAGGTATAGAAAAGGTAAAGGATTCGATTCAGAATCAGAAAGGAAGAGGAAGTCTTATGCAAGACTTCTCGACTCGAAGGACTGCTCCTAAACTAACACCTATTGGAGATCCACCCCACCTCAGAAAAGAGGTAAAAGGATCTCAGAACCTCTACGTTTAAGGGTGTCTACAACGGTGGTTCCTAAATCCGAGAGGAGTTGGCTATACCCTTTCGAGACGAGAAATGAATGGGGTATTCCAACGGAAGAATGGTAGTTTTGGTCCATTAGGGATACGGACTCACCACTGATTTATGAAAGCAAAACCATCTAATCAAAATGGAGAGAGGAACTATTCCCCAGCGGAGTCGCCAGAAGTTCTCGGCATATTTTTAGGTTTGTGTGTTGTATTTTAAAAAAAAAGGTCGCCTACAGAAATTGTCGGCAAATTTTAGATTTTAAATTTAATTTAAATATATATAATTTAGAAAGTAGTATTTGATTTTGAAAATAATTTTAAATTTGAAAAATTTTAAGATATGAAATCAAACCGATCTCACATCTCAAATAGTTTATATAAACGAGCACCGCATCACAAACCGTGTATCTATTCCGAAGAATAGACAAAATGCTTGATGATGGAGCTCAATTAAATAAACTAGGAGATTTGTGACATCCGTTTAGTTTGCGAACCAATTTTATAAGCCGACAAGTTCCCCTGCTTAATATTAATGAATTAAGTAGGGTTTATATTACCTGGGTTCTTAAAATTCCCTATAAGGGCAAGCCCCTATAGTTAATTACATCTTAAATGACGGGAATCATTTAAGAAAACTCTTAATAATGATCAGTCATTTTGCTCTCAAGAATTTCAAAGTTTAAGGTTTTCAAAGGATTTGAGTTTTGGAAATTTCAATAGGGAATTGATCAAATTTGGAACAGTTTATTTTAAGAGTCCAAAGAAAGAGAAGTAGGAGAAGTTGAGGATCCAAGAAGAATCTTGACAACTTCTCAAACTATTCTATTGTTTGGTTTCAATTTGGGAGTTTATTTAATGTTTCAATCCTGCCAATTTTAATTAATTAGGACTTATATTTGCATGACGTAGTCATGCAAATAGCCTCGAAGATGTGAGGGTTTATGTCTTACCAAACAACTACCTCGGAGTCCTAAGACTAGTTAGGGCTTAATTTACATGACATGATCATGCAAATGCCTAACGAAGAGTTGAGGATTTATGTTGCACTAGACAAACTACCTCAAATTCCTATAGCTTGGTTATTTAATTCTAAGAAGGTTTTACTGAAGTAGATCCGAGTTTTGCTAATGACGATGGCCGTGCTGCCCACTGTGCTCTAAGCTCCTTGTTGTTGCAGAGGTTTAGTATTGGAAGTCATAAATCAGGAGATGAGAGAAGTGTTTTGGTTTAGAGAAAATCTTAAAATCCAAGTGTTTTTAATATTTTAATTAAAACAATTCTTAAAGTTGTTTAAACAGAACCTATTAAGATCCCACGGTTCCGTCATCCAGGCACCAGTTATTTTCATTGAATTCACTTAGTCCGGATGAATTTGCTAAACTCAGTTGAATGAGTTCCACACTTTCATTTAGACCGTGGGAAATCTATTTAGCAACACGTGGGTTATATCATTCGAGGTATTCCCGATCATTCAACGAGACGTTTTAATTTAGTTACAATTGTAGTTTTGTTGTTCTGTTTGTGATTAAATTTTGAGTTGTTTTCATATTTTGGAATGTTGTGGCGGTGAATTTTATCTTGCAATGACTTTTAATTTAGTTTTGGTTTCGTTTAGGGACTATCCTAATGTTTTTGGTTTTCATGCAACAGTTTTATTTATCATGCAAGAAAAAGTAAAGTACAGTGCATGTAAGTAAATTGCAATAAAGTAAATTGCAATAAAATAAAAGCGTACCTGGAGGGTCTTCCCGTCATCCCAAGCTAAACTTAAAACACATGTTAAGGCATTTAAATATTTCAACAGATACCAAGGTAAAGCTAAGGGAAAGGGTTTTGATTGTCTACCAAATTCCTAATCCTATAACTAGTCATCTCCTATGACGTCTAGGTTCTTGGTTTGGTTTAAGGATGATTTTCTTCATTAAGCATCTTGTCATATTGAGGAAGTGCTTAGGGCGAGTCCTAAACATCTTTTCAATATTTCTGGGATTATTTTGAGTCCAAGTAAATTTAGTTGCACATGTGAATTAATCATCCAGGGGTTTAAGTTTTGTTCCCTTGCTCAGTGAACTAGGACATTTGAATATCCTATAAGTGAAGTAATACTTCACTTGATACTTCATTTAAGAGTTATAATAATAAGAGCTTTAAAAAGGGCAAAACAACTTATTAAGCATTTTAATGATTTAAACTTAATGATTTAATTTTAATTTTGACTTAATTATAAAAAAAAGGTTTAAGTTTGAAACAGTGTTCAAATTATTTTAGAGTTAATTCTTAATGAATTCATTTAGGTTTGTTGTTAAATGATTTTAATTAAATTTAATTTTAATTTAATTTAAGTTTAATTTAATTTAATTTAATTTAATTTAATTTAATTTAATTTAATTTTATTTTATAATTTAATTTTAAATTTTAATTTAATTTATTTTAATTTAATTTCAATTTAATTTAATTTAGTTTAATTTTTTTTTAATCTAATGTTTTAGATATGATTTAAATTAATTGTTAAAGTGTTAATTTAATTTAAATTTTGATTTAATTTAGTTTAAATTTAATTTAATTTAATAGTTAAGTCGTTTAGCACTTTAAATTTTAAATTGAGTTATCATTTAAATTGGGAAATAAATATTATTGCAGTGATTAAATTAGGGATTTTTAAATTAAAGAATAAATATCTTCTTAATAATGTCCCTATTTTTAATAATTCAAATTTCCATTACTCTTCCAAAATTTTAATTAATTAATTAATTAAAGTTTTATTTTAATTATATTTGAAATGGTTAGTAGGTTTCTACCCCTAATCACTTAAGTTTCAATCATCCAAAATCAGCTTAAAATCAAATATTTTACCTTCCCCTTTTTTGATTAATCCTAAAATTTTAATTAAGGGTTGAAATTTTTAATTACCCTTTTGCCCTTCAAGCTTAATAATTCTATAACTCACTAAACTAAGCTTAAATGAACTTGAAATTTTTATGTAACCTCACTCACATGTCAATTAAGACATTAGAGGAGAAAATGTGATTTTTCTCTATTTAATTTATTTATGTAATTATTTCTAATGGAAAATAGGGGTTTTCAAGGAAAATTCAATAACATGACCAAGGAAATGTTTCTATCCTTAAGAAAATTATGGGATTTCCCTAATGACTAGAGGACCACTTGGACCAATTTGGATGATTTTTTGAATTATATTTTATTTATTAGAATTATTTTGCGTTTTGGAGTATTAATTAATTTAAAAAAGAAATAAAAGTTGAAAAATGGATTTTATATTTTTTCAAAATCTCTCTGACCTCAGGTAAATTAGAGAACCAAATTTTATATTTTTCTAATTTTCTTTGATTTATTAGAATTATTTTAGTGGAAATGTTAAAGAAAATCATTTTTTTTAATTCAAAAATTGTTTTAAGCCTTTAAAATTCAATATCTTACCCTAGAGACTTAGGAAAAATTTTTGGTTTGTTCCTAGGTGATTAGATTTCAAAATGTGTCATTTTGGTGATTTCTAATATTTTTATGATTTTTATTATTTTTTAATTATTAAAAATATTAAAATAATGATAAAAATCAACTTGTTTAGAAAATTATAATTTTAATTTTCCTAAGTTCCTCTGATATCAGAGAAGCCCCAAAATCATTTTTTTTGAATTTTTGAAAAGTATTTTGTGAGTTATGAATTTTTAAAGTTTAATTTTGGTTATGTGACTTAATTAATCCATTTAGTGGGGTTAAACATTTCCAATTGATTTCAAATTTTTATGTGATGTTCCTATGATCCTAAAGATCAGTGGAGAATTGTTTTCAAGTTAATTTAATGTGTAGTTAACCCTAATTAATTAAATTTCAATTTTAGGTGTTTAGGTCAATTAGGGTTGTTCCATGTGAATTAACTCAAAACCTATTTTTCCTAGGTTCCTCTGGTCATATGAACATCACTAAATTTTCCTAGAATTTATTTCAAAATATGATAATTATTGAAATTAAAATACTCAAAACAGTAACATGCAATTGGAAAATTAATATCTTCTCATAGGGATGGCCTTTGACCTTGAAAAATTCAGGGAATGTTCCCAAGTTCAGAGGCTTCAAAAGCCCCATGGTCTCATGCCATGGTGAATTGTCTATGGAAATGGAGAATTAAAATACCACAGAGAGTAAATAAATCATTAAAAATAAAATACTTGATGAAATGACTTGATTTATTTTCCACATTATTCTCCTCTGTTCACTGAGCAAGAGGGTATTTTCATTTTATTTTTGTGATTTTTCTATGCAAAGATATGGATTTTTGAAGTTCTGGTAATTAAATAAATAGAAAATAGCCCTAATTTCCTACTTATCCACGCGGTGCCACGCAATCCTCGATAGCTCTGAAAGGCCACGCAGCGCGCTTTGATTTGGCGTAGCCATCTGAGTCAGCTGCCACGGGGCCCGCGGTTCACGTACCATCTCCTGGTCCGACACCATCTGAGCTGTTCGCTCGATACACGCTCGATCCAACGATTCCCGGTCATCGTCTACGACTGGTGTGCACCTGTGACTGTCCACAATAAAATCCTAAGATCTCACTCGATTCTCAATGGATTTTTATGTTCTTATACTTTATGGATTCTTCTTAAAGAGACGAACATATCCATACTGTTTATGTGGCATGAAATTAACCCAATCAAAATAGAGAATGTTCAGAAGCTCGGGAAGAAGAGAGAGCTCATACCTTTGCTCAGAGAAGTGTGGCTTCGATGCGAGAGTTGTGTCACCTTCGATTGAGTCCAAGTAAGCTCCAGATGAAGTCTCTGGCCCTGGGGAATTGCTAGACCTGATTTCCACCATACCCGATTTCAACCTTTGGAGGCTAGAACAAATGGGTGGCCTAGAGAGGGGGCTTTCATTGGGGAACTCCTTCTCTTGATCTTGTGCAGGTGTGGGTGAGTTTAATTTGAGTTTGGTGGAAAATTGGAAAGTGTCCTGGTTTTGGGTGGAATTTTGGCTGAGAAATTGAGCTGCGGATGGGGATTAGGGCAAATTATCAGCTGGGGATCAATTGCTCTAAGTGTGGAGGATGGTCTGGAACAATTTTGGCAGAGTTTCTGTATGGTTTGGTGCAACTCCCTTCTTGGCCGAGAGGGGTGTGGTTTAAATAGAGTTGGCTGGAGGGCCTTTCAGAGGGATTTAATGGCTGGGATCGAGCTTGCTTTAGGCGAGGGAAGAACAGCTCCGATGGCCATTGGGCATGGGGCGGCTCGGCAAGAGAGAATTTCAATGTTGGGCTCTCATGGTGCTCTCGGCCATGGCAATTTTCAGCGGCTGTGGTGGCTGGCCGGCCAGGCATGGGTCACCCTTAGGGTCAGTGAGGTCAGAGCTTGATTCCTGTGAGTTCAATTGATGTTTGCCATGTGTAAAGGTGGTGAATTGAAATGGAATGGGAAAAGGGTGATTTTGGCTTGGTTTGGGTCAACCCATGGTTTTGGGCTAGGTTCACCTCCCCATGGCCTGCTTGGGCTGAAAAGAAAGCTATTTGGCTCAGCTTAATTAGTGGGGAGATGTCACCATCCAAGTAAAATTAGGTTTAAGCATGGTTTAAGGGAATCATGGGAGTGGATAATCACTCTTAAGATAATCATTAAAGAGTCCCCTCTTCTTGCCACTTTGGGTATGGTGAGGTGTCCAAGGCTTTCATGGCTCCCATGTGGCTCATACATGGCTTCATGGCTCCATTTGGCTTGGGAAAAGTCAAGTCACCTTTCATGGAAAAGGGTTTATGAAATTTTGAAAATTTTGGGGTTATTTGATGGGATTTGGCATAATACCATTTTGGTTTGATTTTCATGATGGATTTAGCACTTAGGGAGTGATATTAATTGAGGATGATATGAGAATGTAATGTGAGCTTTAAGGTGGATTTTGGGCTTTTGGGTTTGTTTTGTATGGGCTTTTAAATTAGCTTGGGAAATGGGCTTTTAAATTTTAAAATGGGTTTTTTAGGATGAGGAGCCTTGTAGTGGTTGGGCTCAATGAGTGTTGAATGTTTCATAAGTTATTTTAAGTAAATGTGGTAAGGCTTAGGGTTGGATTGGGTTGAACTTGGGTCTCTTTGGTAAGGGGACAAAAAACGGGTCAAATTGGGTTAGCTTGGGCTAAAGTTGGGCTAAAGTTGGTTTTGATGTAAAATTAATGTTGAGAAATGTTTATGGGTGTGTTACAAAGAGTTTTCAACTTTGGTTGGGGTTCAATTTTAGGATTTGGGCTAAGTTAGGGTTAAGCTTGGGTTTAGGCTAAATTGGGGATTTTGGGTTTGGGTTGAATTTGAGTGGGGTTTGGGTCCAAATTTTGGGCAAATTATGTTAGTGTTTTGTTTATGGAGATGTTAGGAAAGGTTTAGAAAAGGTTTGGGGTCAATTGGAGTTGAAATGGGTTGGTTTGGGCTAAGTTTGGGTTATGGGTCAAAATTGGGCTTTAAGCTTAAAAATGAAATTGGATTCAAATGTCAATCAAATTGGGCTTGGATTTGGTCTAGATTGATATTGGGGATATTGAATTGAAGTTTAGAGTTGAATTGGACCAAAATTGTGGTCAATTGAAGTGGTTTGGTTTGACATTGGGTTCACTTGGGTTTAAAATGGGCCAAATTGAGGTTTTGGTAAAAGTGGGGTAAATTGAAAAAATTGGCCCATGGTGTAGTTGAACAAAATGAAATTGAGAATATTTGACATTTTCTGGAATTTTTGGGAATTTTCTGAATTTTTGGATTTTTGGGTCAAGAGGGGAATTTTGGTAATTTGGAGGGTATTGGGGGTATTTTTGGAAATTTTGGTATTTTTGGCTGTAAATGATCAATTTGATTGGTGGGGAAATGTTCAACGTTAATTTTGGAAAAGTTTTGGGTGATTTGGAAAATTTGGTGGTTTTGGGTAGTTTCAAGGGCTTTTAAGTGGTTTGGTGGGTCTGGGGCCCCGGGGGTCAAAAATTGAAATTTTGGAAAAATGAAAATTAAGCAAGTGTGAGTGAAATGGAATCATTTTGGTTGAGTCATGAAGCCATATTAAGCCCATAGGAGCCATGAGAGGACTCATTTGAGGCATTCACTATGTTGTTCCTAACCCTCTTAGCAAAGGGCCTAGGGGTTAAGGTCATCCATATGAATTATCTACATGTGCCAGGAAGTTAAGCTAGGCATGAATAGTTTTAGGATTTGGAATGTGTGTGAAAGTGTATTGTGTGCAGGTGAACCCTCACCAGACCAGGCCACCCAGGGTGATCCTAAGGCCAAAGTGTCCTATAGAGAACTCATCCTTTAAACCTCCACATTTGATCTCAACCCTCTAGGTGATTAGGGGTTTACAATCAAGCTTGTGGGCTTTGCAGGGAGTTAAGAAGTGGTTGATTTTCTAAAGGGGTAGGTTCCATCTCTAGTCCTCTAAGATAGCAAAAGGAAAAGCCTAAGGCTAGATCCTAAGTACTAAAGAGAGAAGAGAAGACCTCATCAAAAATGAGGTCAACATGCCTACCTCAAGCATCTTCTCAGAAACATCTTTTTTTCTTTTCTTTTCTTTTTTTTGGGTAGGGCACACTTAAATGATTTTGAATGCCTGAACTTAAACACGAATTTTTGATTTGGTACTCACCTGAAGCTTCTTCTCAGAGAATTACTATATCTGGTGGAGTGTATTTTAATGATTTTAAATGTCCAAACTCCCCTAATTCATAATTCTTAAATATTTCTTAAGACGAATTCTGGGATATTATAACTTATTTAGAAGTTAGGACCCAATAACACAGTAGAAGATTAAGAGGCTCTGTTAACCTCATTTTTGGTGAGGTCTTTTCTCTCCTTAGTGCTTCTTAGGATATAGCTGTAAGGTTTTCTCCTTGACTATTCTAGAGGACTAGAATTGGGACCCACCCTTTATCAATCAGCTACTTCTTGACTCCTCTTGGGATCCCACATGGATTGTTGCAAACCTCTAAATCACCTTAGAAGGTTAAGACCACCATATGGAGAACCAATATTGAGCTCCTATAAGGTTATTGAAGCCTTAGGACTACACAGGTGGCTACAGTCATGGTGAGGTCTGGCTTACACACACTGCACTCTCACACACACCATCCTTACCAATTCACCCCCCTGGTTCATAGGAGCACTCATGTGGCTAAGTCCAAACCCCTAGCTCTTTAGCTAAGAGGGTTGGGAACAACACATAAGATGTTCAGGGTGGACATTTCTTGGTCCATGGCTCAATTTAAGTTTCATCATGATCAAAATTCAACTTTTGCCAAAATGCCTGGTTTTAACATTGGGTCCTTCAAACCTACCTAAAATTACCTAATTGCCCCAAATTTTCCAAAATTCCCCAAAATTACCCAAAATTCCTAAAAATCCTAAAGATCATTTTGAAACAACCCCCACCTTTTAAATTCACCAAAATACCCCAATACCCCTCAAATAACCTCTTGATACCCTAAAATACCATTTTGGCACAAAATTCCAAAAATTCCCAGAAAATTCCAAAAAATCTCAAATATTCCCAATTTCATTTTTTTCAACTACACTATAAGCCAATTTTGCCAAAATAACCCACTTTTATCAAAATCCCCAAATTGACCAATTTTTAACCTAAATGGACCCAATGTCACACCAAACCAACCCATTTGACCTCAATTTTGCCCAATTTCAATTCTAAACTTCAATTCAACATCATTAACATCAATATAAACCAAATCAAAGCCCAATTTGATTTACATTTGAGTTCAATTCCATGTGAAATCCAAAATCCCCAATTTTGTCTATTTAATCCAAAATTCCCCCAATTAACCTAATGTCAACCATTTCTCCCCAAATTTCAAACATAAACTTTCCATAACATGCCCATATAACCTATGCATCCTTCAATTGCCCCAATTTAATCCTAAGCTTAACCTAAATCTATTTGAAAACCAAAAATACCCCCATTTTAGCCTAAAGTGAACCCATGTCCCTAAACCTACCAAATTGATTAGCCAAACCCTAAAATTTCTTCTCAATTGTTGTTGGGAACTCTTCAATACATTCCCCTAGACCATTTGAAACTTTCAATTGGGTCTAAACCCCACCTTAGCCCAAATTGGACCCAAGTTGATTCAACCTTTCCTAAATTAACCAAAATCCCAAAATCCACTAAATTGACCCTGCAATTGAACCCAAAACCTCTCCATGTCTTCATGAAACTTTTTCATGGCAATCATCTCTTCAAAGTTACTCAAGACACTTAGACCTAAATCAAAACCAAACTCAAGTTAGCCCAACCCAAACCCAAGTGAGCCAATTTGAACCCATGACCAAACCTAACCAAATTAAACCAAATGTGGCTAAACCAACCTATCCACAGCCACTAAGTAAACCCTAGGAACCACCCTAGATCCACCTAACCCCAGCTAAGTGAGCCATGGACCAAGGTTCCCCCATTTTAAGGGATCTCTTCCCATAAATGGACAAATCCACCTTTTGCCTCACCCCAAATCCCCCCTTGCCTGGTTTATCACCATTAAACCCTACTCCTTAGTTGACCTGACCCATGGCCAGCTCCCTTGTCCTTGACGGCCGGCCTAGCCGCCGGAGGGGGTCAAAACCGAGAGACACCACCAAGTGAAACTCACCAAAAATCACCCAATTGGCCACCTCAGCCAAATTAAACTTTAGAGCTCCACTGCCCTCCACCTAAGTAGTGGAATTCACCCATCAATTGAACCCAAACCCAGCTGAATGGCCTTGGCCATTTAAACACCTCTTCTCGGCCACGAGAAAGGTGCTGAAAGAGTGTTGAAATTTTTCTCAACAGAAACCTTCCAAATTGCTCCCAGAGCTCCTCCTAGCCAAGAGAAGCTCATCCCCACTGTTCTCCTGCCCTGAATCTCCCCAGCTGAGCCCAATTTCTTAGCTAAAAATCAGGCCAGAAATAGGACACTCTCTGAAACTTCACCAAATCCAGATTAACTCTTCCCACACCTTCACCAGAGGTAGAGAATGAGTTCCCCAGTGAAAGCCCCCTCTCCAGGCCACCTAGTTGTTCCAGCCTCTAAGTTTTCTAATCGGGCCTGGTCGAAGTCATACACAGGTAGTTCACCACAGCTCCAGGCTTCATCCCTAGCTTCCTTGGACTCCAACGAACATGCCGAGCCTCTCTGATAGAAGCTTCACTTATCAGAGCCAAGGTATTGCCCTCTTCTTCCTCCCGAGCTTCCAACAATTCTTCATTTCATTGAAGTCAATTTCATTTGGGAAGAGAAATGCTAGCGGGACTTCGAGGACATTAAGCAATATTTAATGACACCTCCTATCTTAACAACCCCAGTCTCAGGTAGATCGTTGATACTTTATACCGCGGCTTTAGATGACTCCCTTGGAGCCCTGTTAGCCCAGGTCAATGACGAGGGAAAAGAAAACACTCTCTACTACCCGAGTCATCGTCTAATTCCGACGGAAGTAAAGTATCCTCCGATTGAGAAGCATTGTTTGGCCCTGATCTTCGCTGCTCAAAAGCTCAGGCATTACATGCTTTCTCATAAGGTCAACCTTATTTCGAAAGTTAAGCTGTTGCAATATTTGATGACCCGACCGATGCTTTCTGGCAAACTTGCCAGGTGGTCGATGATACTATTGCAATTCGATATAACTTTCATCCCTCTTCGTGCCGTAAAAGGACAAGTCCTAGCAGACTTCCTCGCAGCACATACTTCTCCGACAGAATCGCCTCTCAATGATGATTTGCCAGACAAACAGATAATGAGCCTAGAAGATCCTGATGATAAGCGTTGGGAATTGTACTTTGACGGAGCATCTTCAGCACAAAAAGATAGAGAATCACAAACGATAGTGCCCGGTAAGGCAGGAATTAGACTAATCTTTATAACACCGAAGCGTGGGATGTTAAGATACTCCTACCACCTAACAGAACCATGTACAAATAACAAAGCAGAATATGAAGCCCTCATAAAAGGATTGGAATTAACCATTCAGATGGGTATAACAGATATCAACATCTACGGAGATTCGCAGTTGATCATTTAGCAGATCGCCGGACAGTGTAGAATTCTGAAACCAAGGCTCGAGCAGTACTTTCAGTATGCCATGAAACTATTAGAGCAAATTCTGAATGTAACAATCTACAAGATTCCCAGAAAGAAAATGCTCTTGCGGACGCGTTAGCCCGCCTCGCAGAAGAGTTTGCCTGCTTACAGGATGAGTCAGTTGAAGTGTCAGTTCAGGGACGTCAGGTTCTCTCACAACTTGACATGGACACGATACACAAATCAGAAAAAGAAGAAGAAACAGTTGCAGCAGTAACAAAAAATGCAGAAGACTGGCGTCGACCATTAATAGATTACCTGCAAACAAGAAATCTACCGGACGATAAGTCGTTAGCCCATCAATTTAAGAAAAGAACTCTGTCTTACGCATTAATAAACAATACATTATATAGAAGGTCTTTCAATCAGATGTGGCTAAGGTGCCTGAGCGAGTCTGAAGCTCGTGAAATTGTTAAAGAAGTACACTCAGGACTTTGTGGCGCTCATCAGTCAGGTCCGAAGATGAAAATGAAGATTAAAAAACTAGGGTACTACTGGCCCTCAATGATGACCGACTGCATGAAGGTCGCCAAGAGTTGTCACCAGTTCCAAGTGCATGGAGTGGTTCTACATCAATCTCTAAATGTGCTACATCCAATAATCGCGTCGTGGCCATTTGAATGTTGGGACACAGATATTATGGGTCCGGTAGAACCGCCTTCTTCAAGAGGACATCGCTTCATTCTTGCAGCTACATACTACTTTTCTAAGTGGGCAGAAGCAGTACCGCTCAGGGAAGTGAAGGCACATCACGTGCTACAGTTATTCAAGAATCAGGTCGTCTACCGCTTCGGGGTACCACACAGAATTATCTCAGACAATGGGTCTACATTTAAAAGCACAAAGATCAATAGTTTTGTCAGAAGACATGGGATCGATTGGCGCTATTCGACGATCTACTACCCAAGAGCAAACGGCTTGGCCGAGGGTTTTAATAAAACTCTCGTTCAAATCTTAAAAAAAACCTTGGATGATAACAAAAGAAATTTTCACGAGAAGTTGTTGGAAACCTTATGGGCCTACAGAACGACTTTCAGGACTCCTACTTAGTCTACGCCCTACGCTCTAGTGTACGGGTCCGAGGCAGTTCTACCCTTGGAAGTTTAGCTCCCATCACTCAGAATTGTAGTTGCGAACAGGATCACTACAGAAGAAAATGCCAGACTATGGCTGGAACAATTGGAAAAATTGGAAGGAAAGTGACTTGCAGCACAATAGAATATGGAACTGTATCAAGCTAAGATGATCCATGCCCACGACAAACTGGTCCGCCCAAGGACATTCAAAGTCGGTGACTTGGTCCTAGTTCTCAGAAGGCCTATTCTTGCACACCACAAGATAGGAGGTAAATTTGAGCCGACTTGGGAGGGGTCGTTCGTGGTCGAGACAGTGTACTCAGGATGTTCTTACCAGCTTGTGAATTGCCATAGGGAACGATTTATGCTTCCAATCAATGGACAATATTTGAAGAAGTATTACGCAACCTGATGTTTCGAAGAATGGAATTTCATTCCTAGAAGCACGGGTAGAGTGATCACTTATAAATGGGTCTGAACCTGAAAGAAAATGAATGATAAGAATCATAAATAAAAAAAATGTGTGTTAAAGGAAAACATATGCAATTGAAGTAATAAAAAAATTTTGACTCCTCCTTTCGAGATGAGCTCACTCCTGATCTTTTCTTATCTTCATTTACTCTTATAAAATTCAAAATAATTAAATAAGAATTGATTTTATTAATAAGTAAATTTTCTTATTGTTCTCGTCCTGAGTACAGCACCTGATCCTTTCCTTGTTTTCTTTTCAGGGAAATGTCGAACGGGCAACAGTTCCTGAACTTTAAGGATGGCGTAAGTCTTGCACTTAACAAAGAAGAGCTGAAAGCTGATGCTGTGATAGAGGTTGGCTCGGACCTTACACTGCTTGAGTTGGAATATGAGGAAACTACTTGGACTGCTGTGGATCCCGAGCAGTTCCGTGGGAAGACAGTGATGTGGCTCAACAAGAAGGCTCCCCAAGCCGCAAACAAGAAGTGGAAGATCAATATGATCGAGGAAAACAAGATGAAATCAGTGATAACGTCCGTAGGAGGAAAGCTTGTCAGTGCTACCCCTTCCGAGATTCAGGGAGAGAGGAGAGCCACCACGACCCCAACTCGAGAAGAAACAAGAATCGCCGTATCGCCGAGATCTTTGAAGAAATTAACAGAAGAGCAGAACAAGGAAGAAACCCCAACGGCCGTAGCAGTTACCCCAAGGAGGCCAGTCCTCAGGAGCACCATTGCAGAGGTTGTTCCGGAAAAGGTTACTACAGAGCTTACACCTGAGATAGTGACGATCCCAGGAGAGCGTAACGGTGTGGAGCCATATATCCCACAGTACATCACTAGACCCCGACAACTGCAGATAATTTCAGAGCACGAATTGGAGATGATCCAGAGGGTGCGGAAGCAGAATTTTGAATACTTTCAGAGAATCAGAGGCAGATATGTCAACATCCTAGAAGGACTAGAGTTACATACAGATGTTTTCTCTCACTACGAGCAAATAAATTGTAGACTATGTCAATGAGCTGAAGAAACAAGGTCGTGCAGGATGATTACGTAGCAGGACCTACTCCGAGCTGAAGAAATAGAAACGAGGTAAAGGGAGGATTACAATCCAATTCGGATGCTGTTACAACTTTGCTGATGACAAGAAAGGAAATCCACCAGGGATACTGTGCTACGATGAAGTGGATCCAATGCCAGCTTTAATTAAGAAAATGATAAAAAGGATGGTGGCTTGGCGAGTCCTACCCGCTGATTGCATACCGAACAGTTGTATTATCAACATCTATGCAGAAGGAGACTGCATTCCACCTCACACAAATCATCATGATTTTGTAAGGCCCTTTTGTACCGTTTCCTTCATCAACCAATGCAACATTATGTTCGGGACAGAAATCCGGATAATTGGCCCCGGAGAATTCCGAGGGCCGGTGGAGATACCTCTACCGGTAGGCTCGTTCTCGTACTACAAGGAAATGATGCGGATGTAGCAAAGCACGCATGCGGGAGTTCCTACGAGCGAGTCTCCATCACCCTCAGAAGGATGGATGAGAGTAAAATTCTGGTCTACTTCCAGCCAGATCCAGAACTAGAGAATTTGCAGCACTACGAGCTGTAGGCTGCATAGTAGTAGCACACCTTTAAAATACATTTACGTGGGATTCTCCTCCGGAAAGTGGCTTAGAAGGTGATGTTATTACCTATGTAGTTTACTTTTTAGACATGGATGAATTGAACAGACAATTTTGTCAGAGTACACGGAGATATCAATGCAGTATGTGTTCAGATATATATATGAACTTTTGTAAAAGATTGTTTTCAAAAGGATGTCATCAGAAATGTTTTGATGGAATCACCTGATGTATCTTCAACATTTTAGTGGAGATGAACTTTGTATTTTGCCTTCAGTTTTGTGTAATTTACTGCAAACGCCACTAGATCTGAGTTTAACTCAGTTTAAAAAGAAAGTTGGACGAAGAACAATTTGAATGAAATAAGAACAACAAAATATAATTTAAATTCAAAGTATGAATAAAATACAAACCGAAACTCAAAATAGATCAACTTTAAACTTCAAGATATGAACCAAGTAAATCAATTAAAATCCGAATCAGAGTGAAATTTCAATAAAAAACAAAACTTAAAAAATCAAATCACTAAAAGCAATGAATAATGAAAACGAAGCTCCGAATCCGATATCCTCGAGCCTACGGTACATTCTTGAAAATCTTTTCGACTCTCTGTGATTTCTCCCCTCTTTTGAGAAGGTCGCTGAGTCTACTGACACAGAAGCATGAGATTCTTGATTTGGTTCTGATGGCGTGGATTGACTTCCTTTGCCAAACTTTCAACCTTTGATCAAATCTTTCAGGATGTGAAACACTTTCACGTCCCATTCCAATCTTCTATTGCACTTCTAATCATTGAAATCTTAACGAATCATTCGTCAACCTTCCGAGACTGGTACCTAAATTTCAGTTCTCTCCTTGTGAGGTCGGTACCTAAATTCCAACTCTTTTTTTGAGATTGAGACTTAAATTTCAATTCTCATCCCTTCCGAGATCAGTACCTAAATTCTGATTCTCATCATTTGTGAGGTCGGTACTTAAATTCCAACTCTCTTTTTAAGATTGATACTTAAATTTCAATTCTCATCTCTTTCAAGAGCAGTACCTAAATTCTGATTCACATCCTTTGTGAGGTCGGTACTTAAATTCCGACTCTTTTTGAGATTGATACTTAAATTTCAATTCTCATCTCTTTCGAGATCAGTACCTAATTTCTGATTCTCATCCTTTGTGAGGTCGGTACCTAAATTCCGACTCTCTTTTTGAGATTGATACTTAAATTTCAATTCTCATCCCTTTCGAGATCAATACCTAAATTCTGATTCTCATCCCTCTCGAGGTTGGTACCTAAATTTCGACTCTCTTTTTGAGATTGATACTTAAATTTCAGTTCTCATTTCATTCGAGATCAGTACCTAAATTCTGATTCTCATCCTTTGTGAGGTCGGTACTTAAATTCCGAGTCTATTTTTGAGATTGATACTTAAATTTCAATTCTCACTCTTTCGAGATCAGTACCTAAATTCTGATTCTCATCCTTTGTGAGGTCGGTACCTAAATTCCGACTCTCTTTTTGAGATTGATACTTAAATTTCAATTCTTATCTCTTTCGAGATCAATACCTAAATTTTGATTCTCATCCTTTGTGAGCTCGGTACCTAAATTCCGACTCTCTTTTTGAGATTGATACTTAAATTTCAATTCTCATCTGTTTCGAGATCAGTACCTAAATTTTAATTCTCATCCTTTGTGAGGTCGGTACCTAAATTCCGACCCTCTTTTTGATATTGATACTTAGGCCCTATTTGGAAGGCAAAATTTGCGGTGCGGCGCTTCACCGCACCGCGAATTTGCGTTAAAAATGTTCGTGAACCCCGTGCAGCGCGGCGACCTGCCACGAAGCGACATCGAAAGCGGACCGCGGGATATATCCCGCGGCCCCAACTTTCAACCAGCTTCGTGGAATTCTTTTCCTGCGTTGCCCTCGCCCCGCTGCTCTCCACAAACTCATCTCTCGCCCGCTTGCTCTCCCCGAACTCGTCTACGCCACTAGCGAGCCGGCTGCTCTCCTTCTTCCTCGGCCAGAGACCTTCGAATCTAAGGTAACCTACCTTCGATCTACTATGTACGTATCGCGCCCTGGTCCCCCGCGCCTTGTATATGGCTATTTTGGTTGGGCTCTGCTGGATTTGCTTCCCTCTTCTTCTGTCCCGATCTACATATGCTTTCTGTCCCGATCTACATATGCTTTTGCTTTAACCTACATATGCTTAAGTTTTATGGTTATGCTCCCTATTGTGTCCCTCTTTTGCTGTCACTCTTCTTCTGTCTCGATCTACATAGCAGTGCAGTGTGTATTTGTGTGTGTTTTTCTTTTAGTTCATGTCTTGAGGGGGACTTCGAGTGCATTAATTCTTTCGGGGAGACTTGAGGGGGACTTCGAGTCATTAATTCTTTAAGAATGCAGAAAGTTCCTTCATCCTTCATACTTCGTTCTTCGTTCTTCGTTCTTCTTCTTTTTATGAAATACGAAGATTTAAATGCAGTGCTTCCTTGGTTACAAAGTTGGGGAATTTACTTCCTTGTTTAGAATAAGAATGTTATTAGTTTAAAATGGAATTGTGTGTGTGTTTGCGGTGTGCTGCGTGTGTGTGTTGTGTGTGTGTTTGCGGTGAAGTGCATTGCGGTGCGGTGTGTGGAATTGTGCGGTGCGGTGCATTGCGGTGCGGTGCGATGTGTGTTTGAAGTGCGGTGCGGTCTGTGTGTGTTTGCGGTGCGGTGGAGTATTTGTAGTGCGGTGCGGTGCGGGGGTGTGTGTAGTGCGGTGCGGTGCGGTGCGGAGTGTGTGTATGTGTGTGTGTTTGAAGTGCCTTGCGGTATTTGTAGAGAAATTGTGTGTGTGTTTGCAGTGCAGTGCAGTATTTGTAGTGCAGTGCAGTGCAGTGCTGTGTGTGTTTGCAGAATTGTGTGTATATGTGGATGTGTTTGAAGTGCACTGCAGTATTGTGTATTTGTTGAATTTGGAAGGTGCCTTCTTCCCTTTTGTTGTTTCTGTTTTGTTGTTCACGTCCCCTTTAGCTCTTGAATTGGGATTGTGCAGTGCAGTGCATTGTGTGGAATTGTGTGTGTTTATGCAGTGCGGTGTAGAATTTTGTGTAGTGCAGTGCAGTGCAGTGCAGAATTATGTGTGTTTATGTGTCTTTGAAGTGCACTGTAGTATTTGGAAGGTTTGAAGGCGCCTTCTTCCCTTTCGCTGTTTCTTGTTTTGTTGAATTTGGAAGGTGCCTTCTTCCCTTTTGCTGTTTCTGTTTTGTTGTTCACGTCCCCTTTAGCACTTGAATTGGGATTGTGCAGTGCAGTGGATTATGGGGAAGTGTGTGTGTTTGTGCAGTGCAGTTCAGAATTGTGTGTAGTGCGGTGCGGTGCGGTGCGATGCGAGTGTGTGTGTTTGTGTGTGTTTGAAGTGCACTGCAGTATTTGTAGTGAAATTGTGCAGTGCAGTGCATTGCAGTGCAATACAGTGTAGTGTGTGTTTGAAGTGCAGTGCAGTGCTGTGTGTGTTTGCAGTGCAGTGGAGTATTTGTAGTGCAGTGCAGTGCGGGGTGTGTGTAGTGCGGTGCGATGCGAATTGTGTGTGTTTGTGTGGGTTTGAAGTGCACTGCAGTATTTGTAGTGAAATTGTGCAGTGCAGTGCAGTGTTGTGTAGTGCAGTGCAGTGCATAATTGTGTAGTGCAGTGTAGTGCAGTGTTGTGTAAAAACTATGTAAATGTTTAGAAGGGGTTGGCTGTTTAGAATCTATTCGTAAAAGCTATGTAAATGTTCAAAAGTTTCATTAATGAAAATATAATACTCTTTTCCGTGGACGTAGGTCGATTTGGCCAGAACAAGTAAATTTACTGTGTTCCTTTGTCTTCATAGCATTTTCGATTTACTATTTCGCATTTGAAAGCATATTAGTCCGGTCATGCATATGTTTGTTGAGCTATTTCATAGTTAAAGATATTGCTAACTTGTCTCTGATAATAGTATGGCGAATAAGAACAAAGAAGTTGCCACTCCTGCACTTTGGGAGAAGGACATAAAATTAATTTTACGTGATACTATGCATAGCGGAAGTCGAAAAATGCGATAGACGAACTCTTTCTTCGACGGAAAGGTTTGTCGAAACATAGTAACAAATTTTAGGGAGGTGATAGGCAGGGATTACGAGAGGCTACAGCTTAAAAATAAATGGGACCAACTATTTCATATTTTTTAAAGCTCGTAAATGTTATATTAATTTGAACAATCTATTTAAAATATAAAATTTTTAGGAGATATATATTTTATTAAAATTAAGATATAATCGAGATCGTAAATATTACATACATATAATCTAGATATAATAATCACTCTCAGACTATATAGTGAATTATTGCATTGAATCGATAATTCACTATATAATCTACATATAATAAAGCTAGAAAATATATATTAAAAATATAAAAATAAAAAAATCTAATTTAAATTTATTAGTTTGTATATTTAAAATATAAATTTTTTTAAAAAAAATTCATTTGCAAATACTTGTATACTACATAAATATATCGAAATTTTAAAACGAGTTTTAATAAACGAGGGCGATCACGGTCATTTTACGCCGCATGTGTATTCCCACACGTGTACACGACAAACGAACAACGACTTCCTCGTAGTTGCTTCTGGGCGGCGCGATCTGCATGTTGCAGGCGGGAAGCTACGAGCTACAACCAACGGACCCTTAAATTTCAATTCTCATCTCTTTCGAGATCAGTACCTAAATTCTGATTCTCTCCTTTGTGAGGTAAGTACCTAAATTTCGACTCTCTTTTTGAGATTGATACTTAAATTTCAATTCTCACTCTATCGAGATCAGTACCTAAATTTTGATTCTCATCCTTTGTGAGGTCGGTACCTAAATTCCGATTCTCTTTTGAGATTGATACTTAATTTTCAATTCTCATCTCTTTCGAGATCAGTACCTAAATTCTGATTCTCTCCTTTGTGAGGTCGGTACCTAAATTTCGACTTTCTTTTTGATATTGATTAAATTTCAATTCTTATCCCTTTCGAGATTAGTACTTAAATGCTGATTCTCATCATTTTCGAGGTCGGTACCTAAATTCCGATTCTCTCTCCGAGGCTGGTACTTAAATTCTAGTCCTCATCCCTTTCGATCAGTACCTAAAATCTGATATTCTTTCCGAGGTTGGAGCCTAAATTCCAACTCTCTTTGTCGAGACTAGAGCCTGAATTCTAGTTCTTTTAAATTCTGAGGTTAGAACCTAGGTTCCGATTCTCATTCCAAATTCTGAACCTAACGAGGTCCACCTTAAAATCAATCTTAAATCGAACTTTAACTAAAATTGAAACTCAAATTGAAACTCAAACTCAAAATTAAAACTTGAAATAAAAATGAAACGAATCTAAAATCCGATCTCTCCAAGTCTTGTGATTTGGAATTCACCTCCTCTTTCCCCAGCGAGAGTTCGGGAATCTTCAGTTTTGGAGATTTACCCTACACTCCCCAGTGGACTTGTTCTACGCTTTGTTCTAAGTGTGTCACTTAGACGTCTGTGTTGGTTTTGTTGATCTCTTCGGTCAACGCCAATACGCGCGGTGTGTTTGGTTAGCACACCATACCTAATGGGGGTCCATTTGTTGACCTCAATTTTGGTGAGGTCTTTTCTCTCCTTAGCACTTCTTAGGATCTAGCCATAAGGTTTTCTCCTTGACTATCCTAGAGGACTAGAATTGGGACCCACCCTTTAGCAATTCAGCTACTTCTTGACTCCTCTTGGGATCCCACTTGGATGGTTGCAAACCTCTAAATCACCTTAGAAGGTTAAGAACACCATATGGAGAACCAATAGTGAGCTCCTATAAGGTTGTTCAAGCCTTAGGACTACCACAGGTGGCACTGGTCTGGTGAGGTCCGGCTTACACACATCTGCACTCTCACACACACCATCCTTACCCAATTCTCCCCCCTGGTTCATTGGAGCACTCATGTGGCTAAGTCCAAACCCCTAGCTCTTTGGCTAAGAGGGTTGGGAACAACCCATAAGATGTTCAGCGTGGACATTTCTTGGTCCATGGCTCACTTTAAGCTTCATCATGATCAAAATTCAACTTTTGCCAAAATGCCTGGTTTTGACATTGGGTCCTTCAAACCTACCTAAAATTACCTAATTGCCCCAAATTTTCCAAAATTCCCCGAAATTCCTAAAAATCCTAAAGATCATTTTGAAACAACCCCCACCTTTTAAATTCACCAAAATACCCCAATACCCCTCAAATAACCTCTTCATACCCTAAAATATCATTTTGGCACAAAATTCCAAAAATTCTAAAAATTCCCATAAAATTTCAAAAAATCCCAAATATTCCTAATTTCATTTTGTTCAACTACACCATGTTGACCTGATTTTTGATGAGGTCTTCTTTTCTTCTTTTTAGTACTTAGGATCTAGCCTTAGGCTTTTCCTTTGACTATCTTAGAGGACTAGAAGTGGAACCCACCTTTTAGAAATTCAAACCACTTCTTAACTCCCTGCAAACTCCACAAACTTGATTGTAGACCCCTAATCACCTAGAGGGTTGAAATCAAATGTGGAAGTTTAAAGGATGAGTTCCTATAGGACTCTTTGGCCTTAGGAGCCCTTACAGGTGGCACAGTGCAGTGAAGGGCTGACTTACGAGTACACTTATACACTACACTTTCACACACCTCCTAAAACCACACCCATACCCAACTTGACCTCCGACTCGTGAAGGTGATTCGCATGGATGGTCCTTAACCCTAAGCCCTTGCTGAGAGGGTTAGGAACAACATAGTGAATGCCTCGAATGAGTCCTCTCATGGCTCATATAGGCTTAACATGGCTTCATGACTCAACCAAAATGATTTCATTTCACTTACATTTACCTAATCTTCAATTTTCTAAATTTTTAATTTTTGACCCAGGACCCCGAGACACTCGCTACTACCAAAACACTCGAAATTACCCAAAATTTTCAAAATTCTCCAAAATCACCCAAACTCCTAAAAATCAATCTCAAACATTCTACCACCACTCAAATTGACCTTTTTTTACCCAAAATACTCAAAATTCCAAAAATACCCCCCAATACCCTCCAAATACCCAAAATACCCCTCTTAGCCAAAAAATCCAAAAATTCAGTAAATTCCCAAATAATTTCAGAAAATCCCAAATAATCCCAATTTCATTTTGTTCAACTACACCATGGGCAAATTTTGTCAATTTACCCCACTTTTGTCAAAATCCCCAATTTGACCCATTTTAACCCAAAATGAACCCAATGTCAAACCAAACCTACCCAATTGACCCAAATTCTGGTCCAATTCAATTCTAAACTTTAATTTAGCATTCCCAACACCAATCTAGACCAAATCCAAGTCCAATTTGATTGGCATTTAAATCCAATTTCACTTTTGACCTTAAAGCCCAATTTGGACCCATGATCCAAACTTAGCCTAAACTAACCCAATTCAACTCCAATTAACCCCAAACCTTTTCTAAACCTTACTTAACATCCCCACAAAGAAAATAATAACATGATTTACCCAAAATTTAGACCCAAACCCCACTCAAATTCAACCCAAAGCTAAAAGGCCCAATTTTGACCTAAACCCGAACCTAACCCGAATAAGCCCGAACCCCAAAATCAAAACCCAACCAAAGCTAAAACCTCTTTGAAACACTCCCATAAACATTTCCCAACATTAATTTTACATCAATTTCAACCCTAGCCCAACATTAGCCCAAATTAGCCCAATTTGACCTACATTGAGCCATTTACCAAAGAGGCCCAAATTCGAACCAATTCGATTCCAAATCACACCAAATTGACTCCAAACCATTCATGAAACATCCACTAAACCAATTGCAACATTTATTTGACATGGTCCTTCACAAAATTTTCACCCAAAAGCCCATCCTAAAATAAAAAAAAAACCACTTCCCTAAATCACTTTAAGAGCATATCTAAAACCATTTCGAAGAGCCCAAAATCTACTCTAAAGCCTATATGACATTTTCATTTGCAATCCATTTAATCAAAGTCATTCCATAAGTTCCAATCCCATCATCAAATGATTCCAAATCAAGCCTCATGCCAAATCACCCCTAAATACCAAAATTCACAAAATCCTTCTCCATGAAAGTTGACTCAACTTTTCCCAAGACAAATGGAGCCATGAAGCCATGCATGAGCCCCATGGGAGCCATGAGAGCCATGGAATCTACTTTCCACCTCACCAAACCATTAATGGAAAGAGGGGATCTCTTTCTTAAACCCTCTTAAACCCTTTTTACCTTAAGCATGTCACACACTAAACCATGCTTAACCACCTCACCATGGATGGAGACCACACCATTTTCTCTTGGGCGACCCAAGTGACTCGTTTCGGCCCAAAACTAGGCCTTGGGTGGTGAACCTAGCCCAAAACCATGGGTTGACTCATTTGAACCCAAAATAGCCTTCCCACATTCCATTTCAATTCAACTCCTTTACACATGTCCATTGCCGATTGAGTGCACAAAGCCCAGCCACGACCTCCACGACCTTGAGGGTGACCGACCTCGGCCGGCCAGCCACCACGGCCGCGGAAACCACCGAGGCGAGAGCACCCATGTGAGCCAAAGTTTGGAATTCCCACTTGCTGAGGTGCCCCATGCCCAATGACCATCATGGCTGTTCTTCCCTTGACCTAGCGGTCGATCCCAAGCCTTAAACCCCCTGGGATGCCCTCCACCCTCTCCTATTTAAACCTCACCTCCTCTCGACCATGAGAGGTGTTGAACCAGACCTTACTGAAACGCTGCCAAAATTGCTCCAGACCACTCTCCACACATAGAGCAGTTGATCCCCAGTGACAATTTTCCCTAATCCCCACCAACAGAGCTCAATTTCTCAGCCAAAATTCCACCCAAAAATAGGACATCTCCCGACTCTCCACCAAATTCAAATTAAACTCACCCACACTCGCACGAGGTCGAAGAAGGAGTTTCCCGGTGAAAGCCCCCTCTCCGGGCCACCCATACGATTCCGGACTCCAAGCTTTGTAATCGGGCGTGGTCGAAATCATACATGGACAATTCACCGAGCCCGAGGGACTTCATGCGGAGCTTGCTTGGACCCGATCGAAGGTGACACGACTCTCGGATCGAAGCTTCACTTCTCTAAGCAAAGGTATGGACTCACTCTTCTTCGCGAGCATACAGAGATTCTCTATTTAATTTGAGTCAATTTCAATACATGTTTACCTTATGGATGTGTTCGTCTCCTCAAGACGAATCCATAGAGCATAAGAACACGAAAATCCGTTGAGAATCGAGTGAGAAATTAGGGTTAGAAGGTTGATGGTCACGGGTGCACACCAGTGTTGTTATAATCAATTTTAAGATTTTTTTTAATTAAAACATAAAGAACACTTGGAAATTAAGATTTCTAAAACCAAACTCTTCTCTTCTCTTTTGATTACAATCTTCTAAAACTAAACCCTCTCATGACAACGAAGCTCGGAGCATGGTGGGCGGCACGGCCATCATCATCGGCAAAACACGAGTCTACTTGACAAAACTTTCTTAGAATTAAATAACCGAGCCATAGGACTTCGAGGTAGTTTGCCTAGTGCAACATAAATCCTCGACCTTTTGTTAGGCATCTGCATTACAAATTAAGCCCTAACCGGTCTTAGGATTACGAGGTAGTCGTCGATACGACATAAACCCTCGCATCTTCGAAGTTTATTTGTATGATCATGTCATACGGATATAAGTCCTAATTAATTAAAATTGGCGAGATCAAAACATTAAATAAATATTAGGATTTTCCTAAATTCGAAGCCAAACAATAGGATAGTCGGGAAATTACCGAAGTTCGCTCGAATGCGCTAATTTCTCCTACTTTTCTTCCTTTGAATTCCCAAAACAAAATGTTCCAAACTTGATCCATTCACTATTGAAATTCCAAAATTCAATCCCTTGAAAACTTAAACTTTGAGATTCTTGAGAGCATAACTACTGATTATTATCGAGAGTTTTCTTAGGTGATTCCCGTCACTTAAGATGTAATTAACTATAGGGGCTTGCCCTTATAGGGAATTTTAAGAACCCAGGTAATATAAACCCTGTTTAATGCTTTCATATTAAGCAGGGGAACTTGTCGGCCTATAAAATTGGTCCGCAGACCAAACAGATGTCACAAATCTCCTAGTTTATTTAACTGAGCCCCATCATCAAGCAGTGTGTCTATTCTTTGGGATAGATACACGGTTTGTGATGCGGTGCTCGTTTATATAAACTATCTTGGATGTGAGGTCAGTTTGATTTCATATCTTAAAATTATTTTTAAAATCAAATACTACTTTCTAAATCATATATATATATATATATTTAAATTAAAAATTAAAATTTAAAATTCGCCGACAACTTCTGTTAGGCGACCCCCTTTTTAAAATACAACACACATAACTTAAAAATATGCCGACACACCATAAGCCAATTTTTCCAAAATAACCCACTTTTATCAAAATCCCAAAATTGACCCATTTTTAACCTAAATGGACCCAATGTCACACCAAACCAACCCATTTGACCTACATTTTGCCCAATTTCAATTCTAAACTTCAATTCAACATCATTACTATCAATATAAACCAAATCCAAGCCCAATTTGATTTACATTTGAGTTCAATTCCATTTGAAATCCAAAATCCCCAATTTTGTCTATTTAATCCAAAATTCCCCCAATTAACCTAATGTCAACCATTTCTCCCCAAATTTCAATCATAAACTTTCCATAACATGCCCATAAAACCTATGCAACCTTCAATTGCCCCAATTTAAGCCTAATCTTAACCTAAATCTATTTGAAAACCAAAAATACCCCCATTTTAGCTTAAAGTGAACCCATGCCCTAAACCTACCAAATTGATTAGACAAACCTTAAAATTTTTCCCAATTGATGTTGGGAACTCTTCAATACATTCCCCTAGACCATTTGAAACTTTCAAGTGGGTCTAAACCCCACCTTAGCCGAACTTGGACCCAAGTTGATTCAGCCTTGCCTAAATTAACCAAAATCCCAAAATCCACTAAATTGACCCTTCAGTTGAACCCAAAACCTCTCCATGTCTTCATGAAACTTCTTCATGGCAATCATCTCTTCAAAATTCCTCAAGGCACTTGGACCTAAATCAAAACTAAACTCAAGTTAGCCCAACCCAAACCCAAGTTAGCCAATTTGAACCCATGACCAAACCTAGCAAATTAAACCGAATGTGGCTAAACCCAACCTATCCACAACCACTAAGTAAACCCTAGGAACCACCCTAGATCCACTTAACCTAAGCTAAGTGAGCCATGGACCAAGGGTCCCCCATTTTAAGGGATATCTTCCCTTAAATGGACAAATCCACCTTTTGCCTCACCCCAAATACCCCCTTGCCTGGTTTATCACCATTAAAACCTACTCCTTGGTTGACCAGACCCATGGACAGCTCCCTTGTCCTTGCCGGCCAGCCTAGCTGCCAGAGGGGGTCAAAACCTAGTGCCACCACCAAGTGAAACTCACCCAATTGGCCACCTCAGCCAAATCAAACTTTGGAGCTCCAGTACCCTCCACCTAAAAAGTAGAATTCACCCATCAATTGAACCCAAACCCAGCTGAATGGCCTTGGCCATTTAAACACCTCTTCTTGGCCATGAGAAAGGTGCTGAAAGAGTGTTGAAATTTTTCTCAACAGAAACCCTCCAAATTGCTCCCAGAGCTCCTCCTAGTCAAGAGATGCTCATCCCACTATTCTCCTGCCTTGAATCTCCCCAGCTGAGCCCAATTTCTTAGCTAAAAATCAGGCCAGAAACAGAACACTCTCTGAAACTTCACCAAATCCAAATTAACTCTTCCCACACCTTCACCAGAGGTAGAGAAGGAGTTCCCCTGTGAAAGCCCTCTCTCCAGGCCACCCAGTTGTTCTAGACTCCAAGCTTTGTGATCGGTCCTAGTCGAAGTCATACACAGGAAATTCACCACAGCTCCAGGCTTCATCCCTAGCTTCCTTGGACTACAACGAATGTGCCGATCCTCTCTGATAGATGCTTCACTTCTCAGAGCCAAGGTATTGCCCTCTTCTTCCTCCCAAGCTTCCAGCGATTCTTCATTTCATTCAAGTCAATTTCATAGCATGTTAACCATCTGGATGTGTTCGTCTTCTCAAGACAAATCCATAGAGCATAAGAACTCAAAAATCTGTCGAGAAACGAGAGAGATATTAGGGTTAGAAGGTCGACAGTCATGGGTGCACACCAGTTGGAGACGATGATCGACCACCGTCCGATCGATTGTGTATCGGTTGAACGGTGGAGATCAAGTAGGACCAGAAGACTGAGCGGGACCGCGGGACGTGTGGCTGTGACTCAAGTGGCAGCGTCGAATGAGATCGTGACACGTAGGGCTTCGGAGCTGCCGAGGTTGACGCGACGCTGACTGGTTTAAGTAGAAATTGGGATATTTTCTATTTATTTAAATACCAGAACTTAAAAAATTCATATCTTTGCATATAAAAATCATAAAAATAAAAGAAAAATACCCTCTTGCTCAGTGAACAGAGGAGAATAATGTGTAAAAAGAATTGAGTTAATTTGATGAGTATTTTATTTTTAATTAATTATTTACTCATTTAAGTATTTTAATTATCCATTTGCATAGACATTTCACCATGGCATGAGACCATAGGGCTTCTGAAGCCTCTGATCTTGCGAACTTTCCCTGAATTTTTCAAGGTCAGAGGCCAACCCAATGACAAGTTATGTATTTTTCAAATTTATGTCACTGTTTTTGACATTTTTATTCCTAAAACTAGCATGTTGCTTAGAAAATTTCAGGAAAATTTGGTGAAGTTCCTTAGGACCAGAGGACCCTAGGATAATTATGGTTTGAGTTAATTCCTTAAAAATAATCCTAATTGACCTAATCACTCTAAATTGAACTTTAATTAATTAGAGTTAATCACACATTAAAATGACTTGAAAATAATTCTCCATCGTTTTTTAGGATCAGGGGAACCTTACATAAAAATTTAAAGTCAATTGAAAATGTGTAATCCTATTAAATAGATCAATTAAGCCACATGATCAAAATTAAACTTTAAAAATTCATAACTTCAAAAATACATTTCAAAAATTCACCAAATTGATTTTTCGACTTCTCTGATATCAGAAGAGTCCAAGAAAAATAAAACTGGAATTTTCTAAAAAAATTCATTTTTAAGCATATTTTAATAATTTTAATAATTAAAAAATAATAAAAATCACAAAAATAATAAAAATCATAAAAATGTCATATTTGGTCCCCTAATCACTTAGGAACAAACCAAATATTTTCCCCAAGTCTCAAAGAAAAGATATTGAATTTTAAATGCTTAAGACAATTTTTAATATTAAAAATGGATTTTTCAACCTTTTCACTAAATTAATTCTAATAAATCAAAGAAAAATCAAAAAATTATAAAATTTATTTCTCTGAACTCCTTGATGTTAGAGAGATTTATGAAAAATATAAAACTTAATTTTAGATCTTTATTTTATTTTATAATTAATTAACACTCCAAAACTTAAAATAATTATAATAAATAAAATATAATTTGAAAAATCAATAAAATTGGTCCAAGTGGTCCTCTGGTCATTAGGGACATTCTATAATTTTCTTAAGGGCAGAAACTTTACCTTGGTCATGTTAGTGAATTCTCTTTGAAAACCCCTATTTTTCATTAAAAATAATTATATAAATAAATTAAATTCAGAAAAAATCACATTTTCTCCTCTAATATCTTAATTGGCATGTGAGTGAAGTGGCATAAAAATCTTAAGTTCATTTAAGATTAATTTGATGAATTATAAAATAAATAAGCTTAAACGGGCATAAAATGTAATTAAAAGATTTTTAACCCCTAATTAATATTTAGGTCTAATCAAAATGGGGGTAAAATATTTGATTTTAATTTTCTCTCAGATGATTGAAACTTTGGGAAATCAAAGGGTAGGAACCCATTAATCACTTTAATAAACAAAAAATGAAACTTTAATTAATTAAATAATTTAAATTTTGGAAGATTAATTGAAATTGGATTATTGAAATGGGGATATAACTTAGGAGGATAATGATTCTTTAATTTAAAAATCCCTAAATAAATCACTTAATAATATTTAACTCTTGAACTAAGAGGATAAGTGGAATTAATAATTAAATGATTAAAAGTAAATAATTCTTAATTTAATTAAAACCTACATCATTAAATAATTTAATAATTGATTAAAACCTAAAATGTTAAATAATTAAAAAGGTAAATTAAAATATTTGAAACTAATTTAAAATCATTTCAAAACAAACTTAAATCAAAATTACAAATTTTAAATAATTTTAAGACAACTTACCTTAAAACATAATGTAAAAAAAAATTAAATTAATTAATATAATTAATCCAATTTAAATCATCAAAATTTAATAAATAATTTGAAAACCTCTTTTGACTTAAGTTAATCTAAAAAAAATTGAATTAACATGAAATTTTGATATCATTGATAAAAAAAAAGTTTAACTTAAATGAATCAAACATCATTCCAAACTTAAAATCATTGATTAAAATTTCATAATTAAATCACATTAAAGTAAATCATCAACTTTAACTTCAAATTATTAAAATCTTTAACAAATTAACTTGCCCCTGAAAGCTTTAAATTGTTATAACTATTAAATGAAGCGTTAAGTGAAAGGTTACTTCACTCATCGGGTAATCAAATGCCCAAGTTCACTGAGCAAGGGAATAAAACTTAACTAAACCCTTGGATGATTAATTCACCTGTGTAATTAAATTCACTTAGACTCAAGACTGTCCGAGAAGTATTGAAAAGATGTTTAGGATTTATTCTAAGCACTTCCTCAATACGATGGGTAATTTTAAAGAACAATTGAACTTAATTATTCTTTGATGAAGAAAATCATTCTTAACCAAAATCAAGAACCTAGACATCATAGGAAATGACTAGCTATAGGATTAGGATTCTGGTAGACAACCAAAACCCTTCCTTTAGCCTTTACCTAGGTACTTGTTGAAATATTCAAATGCTTTGATATGTGTTTTAAAGTGCAGCTTGGAATGATGGGAGGACCCTACAGGTATGCTTTTTATTGCAATTCAATCTATTGCATTTTCTTTACCTACACTGCGATTTACTTTTCTTGCATGTTAAACAAGACTGTTGCATGAAAACCAAAATCTTTAAAATAGTCCCTGAAATGAAACCAAAACTAAATTAAAAGTCACTACAAGATAAAATCCACCGCCACAACATTCAAAATATAAAATAACTCAAAATTTAATCAAAAGCAGAACAACAAAACTACAACTTTAACTAAATTAAAACGTCTTGTTAGATGATCGGAAATACCTCAGATGATGTAACCTACATGTTGCTAATGGGATTTCCCACGGTCTAAATGAAAGTGTGGAATTCATTCAGTTGAGTTTAACAAATTCATCTGGACTAAGTGGATCCGATAAAAATAACGATGCCGGAAGGATGGAACCGCGGGATCCTAACCAGTGTTGTTATAATCAACTTTAAGGTTTCCCTAATAAAACATTGAAAACATTTTAATTTTAAGATTTATATAAAACAAAACACTTCTCTCATCCTTTGATTTATGACTTCTAAAACTAAACCTCTGCAACAACAAGGAGCTTGGAGCACAGTGGGCAGCACGACCATCTTCATCAGCAAAACTTGTAGCTACTTCAGCAAAACCTTTCTTAGAAATAAATAACCAAACCATAGGATTTCGAGGTAGTTTGCCTAGTGCAACATAATTCCTCAACTCTTCGTTAGGCATTTGCATAATCATGTTATGCAAATTAAGCCCTAACTGGTCTTAGGACTCTGAGGTGGTCGTTTGGTATGACATAAACCCTCACATCTTCGAGGCTATTTGTATTATCATGTCATATGAATATAAGTCCTAATTAATTAAAATTGGCATGATTGTAACATTAAATAAACTCCCAAATTGAAGCTAAACAATAGGATAGTTTGGGGAGTTGCCAAGATTCTTCTTGGATCTCCAGCTTCTCCTACCTCTCTTCCTTTGGACTCCTAAAATAAACTATTCTAAATTTGATCCATTCCCTATTGAAAATTCCAAAATTAAATTGCTTGAAAACCTTAAACTTTGAAATTCTTGAGAGCAAAACCACTGATCATTATCGAGAGTTTTCTTAAATGATTCCCGTCATTTAAGATGTAATTAACTATAGGGGCTTGCCCTTATAGGGAACTTTAAGAACCCAGGTAATATAAACCCTGCTTAATTCATTTATATTAAGCAGGGGAATTTGTCGGCTTATAAAATTGGTTCTCAGTGTCACAAATCTTCTAGTTTATTTTATCGTGCCCCATCATCAAGCAGTGTGTCTATTCTTTGGGATGGATACACGGTTTGTGATGCGGTGCTCGTTTATATAAACTATTTGGGATGTGAGATCGGTTTGATTTTTCATATCTTAAAATTTTCAAACTTAAAATTATTTTCAAAAATCAAATACTACTTTTCAAATTATATATTTATATTAAATTTAAAATTTGAAAATCCGCCGACAATTTCTGTAGGCAACCCCCTTTTCAAAACACATAACCTAAAAATATGCTGATAGGCTCATGACATCTTTAGTCAATTACTTGTCAATATTTTATTATTTTATTTAGGACCTAGTCTGAAGATTTAAGATAAAGGGCCCAGTTATTAGGGCATTAATTTCATTTTCTCCTTAAAATCATAATTTTCTTGTCAAAATGTCAGAATTTTTGTCTTGGATTCTTCCTTTCCAGATTGTCTTTCTGTTGTCAGAAAAACATTATTTCCAAAAATATTAAATCCAAAGATTTCAAATTTTATCCCTCCTTAGAGATCAATTTTTATTTTATTTCCAAAGATATTAAATCCAAAGATTTCAAATTTCATCCCTCCTCACAGATCAATTTTCATTTCGCCACAGAGGACATGTTAGTTAACTAGTCCTAGAAGTAGACAAAACATAGGTCTGATTTCTGCTTCAGTCGATTTCTTTTTTTCTGCAAAACTGTCCTTAGAGAAAGGGAAATCCTTGATGGAATTCATCCAAAAGCGATCATCTTCCTAAAATTTGATTTTGATAGTAGACTATTTGGTCGTTTGACAAATCAGAACCTTGAAGCTAGGGAAAAAGATCAACTTCAGGGAATCTATTATCAGTTCATTATCATATTTGTTTTATACTTGTTATGTAAACTGGGTGGGATGGGAGAGAATATATGTTATTTTTGTATGTCATTTATGTCATTTTGGTCTGTCAATTATGAAAATGTAAGATTTTAGGATTTATTTGTCGTGAATAAATCTTTGAATAGAGGAGGTGTAAGTTCTATTTTACTCGAGATAGAGTAAGGTATATAACAAAAGAAAGGATTTATTTAGCCTTTCAAAAGACATATTATCATAGTTATGAGGAAAAATTGATTAAGAAAAGATGGGGAGAGAGAATATCTCCAGTAGAGTCTCCACTCTTTGATGGCAGTGAAAATCTTTTTGTCGACTTGTATCACTATCAATTCTCGTATCATGTTAATGTCAAGGAGTCGCCACTCTCTTTCTCTATCTATCGCCCTAATTCTTATCCTACCTAGACTTATTGTCAGAAGTCATTGGAGAATTTTAAGAAGGATTAATCATGATAGAGATTGAGAGAAAAATAAGATCAAATGATAATCACATAGAACAAGTCTTCAGATTGTGTAATGACTGAAGTTTTTCATATGAGAAAATCATATGAAGATCTTGGGTAACCAGAGAGGTTTTATAGGTAAAATACCTATCCTGAGTTCTTTAATCTCCTATAGGAGCAAGCTCCTATAGTTAATTACATCCTGAGCAATTAATATTGCCTAGGAAAACTCCCAATTAAGGTTAACATTTATCCTTGAAAAAATGTAAGTGTTGTCGTGAGAGTGCGTTTCTGAAGAATCGATGTTACAAGAAAGTTTTATTTGTATGTCATTGCTTTGTGGTGTTTTATTTTGTTGTTTTGGTGTCATGTCATGTGCCATATCAGGATGTCATAGTTTTTATGTCATGTTGTAATGTCATTTTTATTGTTGTAATTTTATTTTGTCATATTGCGTTTTGTTATGTCGCGATGTCGTGGTGTCGTTTTGTCAAACTGTTATATTGTCATGATGATATTGTCTTGGTTTTATGTTTGTTTTCTTTGTTTTAATTTCATCATTGTTTTGTGTTTGTTAAGGTCATTTTGTCATCGTTATATTTCATTGTCATTCCATTTGATTTATCATTATTTTGTCTGGCTGTTGTTATTTTGATTTGTCGTTTGTTTTGGAAGTGTCGGTTTTATATTAGATATTATGTCGATGTCAATGTCAATGATTTTGTCATGTCATGTCAAATGTCAGTTTTTTTTTTGTTTTGGTTTAGTATCATATCATGTCATGTGTTATGTCGGGATGTATGTCGTGTCATATCATAATGTGATGTCATAATGTCATGTCATTTTATGTCATGTCTTAATGTGATGTTGTAATGTCATCAGATGTCGTGATTAAAATCTCAATTTGCCATGAGATAGTTTATCTCTTATAAGAAGATAACGTTATTATGTCATGAGATATCTTCTATAATGTCAAGAATATATCAGTATTTATTTATTTCTGTTATTTTGTTTATGATTTCCTTTTATTTTAAGTTTTGGTTTTGTGGTCATCCCAATTTTATTTTGTCATGTATTTGTTTTGGTTTAGTGTCATGTCATCATTTTATTGTGGTATAGAAATGTCATTGTATGTTTTTGTTAATGTTGATGTTATGTCAATGCCAATGTTAATGATTTTGTTGGTTTATTTTAGATTTCGTGGCTAATCCTAAAGGTCCAGTTGTCTTTGTTGTCATGTTATTTTTTTTGTTGTTTGTAGAAAGTTTAGGTTTTTGTTGCTATCCTAAAAGTCCTGGTTTTGTCGTCAATGTTCCATCGTCGACGTCCTGCAAAATAGTGTTAGCACACCCTATAACATGCAAAGAAAATCTAAATGAAACTTCATGTCTTCATCCGACAAGGAAAATAAAGTTAGAAACAATGTCATATCAAGATATTTAGCTCACCTGGTCAAAGTGTTTGTGGATCCAGAGTTGTCGGATGTCCGAATGTGGTTGAGATGTCATTTTAAATTTATGTTAAATTGTGTTTAATTTTATATCCAATTTGTGTTGAATGTTGATTTAGATTTATGTCAATTTATGTTTAATTTTTTATTTGTCTTAAATGTCGATTTGAGTTGGATTTTGGATTTTATGTCGATTTGGAGTTGATTTTGGGTTTTATGTCGATTTATGTTGATTTGAGTTTATTTTGAACTTTTATGTTGATTTTAAATTTTATGTCGAGTTAAGTTCAATGTGGGTCAAACTTTAAGAATTATGTCATTTTATGTTGACTTAAGTTCGATATGGGTTGAACTTAAGGATTATATCGGTTTATGTCGTTTTAAGTTCGATTTAGGTCGAACTTAAGAATTATGTCGGTTATGTCAATTTTTGTTTTGAAATGTCAAATTTATATCGTTTATGTCAATTTTTTTTAAATTATCAAATTTATGTCTTCTATGTCAATTTCTGTTTTGAAATGTCAAATTTATGTCGTTTATGTTGATTTATACTTGAAATGTCAAATTTATGTCTTTTATATCAATTTTTGTTTTGAAATGTCAAATTTATGTCGTTTATGTTGATTTATACTTGAAATGTCAAATTTATGTCGATTATATCGATTTATGTTTGAAATGTCAAATTTATGTCGATTATGTTGATTTATGTTTGAAATGTCAAATTTATATTGAATATGTCGATTTGAGTTCAATTTTGTCGATTTAGGTTCAATTTGGGTTGAACCTAAGATTTATATAAATTTAGGTTCAATTTGGGTTGAACCTAAGGTTTATGTCTTGGTTTAGGTTAGACTTAGGTTCATGTCAGGTTGAACTTAAGTATGATTTGACTTAAGTCTAATGTGGGTTAGACTTAAGTTTGGTTTACATTCGACTTAGGTTCATGTCAGGTTGAACCTAAGTATGGTTTCACTTAAGTCTAATGTAGGTTAGACTTAAGTTGGGTTTGTGTTAAACTTAGGTTCATGTGAAATTGTACCTAAGTATGGTTTGACTTAAGTCTAATATGGGTTAGACTTAATTTAGGTTTGGGTTAGACTTAGGTTCATGTCAGGTTGAACCTAAGTATGGTTTGACTTAAGCTCAATATTGGTTGAACTTAAGTTAGGTTTGGGTTAGACTTAGGTTCATGTCAGGTTGAACCAAAGTATACTTGACTTAAGTCTAATATGGGTTAGAATTAACATAGGTTTGTGTTAAACTTAGGTTCATGTTAGGTTGAACCTAAGTATTGTTTGACTTAAGTCTAATATGGGTTAGACTTAAGTTGGGTTTAGATTTGATTAAACCTTAATTGGTTAAGGTTTGATAGATTTTATTAAGTCTAATGTGGTAGAATTAATTAAGGTTTAGGTTTAATTAAACCTTAGTTAGTTAATGTTTAATAATTAAGGTTTAGGTTTGATTAAACCTTAGTTAGCTAAGGTTTAGTATATTAATTAAGTCTAATGTAGTAGACTTAATTAAGGTTTAAGTTTGACTTATGTTCAAGTTGGGTTGAACCTAAGTATAGGTTAAGGTTAGATTCATGTATGTTGATCCTAAAAGGTTTAACTTAAGTTCAAGTTGAGTTGAACTTAAGTATAGGTTAAGGTTAGGTTCATGTATGTTGAACCTAAAAGGTTTAACTTAGGTTCAAATTAGGTTAAACTTAAGTATAGGTTAAGGTTAGGTTCATGTATATTGAACCTAAAAGGTTTAACTTAAGTTCAATATGGGTTGAACTTAAGTATAGGATATTGAACCTAAAAGGTTTAACTTAAGTTCAATATGGGTTGAATTTAAGTATAGGTTAAGGTTAGGTTCATGTATATTGAACCTAAAAGGTTTAACTTAAGTTTAAATTGGGTTGAACCTAAGTATAGGTTAAGGTTAGGTTCATGTATGTTGAACCTAAAAGGTTTAAGCTAACTTGAGTTCATATATGTTTCATCCTAAGTTAGAAGTTTGGTTTAGATTCATTGTGGGTTGAATCTAAAATTGAGTTAGCTTGAGTTCATGTCTATTTGAACTTAAGTTAGAAATTTAGTTTAGGTTCAATATGATTTGAACCTAAGGTTGAGTTAACTTAGGTTCATGTCTATTTGAACCTAAGTTATAAATTGGTTTAGGTTCAGTATGAGTTGAATCTAAGGTTGGGTTAACTTGGATTCAAGTTAGATTGAACCTAAGTTATATGTTTTAAGTCTTATTAGAGTTAGGCTTACTTGGGTTTATAAACTACTTAAGTCTAATGTAAGTAAGACTTAAGAGATAATTAAGTCTAATAGGGTTATACTTAATTTAAGGTTTAAAGGCTCTTTAAGCCTAATATAAGTAAGGCTTAAGAGTTAATTAAGTCTAATTAGATTAGACTTAATTATGGTTTATGGTTAATTTAAGCTTAGTGTAAGCAAGGCTTAAAGATTAATTAAGTCCAGATGGATTAGACTTAATTATAGTTTAAGGATTACTTAAGCCTAATGTGAGTAAGGCTTAAGGATTGATTAAGTCTAATTGGGTTAGACCTAATTAGGGTTTAAGGATTACTTAAGTCTAATGTAAGTAAGGCTTAAGGATTGATTAAGTCTAATTGGATTAGACTTAATTATGGTTTAAGAGTTATTTAAGCCTTATGTAAGTAAGACTTAAGAATTAATTAAGTCTAATTGGGTTAGACTTAATTATGGTTTAAGAGTTACTTAAGCCTAATGTAAGTAAGGCTTAAGGATTGATTAAGTCTAGTTGTGTTAGACTTAATTATGATTTAAGAGTTATTTATGTCTAATGTAAGGCTTAAGGATTAATTAGGTTAGACTTAATTATGTTTAAATTAAATTAAACCTTATATGATTAAGGTTTAATTGGTTTTGTTAAGTCTAATTGGTATTTTAGACCTAATTAAGGTTTGTTTTGTATTAAACTAATTTAGTTAAGGTTTAATAGGTTTAATTAAGCTTTGTGATGTTTTATGCTTAATTAAAGTTTGGTTTGTATTAAACCTAATATTTTTAATGAGAATTAATTAAGCTTAATAATGTCTTTTAAGTTCGATTAAAATTTAATTTTATATTAAACCTAATGTCTTTAAGATTTAATAAGAATTAATTAAACTTAACTTTGTCTTTTAAGTTTAATTAAAAAATTAATTTTATATTAAATCTAATGTCTTTAAGGTTTAATAAGAGTTAATTAAACTTAATTATGTCTTTTAAGTTTAATTAAAAATTAATTTTATATTAAACCTAATGTCTTTAAGGTTTAATAAGAATTAATTAAACTTAATTATGTCTTTTAAGTTTAATTAAACTTTGATTTAAGTTTATTTTGATGTCATTAGACTTGCTTTAATTCTATTTTGAGTTAGACTTAATTTTGACTCAACCCATTGTTGAATGGGCTAAGTTGGGTGAAAGAGTGATTTTTACGATTTTAAATTTGTTAATTAATAATGAAATTTTAAATCCTAAATTTTGAAATGTCATTTAAAATTGCTTAATGACTTAAAAATTATTGTCTTTAGAGTCTTCTTGTATCACCCTAAAATTTCTAGCCATTTTCAATTTTATTTTCCTTAATTTCTAATTTTTATAATTATTTTTATAAATAATTATAAAGTAGCTTAGAAATTAAAGAAAAATATCCTAAAGAATTTTTCTGTCCTTAGGAAAATTAGGAGATGTGTGTCATAACAGAAGGATAATTCTGTAAAAATTTCATAATTTTTGGAATTATAATTAATTTTTAATAATTAAATTACTCCAGAGAGTAATTAATTAATTAAAAATAAAATATAATTTAAAAATTCAAAATTTTACTTCGACATTTTTCTGCTCTTTCTCCTCTTTCCAGAGGTATTTTGATTTTATTTTTGTGATTTGTCTACATAAAGTTATGCAATTTTGAAATTTTTAAGGATAACATAGAATTAAAATCCAGAATTATCCAGAATTACCCTCTCTCTTCATATATGTCGTCGATTTTCAAAGATCAATATCTCACTCGATTCTAAATGGAATTGAGTGAATTTTTTTGAGATGATTGTCTCGTCGAGAAGCACCCATCCATACGGTGATGCAAAGTTATGAAATTTTGAAGTTTTTAAGGATAATCTGGAATTAAATTCCAGAATTATCCAGAGTTACCCTCTCTCTTCATATATGCCGTCGATTTTCAAAGATCAATTTCTCACTCGATTCTAAATGAAATTGAGTGAATTTTTTTAAAAAAATGATCGTCTCGACGAGAAGCACCCATCCATACGATGACGCATGGGTTTTGAGAGGGTAAATGGTACAGATTTCAGAATATGTATTAAACACAATAATTTTGATAATTGATTCCATACCTTTGCCTTAATTCATTTGAAGTCGATTTGATTATTCAAGGTGCTTCTCCTTAGCTTCCTTTAGGTTGATTTCAACTCAATTTGACTCAATTTGGGTTGAAATTGGGTGGAATTTGGAATTCCACTATGTAGGTGGCGTGAGTCACCTTAAGTGGGGTTTGAGCCAAACTGGCTAGGTTGGGTGAGTCAATGTGGCTAGATTTTGCTATGACTCTAAAGTAGAGAACCTTAGACACAATATTTCTGTAGAAGGTCAAGGGATTTGAGCAGTGGTTATGGGTTTTCAAACTTGGTCTTCTCTCCCTCATATGCTTGGGTATGGTCCCCTTTTATAGCCATGGGAGGGCTTTGGATATGCTTTGATTGTCTAGGCTTTACTCAAGGGAGTTGGTATCAGGCTCATAATGGTCTTTGGATGGGTTCTTGAGCTGTGGATAAGAGGGATTGAAGCTCCCAAGGGTAAACCATGTGAGGTTTACCTATGGTTCACCTTAGGTTGATAGCTTGACCCCTCCTTATTTGCTCTTCAAGGAGGTGGATAAGGCAAGCTTATCCTTGCTGAATTCACTTCTCATAAGTGAATTATAAATTTATTTGATGAATTTGAAGGAAAGATGACACCTTAGCTATCTTACTCACTTCATGCATAACTTAGCTATGATTGCATTTTACCATGGTATGAGATGGGTTTAGGCTTTGTTTCTCTACCATTGGTTAAGAAGAAAGGTGATTGATGATTCACCAATCTCATTCTTTAAGCCTATGGTAGAAGCATGACACTTAAGCTTGCCTTTTCATCATGGTTATGATGGTTTTTAACCATGGTGAACGACATGTGAAGGTGGTGTTTTGTTCTCATTGGGAGGTCCATGAGGCATGTCATATCATCCTTAAGGTGGCTGGCCACCTCATCTCTTGAAAGGGAATGAGTCATGGCTTTGAAATGGGGAGATCATGCCACTTCAAAATAATGTTATAATGAGCTTTAACCCATGGCTAACCATGGTCTATTCTAAGTTTGTCATGTGTTGATGTGTCATGATGGGTCTAATAGGTCATGGGTGACCTATTAATGACTCTCCCTAATTTAATTTTAATTTAAAATTAATTTATTAATTATGTCATTAATTAAAATTGTTAGAAATTATTTCATTAATCAATTTATTAATTAAATTAAATTTTAATTAATTATTTGATTAATTTTTATGTCCTTTTTAAGTTAAAGGTTTAAATTTGTTATGTCTTTAAATTTTATATTTTAATTAACTGAAAATTAATTAAAATTTTAAATATTCATTTTTTAATCAATTAATTAATCAAAAATGATTTGAGATTAATTATTTGATTAATATTTGTCATTTGTAGGTTAAAGGTTAAAAATTTGTCGGATTTTAAACCTTTTAATTAATTAAGAAATTAATTAAAATTTTAAATAATTTATTAATTAAGTAATTAATGAAAATGATTTAAAATTAATTATTTGATTAATTTTTATAATTTTTATCATTTTTTTGTTCAAAATTAGGTATTTTGGCCAAATTTGATAAATGTTGACTATAGTTGACCCTGGTTGACCCAAGTTGACTTGGGTTGGTCAATTTGAGTCTAAAAATGTCAAATGTAACTTATCCAACATTGTCATAGTTGGTTTAGCCATAGGGTTAATGGGTTTTGTCATTATGGGTTAGCTTGGTAAAGTTGGCCATTTTTAGGGTTTAGGTCATCCCCATGGTCAATGTAGTGTTTTTTTATTCTGGTATTGGTCTTTTTTTATCAATGTTGTCATGATTAGGTAAATGTTTGATCAAAAATTCATTGTGATGGTCATGGGGTCATGAGTTGACCATTTTGACCAATTTTGACCTATCCAGGTCAGGGGTTGACCAAAGTTGTCTTAATGGTCTTAAATTGGTCAAATACGTTATGCAATGTCTTAAATTGGTTAAATGAGTCCCATTTGACCAATTTAGTGTTTGGGTTGACTTGGTGATCAATGGTTGATAAATTTATCCAGAATTGTTTTTTGGGTCAAAAGTTGGCTTATTGGATCAATAATTGGTCATCGGGTCAATAATTGGTCATTGGGTCAAAAATTGACCAGTTTGACCAAAGTTGACTTTTGGGTCAAGGGTTGACCTGTTGGGTTAGTAGGGTTGGTCATTGGGTCAAGATTGACCATTTTGACCAATGTTGACTTTTTGGGTCAAGGGTTGACCTGTTGGGTCAGTAGGGTTGGTCATTGTGTCAAAATTGACCATTTTGACCAAAGTTTACTTTTTAGGTCATGGGTTGACCTGTTGGGTCAATAGGGTTGGTTGAGATCTTTCATAAAAATGAGGTCAACATACTGTCGCGCCTTTGACACGTACGAGGACACGCGGCAGCTCCTCGTTTTTTTGGGCAAGGTTAATTTATATGAACCTGAAAAAAATAAAAATGCATATCTTTTTGTACAAAGCTCCTAAAAATAAAATAAAAATACCTCTGGAAAGCTCTTGAAGAGAAGAAAATTATAAAATCAAAATCATAATTTTATTCTCAGTATTTAATTTTTAAATAATTAAATACTCTTTGGAGTATTTAATTATTAAAAATTATCTTCAAATCAGAAATATGTGAAAATTTTAGGGAAGAACCTTTAAGTCTTTAGATACATCTCCTCATTTTTCTAAGGCTAGGACAGTTCTCTAGGATATGATTTTCTAATTCCCATGAGATTTTATAATTATTTTTAAAAATAATTATAAATTTTGAAAAATTAGAAAATTAAAATTCAAAATGATTGAGAATCTTAGGATGATAGATAACAATCCTAAAACAACAATTCTCAAGCCATCAAATCAATATAAAAGACATTTTAAAACAAGGTTAAGATTTATTAATTATAAATTAATATATTAAAACCTTTTCTTAATCCATTTGATAATGGACTAAGCCAATGATGAATCCAAACTCAAATGAACTCAAATCAAATAGTAATTAGGGTTTAATACCAAAATCAAAACTTTAATTAAGTTTAAGGACATATTAAACTTAATCAATTCATTAAACCTTAACTAAATTAAAGTTTAATACAAAAATCAAACTTTAATTAAGTTTAAAGACATATTAAACTTAATTAATTCATTAAACCTTAACTAAATTAGGTTTAATACAAAAATCAAAACTTTAATTAAGTTTAAGGACACATTAAACTTAATTAATCCATTAAATTTTAGGGTTTAAGACAAAATCAAAACTTTAATTAAGTTTAAGGACATATTAAACTTAATTAACTCACTAAGCCTTAACTAAATTAGGTTTAATACAAAATCAAAACTTTAATTAAGTTTAAGGACATATTAAACTTAATTAATTCATTAAACCTTAACTAAATTAAGGTTTAATACAAAAACCATACTTTAATTAAGTTTAAAGACATATTAAACTTAATTAATTCATTAAACCTTAACTAAATAATATTAATACAAAAATCAAAACTTTAATTAAGTTTAAGAACACATTAAACTTAATTAATCCATTAAACCTTGGGGTTTAAGACAAAATCAAAACTTCAATTAAGTTTAAGGACATATTAAACTTAATTAGCTCATTAAACCTTAACTAAATTTGGTTTAATACAAAATCAAAAGTTTAATTAAGTTTAAGGACATATTAAACTTAATTAATTCATTAAACCTTAACTAAATTAGGTTTAATACAAAAAAAAAACTTTAATTAAGTTTAAAGACATATTAAACTTAATTAATTCATTAAACCTAAAGTAAATTAGGTTTAATACAAAAAATCAAAACTTTAATTAAGTTTAAGGACATGTTAAACATAATTAACATCCTAAAACAGTAGGTTTAAGAAAAACCTAAACCCTAATTAGGTCTAACCCATTAGACCTAATTAAACCATTAAGTCTTAACTAAATTAGACTTAAACAAACCTAAAACCTAATTAGGTCTAACCCGTTAGACCTAATTAATCCATTAAGTCTTAACTAAATTAGACTTAAACAAACCTAAAACCTAATTAGGTCTAACCCATTAAACCTAATTAAACCATTAAGTCTTAACTAAATTAGACTTAAACAAACCTAAAACCTAATTAGGTCTAACCCATTATACCTAATTAAACCATTAAGTCTTAACTAAATTAGACTTAATCAAACCTAAACCCTAATTAGGTCTAACCCATTAGACCTAATAAAACCATTAAGTCTTAACTAAATTAGACTTAATTAAACCTAAACCCTGATTGGGTTTAATCCATCCTAAATCTTAATCAAATAAAACTTAATCCAAACTTAAACTCTAATTAAGTCTACCACATTAGACTTAATCAAACCATTAAACCTTAACTAACTAAGGTTTAATCCAACCTAAAACCATAATTAAGTCTAACATTTAAGCTTAATTAAACCATTTAACCTTAACTAACTAAGGTTTAATCTAACCTTAAACCATAACTAAGTCTACCACATTAGACTTAATTAAACCATTAAACCTTAACTAACTAAGGTTTAATAAAACCTAAACTCTAATTAAGTCTATTACATTAGACTTAATTAAAACATTAAACCTTAACTAACTAAGGTTTAATTCTACTTAAACTCTAATTAAGTCTATCACAATAGACTTAATTAAACCATTAAACCTTAACTAAATAAGTTTTATTCAAACCTAAATCATAATTAAGTCTAACACACTAGACTTAATTAGTTAAGGTTTAACTAAGTTAAGTCTAATTTATTAGACCTAATTAATGTTTGAACCTTACTTAAATAAATCCCGGTTGAATTAAATTAGACTTAATTAAAACTTAAGCCTTACCTAAAACTTAATTAATCTATTTAGAATTAACCTCTAAGTACTATTTAAACAAGGCTTAAAACTTAATTAGGTCTATTCTAATTAAACCAAACTTTTAACTTAAGTTCAAACAGACATGAAATCAAGTTAATTAGAAACAATCTATATTAAATCTAACTTAGGTCCAGACAGACATGAACTCAAGTTAATTCAATTTATATTGAAGTTAACTTTAAATTTTAACTTAATTTCAGACAAACATGAACTCAAGTTAAAATAATCTACATTGAATCCAACTTAAGCTCAAACAAACTTGAACTCAAGTTAATTCAATTTTGAATCTAACTAACTTAAGTTCAAAACTCAAGATAATTAGATTCAATCTACATTAAATCCAATTTTCCAAATGAACTTGAACTCAAAATTTAGGTTTAAACTTAATTTGAATTCAACTCAAAACTTAAGTTTGACCCACATCAAACTTAATCCGACATCAAACATAAATCAACAAAATCAAACTCAAATCAACATAACCGATATAAATTTTACATTTCAAGCAAAAATTGATAAAATTTGACAGTTCAAACAAATATCAACATAATCGATAAAAATTTGGCATTTCAAACGAAAATCGACATAATCAACATAAATTTGATATTTCAAACTCAAATCAACATAACCGACTTAAATTTGACATTTCAAACTCAAATTGACATAATCGACATAAATTTGACATTTCAAACAAAAATCAACATAATCAACATATATTTGACATTTTAAACTTAAATCAACATAATCGACATAAATTTGACATTTCAAATATAAATCGACATAAAAATCCAAAATCAGATCAAAATCAACATAAATCGACATAAACCGACATTCAAGACATAGTAAATCAACATTTCAAATTGAACTTGGACATCCTACAAATTCTGAGACAATGAATATTTTTATGACATTATTTCTGACAATGTTTCCTTTGCAGGATGAAGACATAAAGTTTCGTTTAGATTTACTTTGCATATTATAGGGTGTGCTAACTTTATTTTGCAGGACGACATTCTAGAAATGAGACGAACAACAATTACAACAAAACAACGACATTGACAAAACAAAACAAAACACAACAACGACAAAACCAAAACCAAAACTTTTAGGTTAGCCACAAAACCTAAACAAGCAACAAAACAAAATGAGATGAAACCGACGTGACAAAATGACATTTAGGATTGATAGTGCTACATCTTTCCTTAAAGACAAAAAATTTTTAGAAAACAAGTGATCAACATTAATCAGAAGTTTTCTTAGACAATTATAAATTGACTAAGATGTAATTTACTATAGAAACTTAGTTCTATAGGAGAATTAAAAGAACCCAAGACAGATATCACATCTAGAAATCTCTGGTTAAAACTTCGTGATCTTCCTTATATTGAAACTCTAGGATATGACATTCTTGAATCTTCTTTTATAAGGATTATCATAAACATTTCTCTATTTTATATTAGCCCTAAAATTTCTTAATTCCTTTATAGGATTTACATAAATAAGATTAGAGCAATATTAAAACAGAGTGGCGACTCCTTGACTTTAACATGACATCGAGAATTGACTGCGACGAACATGATGACGGCGTAAGTCCCTTTTTACTTGTCATCAAGAGAGCTTGGCGACTCCACTGGGGGGTTTCTTTCTTCTCATCTTTTGTTATCACTTGTTTTCATTTGACATTTCGTTCTTTGACAAATAAGAACTACAAACTTTTAAAATAAATTCTCAGTTTATAAATAAGTAAATAATATTCTTTTTTCTTGAAATTGCAGAAAATTTGCAATGGATTCTCCAAATTCAATCTTTTCTTATTTTCAAGACTTCGATATACCAATAGAGGAAGATCTTTCCTTTTATCAGAATGATTATGGATTGTTTAGTGAAACAGAATTTGCATTAGATAATCCATATCAAACTGATATACACTCTTTTGAAGAATTTGATCTGCAACCTTATGAAGACTTTCTGAATTTTACAGAAGACCTACCTGAGTATACATCTAAAGAGCTTTATACTCTTTAAGAAATGAAAAAAAAATTGACAACAAAGAAAAACAAATCTATGAGGAGGATGACATTCCACTACCATCCAAATATGAAATTGGATATTCTTCCAAAAATATTCATAGAAACAATGCTCGTCTGCTTAAAAGAAAGAAAAGGTGGAATGAAAATGATAATTTTGAAAAACCTGAATTTGAGCAAAGTGTTTTCGGAAACCCTTCCTTTTTAGAAGAAAATCTGTATATTCCAATTCCTGTCGAATATACTGATAATTTCTTTCAACCTAAGAGTTCTCCCTTGATTCATGCTATACATTCACTGTTTAAAAGATTAGCACAAAAACATAAATGTTTAATTTCCCAATTGTTGGACAAAATGGGATGTGCAGTCTCTAAAACAATGAAAAGGAGAATTCTAGCAATAGGAAACTCTGTTTATGAAGAAACATGTTATCAATCTCCAGCAAAAGATCAATGTACTCGAATGCCAGTAAAATTCTGACTAGGGCCAAGAGTAAACAATGTGACAATTACAAAAGATAAAGCCAAATATGACAAACTGATGTTGAAAGAGGAAGATACATGCACTAAAATGACAGATTTAGTCCATATGTTACAAAATGCAGATTATTCATATGATGATACACCGCCTAGAGTATCTCGTCCTATACTAGAAAATAATGTATGGAAACGAAGATCTTCTGAAAGAAATTCGGATGCTATGAGCACTCCTGCAGACAGTTCACAAGAAGGAACTCATAAAGAACATCTTGAAAAATCATTTGAAGAAAGACTGAAAATTTTAAAAAATGATATCAAATAATTCTCCGTGCGAGGAAAGAAAGACACTTCTGACAGTTTAAATGAAAATGTTGCCAACATTAATGTGGTAGAAACACGATATACTTTTTTAGCAAGAGAGTTAAATGAAGAAGATGCAACAAAAAAATTACGACCAATTATACGACAACGAGATGAACAAATCAATCATCTTGAGCAAAAAATGGAAGAGTTGGTAGCAGCTTTGCAAAATCAGCAACAAAATCTATCACCAGCCATTAAAATTATTAGGCCAGAGGCTATCCACATTTTAGAAGACAAAGGAGAGCCAATAGATGTTGAAGAAAGCACTCAAAACAAAAAGGATTCCCCTCGTAGTGGAATTCTAGAAAAAGATATCACACAACTCGTGGAAGAAAATATAAAAACAACAATGGCTCAGGGAAAGGCTGGATCATTAACTCCAAAGGGTAGACCATATCTAGAGGAATTTGATTCTGTCCAATACCCTAAAAGTTTTGTTCCTCTTGTCTTTAATATTTTCGATGGAACTGGTAATCCCCGACAACATTTAGCATATTTCAGGGCAAGCTGCTGTAATGCGGGGGGAAGTGACGCTCTTTTATTTCGACAATTTGTTAACAGTCTCACGGGAGTTGCTTTTGGCTGGTATGCGAAACTTTCTAATGGGTCTATTAAAACTTTTGTAGAGCTTGAAAGTCTCTTCATTCAACGATTTACCGAAGCTCAACATCACACGACAGTTGGTGATCTGGTAGTGGAAAAACAGAAAACAGAAGGAAACTTGGTAGATTACATTTTACGCTGGAGAAATCTCAACATGAATTGTCAGCCACAACTTCAAGAACAACACGCTGTTGAAATCCTTCTTAAAAATTTTCGTGGTCCTATAACGTTTTGTCGGCATATTTTTAGGTCGTGTGTTTTATTTTTGAAAAGGGGTTCACCTAACAGAAGTTGTCGGCGAATTTTTAATTTAATTTAAATAAATAATTTGAAAAGTAGTATTTGATTTTGAAAATAATTTTAAATTTGAAGGTTTTAAGATATGAGATAAACCGATCTCACATCCCAAATAGTTTATATAAACGAGCACCGCACCACAAACCGTGTAGCTATCCCTAAGGATAGACACGCTGCTTAACGGTGGGGCTCGATTAAATAAACTAGAAGATTTGTGACATCCGTTTGGTCCGCGAACCAATTTTATAAGCCGACAAATTCCCTCGCTTAATATGAAAGCATTAAATAAGGTTTATATTACCTGGGTTCTTTAAAATTCCCTATAAGGGCAAGCCCCTATAGTTAATTACATCTTAAGTGACGGGAATCACCTAAGAAAACTCTCGATAATAATCAATAATTCTGCTCTCAAGAATTTCAAAGTTTAAGTTTCCAAGGGATTGAATATTGGAATTTCAATAGGGAATGGATCAAATTTGGAACATTTTGTTTTGGGAATTCAAAGGAAGAAAAGTAGGAGAAATCACAAATTCGAAGTGAACTTCGGTAATTTCCCGACTATCTTATTATTTGGCTTAGATTTAGGAAAGTCCCAATGTTTATTTAATGTTTTGATCTTGCCAATTTTAATTAACTAGGGCTTATATTTATATGACAGAATCATATAAATAACCTCGAAGATGTGAGGGTTTATGTCGTATCCGACGACTACCTCGAAATCCTAAGACCGGTTAGGGCTTAATTTGCAATGCAAATGCCTAACGAAGAGTTGAGGGTTTATGTTGCACTAGGCAAACTACACCGGTTAAGATCCCACGGTTCCATCCTTCCGGCATCATTATTTTTTTCGGATTCACTTAGTCCAGATGAATTTGCTAAACTCAACTGAATGAGTTCCACACTTTCATTTAGACCGTGGGAAATCCCGTTAGCAACACGTAGGTTACATCATCCGAGGTATTCCCGATCATCCAACAGGACGTTTTAATTTAATTGTAATTGTAGTTTTGTGTTACTGTTTGTGATTAAATTTTGAGTTGTTTTATATTTTGAAATGTTGTGGCGGTGAATTTTATCTTGCAATGACTTTTAACTTAGTTTTGGTTTCGGTTTTAGGGACTATCCTAAAGGTGTGGGTTTTCATGCAACGAGTTATTTATCATGCAAGAAAAGTAAGTGCGATGCGATTAATGAAATTGCTGATAATGTAAATTGCAAGAATGTAAATTGCAATAAAATAAAAGCGTACCTGGAGGGTCTTCCCGTCATCCCAAGCTGCACTTAAAACACAATTAGAATATTTAAACAAGTTCCTAGGAAAAGCTAAGGTAAGGGTTATGGTTTTCTACCAAATTCCTAATCCTATAGCTAGTCATTTCCTATGACGTCTAAGTTCTTGTGTTTTGGTTTGAGGACGATTTTCTTCATCAAAGAACAATTAAATTCGATTGTTCTTATAAACATCCTATCATATTGAGAAAGTGTTTAAGAAGAATCTTAAACATCTTTTCAATATTGCTAGAATTGTTTTAAGTCCAAATGGATTCAATTACACAAATGAATTAATCGTCCAAGAGTTCAAGTTTTGTTGTTATTTTGCTCAGTGAACTAGGACATTTGAATATCCTATAAGTGAAGTAACATTTCATTTAATGTTCTGTTTAGAAGTTATGATAACTAAAGCTTTCGAGGGTAAATTGGTGTTCAAATGGTTTGTGATTTAGTTTAATTTCCATTAATGGGTTTAAATTTGGAATAGTGTTCAAGTTATTTTAGATTTATTTTGAATTCTTTATGTCTTTGGTGATGTTATATTTAATTCAACTTAATTTAATTTAATTTAATTTAATCTTCAATTTAATTTAATTCAATTTAATTCAATTTAGTTTGATTTGATGTTAAATTAAATTAATTTGATTTGATTTAATTTTAATTTAATTTGATTTAATTTAATTTTAATTCATTTAATTTAATTTTAATTCATTTTTAATTTGGTTTAACTTAATTTAATTTGATTTTATTTATTTAATTTAATTTAATTTAATTTAAGTCATTTAATTTAATTTAATTTGTTTATTTAATTTAATTTAATTTAATTTAATTTAATTCAACTTTTAATTTTAATTTAATTTAATTTAATTTAATCCAATTTAATTTACTTAATTTAATTTAATTTTTAATTTAATTTTATTTTTTAATTTTAATTGAAATTTAATTTAATTTAATTTAATTTAATTTACTTAATTTAATTTAAATTTTAATTTAATTTTATTTTTAATTTTAATTAACACTTTAAAAGAGTTTAATAATTTAACTTTAGCTTAAGGATTAAGTCTTTTAATATATTTTAAATTTGAGTTATCACTTTAATTAAGAATTGAATGTTAATGAGATAATTAATTTAGGGATTTTTAAATTAAAGAATAAATCTCTTCCTAATAATATCCCTATTTTAATAATTCCAATTTTATTATTCTTCCAAATTTAATCAATTATTTAATTAAGGTTTAATCATTTTAAATTGTTTAATGGGTTTCTACTCTTTAATTATTTAAATTTCAATCATCCAAATCAGATTAAGATCAAATATTTTATTTATTAATTTTTTTTTATTAAACCTAAAGTTTTAATTAAGGGTTAAAAATTTTAATTACCACTTTACCCTTTAAGCTTAATAATTTCATAACTCACTAAATTGAACTCAAATGAACTTGAAATTTTTATGTGACTTCACTCATATGTCAATAAAGACATGAGAGGAGAAAATGTGATTTTTCTGTATTTAATTTATTTATATAATTATTTTTGGTGAAAAATAGAGATTTCCAAGGAAAATTTAATAACATGATCAAGGGAAAGTTTCTATCCTTAAGAAAATTAGGGGACATTCCTAATGACCAGAGGACCACTTGGACCAATTTTGGTGATTTTTTGAATTATATTATTTTTATTATAATTATTTTAAGTTTTGGAGTGTTAATTAATTTAAAAATAAAATAAATGGTGAAAAATGAATTTTATATTTTTCAAAAATCTCTCTGATATCAAGGAAATCAGAGAATCAAATTTTGCAATTTTCTGATTTTTCTATGATTTATTATAATTATTTTAGTGAAAATGCTAGAAAATACATTTTTTTATTTTAAAATTACCCTAGAGCTTTAAAATTTAATATCTCACTAAATAGACCTAAGAAAAATATGGGGTTTGTTCCTAAGTGATTAAAATTCAAAATGTGACATTTTGGTGAATTTTATTATTTTTGTGATTTTTATTATTTTTTAATTATTAAAATATTAAAATAATATTAAAAAATCAACTTTTTTAGAAAATTGAAATTTTAATTTTCTTAAATTTCCCTGATATCAGAGAGGCTCCAAAACCAATTTGGTGAATTTTTGAAAGTATTTTGAAAGTTATGAATTTTTAAAGTTTAAAATGACTAAATGGCTTAATCAACCCAATTAGTAGGGCTAACCAAGTCCAATTGACCTCAAATTTTTATGGTGGGTTCCTCTGATCCTAAAGGTCTGTGGAGAATTAATTTCAAGTCAATTTGATGTATGGTTAGCTCTAATTAATTAGAGATCCATTTTGGGTGTTTAAGCCAATTAGGGTTGTTTTAAATGAACTAACTCAAAACCTATTTTTCCTAGGGTCCTCTGGTCATAAGGAACATCACCAAATTTTCCTAGAATTTATTTCACCATATGCTATTTATTGGAATTAAAATACTCAAAACAGTAACATAAATTTGAAAAATCAATAACTCTTCATAGGGATGGCCTCTGACTTTGGAAAATTCAGGGAATGTTCCCAAATTCAGAGGCTTCAAAAGCCCTATGGTCTCATGCCATGGTGAATTGTATACATGCATGGAGAATTAAAAATATGCAGAGAGTAAATAAATTATTAAAAATAAAATACTTGATGAAATTAAATAATTTTTTTCCACATTATTCTCCTCTGTTCACTGAGCAAGAGGGTATTTTTATTTTATTTTTATGATTTTCCTACACAAAGTTATGAATTTTTGAAGTTTAGGGAATTAAATAAATAGAAAATACCCCTAATTTTCTATTTATCCACGCGGCGCCCCGTCAACCTCGGCAGCTCCGAAACGCCGCGTGTCGCGCTCCCATTCGACGCCGCCATCTGACTCAGCGCTCCGGGAGCCCGCTGTATCGTTCCGTCTCCTGATCCGACGCGATCCTGGCCGTCCGTCCGCGCGTGTATTGAATGGACGGCATCCGTTCATCATCCCCGAGCGTCCTCACCCGAGAGCTGTCCACACTAAATCCCTAACATCTAACTCGATACTCAATGGATTTTCATGTTCTTATGCTCTATGGATTCGTCTTGAAGAGACGAACACATCTATACGGTGATCATGCATTGAAATTAAAGCATTTGAAATGGAGAATCTCCAGAAGCTCGGGATGAAGAATTAGCTCATACCTTTGTTCAGAGAAGTGTGGCTTCGATCTGAGGGTTGTTGCACCTTCGATTGGATCCCAGCAAGCTCCAGATGAAGTCTCCTGGTCGCAGTGAATTGTCTAGATGTGATTTCGACCAAGCCCGATCACAAAGCTTGGAGGCTAGAGCAAGCCGGGTGGCTCGGAGATGGGGCTTTTCGCTGGTGGACACCTTCCCTTGGTCCGGTGAAGGTGTAGGACCAATCAATTTGAGGATTGATCCACTGTGGAGAAGTGTCCTGGTTTTGGGTGGAATTTCGGTTGAGAAATTGGATTTTGTCGGTGGAGATTAGGGCAAATTGACACCGGGGATCAACCGCTCTACAGGGTGGAGAAGGGTTTGGAACAATTTTGGCAGAGTTTCGGCAAGGTTTGTGCAACTCTCCTCTCATGGCCGTGAGGGGGTGGTGTTTAAATAGGAGAGGGTGGAGGGCCTCCCAGGGAGAGTTAGGGCTTGGGATCAGCTGCTCTGGGCATGGGAAGAACATCCATGGTGGCCATTGGGGATGGGGCAGCTCAGCAAGGGAGAATTCCTAGGTTGGCTCACATGTGAGCTCTCGGCCATGGTGTTGTCCGGCGGCCTGGTGGCTGGCCGGCCAGGCATGGGTCACCCTCAAGGTCAGGTGGGTCAGGGCTGGGACTTTGTGCAAGCAATTGGCAAATGCCATGTGTAAAGAGCTTGGATTGAAATGGAATGGGGGAAAGACCATTTTGGGTTCAAATGAGTCAACCCATGGTTTTGGGCTAGGTTCACCACCCAAGGCACTGGTCTTGGGCTGAAAAGGGTCACTTGGGTCGGCCCAGAGAGAATGGTGTGGTCTCCATCCATGATGAGGTGGCTAAGAATGGTTTAGTGTGTGACATGCTTAAGGTAAAAAAGGGTTTAAGGAGGATTAGGAAAGGGGCCCCTCCTTTTGCCATTAATGGCTTGATCACATGTCAAGCCTTCCATGGCTTCATGTGGCTTGTCCATGGCTTGCATGGCTCACCTTTGGCTTGGGAAAAGTGGAGTCAATTTCATGGAAATAGATTTTAGGAATTTTTGGTAATTTGATGGAAATTTGTATGAAACTTGATTTGGAATAATTTGTTGCTGAATTTAGGACTTAGGGAATGGCTTTTATTAAGTGGATGGCAAGTGGAGATGTCATCTGGGCTTTAGGGTAGATTTTGGGCTTTTTAAAATGGTTTAGGAAAGTGGGCTTTTGAATTTTAAAAGGGATTTTGGGATGAAATTTTGTAAAGAGGTTGGGCCAAATAATTGTTGGGTTTAGCTCATGGATGTGTCATGAGTGACTTGAAGCAAATTGGGGGTGATTTGGGTTTGAATTGGGTTGAATTTGGGCTCTTTTGGTGAATGGGCCAATATAGGTCTAAGTGGGCCAAGTTGGGCCAATGTTGGGCTAGGGTTGAAATTGATGTAAAATTAATGTTTAGAAATGTTTATGGGAGTGTTTCAAAGAGGTTTTGACTTTGGTTGGGCTTTGATTTTGGGGTTTGGGCTCATTTGGGTTAGGTTTGGGTTTAGGCCAAAATTGGGCCTTTTAGCTTTGGGTTGAAATTGAGTGGGGTTTGGGTCCAAATTTTGGGCAAATCATGTTAGTGTTTTGCTTTTGGGGATGCTAAGGAAAGTTTAGAAAAGATTTGGGGTTAATTGGAGTTGAATTGGGTGAGTTTGGGTTAGGTTTGGGTCATGGGTCCAAATTGGGCTTTAAGGCCAAAAGTGAAATTGAATCCAAATGTCAATCAAATTGGACTTGGATTTGGTCTAGATTGGTGTTGAGAATGTTGAATTGAAGTTTATAATTGAATTGGACCAGAATTTGGGTCAATTGGATAGGTTTGGTTTGACATTGGGTTCACTTTGGGTTAAAATGGGTCAAATTGGGGGTTTTGACAAAAGTAGGGTATATTGACAAAATTGGCCCATGGTGTAGTTGAACAAAATGAATTTGGGAATATTTGGGATTTTTTGGAATTTTCTGGGAATTTTCTGAATTTTTGGATTTTTGGGTCAAGGGGGGTATTTTGGGTATTTGAAGGGTATTGGGAGATATTTTTGGAATTTTTGGTATTTTTGGCTATGGATGATCAACTTGATTGGTGTGGAAATATTTGGGATTGATTTTGAGGGATTTTGGGTAATTTAGGTGATTTTGAAAAATTTGGGTAATTTCAAGGGCTTTGGGTAGGTTAGGCGGGTGTAGGGTCCCGGGGGTCAAAAATTGAAAATTTGGAAATTTGAAGATTGGGTAAATTTGAGTGGAATGAAATCATTTTGGTTGAGCCATGAAGCCACATCAAGCCCACATGAGCCATGAAGGGACTCATTTGAGGCATCCACTTATGTTGTTCCTAACCCTCTTAGCCGAGGGCTTAGGGGTTAAGGACCATCCATGTGAATCACCTACATGAGTCAGGAGGCCAAGTTAGGTATAGGTGTGTGAAAGTGTAGTGTATAGGTGTAGTGTGTGTGTAAGTCAGCCCCTTCACCAGACCAGGCCACCCAGGGCAGTCCTAAGGCCAAAGAGTCCTATAGGAACTCATCCTTTAAACTTCCACATTTGATTTCGACCCTCCAGGTGATTAGGGGTCTACGGTCGAGTTTGTGGAGTTCGCGGGGAGTTAAGAAGTGGTTTGAATTTCTAAAAGGTGGGTCCCAATTCTAGTCCTCTAAGATAGTCGAAGGAAAAGCCTAAGGCTAGATCCTAAGTACTAAAGGGAAGAAGAGAAGACCTCATCGAAAATGAGGTCGATAAATGGACTCCCGATAGGTGTGGTGAGTCGACGGAGCACACCGCGCGTATTGGTGTTGACCGAAGCAATCAGCAAAACCAACACAGATGTCCAAGTGACAAACTTAGGACGAAGTAGAAGAGTTTCCGCTGGGGAGTGTCATGCATATCTCTGAAATCGGAGATTCCTGAACTCTTGCTGGGGAAAGGAAAAGGAGGTGAATCCCAAATCACATGATCTGGGGGAATTTCAATTTAGATTTCATTTTGTTTCAGTTTAAGTTTTGATGTGTGGACTCAGATTTTAGTTTGAGTTTCAATTTAGATTGAAGTTTGTCAAAATTAATTTGAAGGGATTTGATTTGAAATAAAAAATGGAATTTTGAGGTTTTAGATGTAACATCTTCAACCCCAAAAGAAGATCGAATCAATTGGATTGGATCATTACAATGAGGAAAGATCTCAGAGTAATGCGGTATTGGATGGAAAATCCTTAACCTCAAGAGTTTGATTTTGATGTATTTCATTGCAATAGGGAAAGAATCCTAAAGCAATGCAGTCTCGGATGTAAAATCCTCAACCCCAAAAGTTTGATTGGAATGTATTTCATCGCAATAGGGAAAGAATCCTAAAGCAATGCGAGTCTCGGATGTAAAATCCTCAACCCCAAAATTTGAATTGGATGTATTTCATTGCGATAGGAAAAGATCCTAAAGCAATGCGGTCTTGGATGTAAAATCCTCGACCCAAAAGTTTGAATTTGATGTACTTCATTGCGATAGGGAAAGGATCCTAAAGCAATGCAGTCTTGGATGTAAAATCCTCGACCCAAAAGTTTGAATTTGATGTACTTCATTGGGATAGGGAAAGGATCCTGAAGGAATGCAGTCTTGGATGTAAAATCCTCGACCCAAAAGTTTGAATTTGATGTACTTCATTGCGATAGGGAAAGGATCCTAAAGCAATGCAGTCTTGGATGTAAAATCCTCGACCCAAAAGTTTAAATTTGATGTACTTCATTGCGATAGGGAAAGGATCCTAAAGCAATGCGATCTTGGATGTAAAATCCTCGACCCAAAAGTTTGAATTTGATGTACTTCATTGCGATAGGGAAAGGATCCTAAAGCAATGCAGTCTTGGATGTAAAATCCTCGACCAAAAAGTTTGAATTTGATGTACTTCATTGCGATAGGGAAAGGATCCTAAAGCAATGCAGTCTTGGATGTAAAATCCTCGACCCAAAAGTTTGAATTTGATGTACTTCATTGCGATAGGGAAAGGATCCTAAATCAATGCAGTCTTTGATGTAAAATCCTCGACCCAAAAGTTTGAATTTGATGTACTTCATTGCGATAGGGAAAGGATCCTAAAGCAATGCGATCTTGGATGTAAAATCCTCGACCCAAAAGTTTGAATTTGATGTACTTCATTGCGATAGGGAAAGGATCCTAAAGCAATGCGGTCTTGGATGTAAAATCCTCGACCCAAAAGTTTGAATTTGATGTACTTCATTGCGATAGGGAAAGGATCCTAAAGCAATGCGGTCTTGGATGTAAAATCCTCGACCCAAAAGTTTGAATTTGATGTACTTCATTGCGATAGGGAAAGGATCCTAAAGCAATGCAGTCTTGGATGTAAAATCCTCGACCCAAAAGTTTGAATTTGATGTACTTCATTGCGATAGGGAAATGATCCTAAAGCAATGCGATCTTGGATGTAAAATCCTCGACCCAAAAGTTTGAATTTGATGTACTTCATTGCGATAGGGAAATGATCCTAAAGCAATGCGATCTTGGATGTAAAATCCTCGACCCAAAAGTTTGAATTTGATGTACTTCATTGCGATAGGGAAAGGATCCTAAAGCAATGCGGTCTTGGATGTAAAATCCTCGACCCAAAAGTTTGAATTTGATGTACTTCATTGCGATAGGGAAAGGATCCTAAAGCAATGCGGTCTTGGATGTAAAATCCTCGACCCAAAAGTTTGAATTTGATGTACTTCATTGCGATAGGGAAAGGATCCTAAAGCAATGCGATCTTGGATGTAAAATCCTCGACCCAAAAGTTTGAATTTGATGTACTTCATTGCGATAGGGAAAAGATCCTAAAGCAATGCGGTCTTGGATGTAAAATCCTCGACCCAAAAGTTTGAATTTGATGTACTTCATTGCGATAGGGAAAGGATCCTAAAGCAATGCGGTCTTGGATGTAAAATCCTCGACCCAAAAGTTTGAATTTGATGTACTTCATTGCGATAGGGAAAGGATCCTAAAGCAATGCGGTCTTGGATGTAAAATCCTCGACCCAAAAGTTTGAATTTGATGTACTTCATTGCGATAGGGAAAGGATCCTAAAGCAATGCGATCTTGGATGTAAAATCCTCGACCCAAAAGTTTGAATTTGATGTACTTCATTGCGATAGGGAAAGTATCCTAAAGCAATGCAGTCTTGGATGTAAAATCCTCGACCCAAAAGTTTGAATTTGATGTAGTTCATTGCGATAGGGAAATAATCCTAAAGCGATGCGGTCTTGGATGTAAAATCCTCGACCCAAAAGTTTGAATTTGATGTACTTCATTGCGATAGGGAAATGATCCTAAAGCAATGCGATCTTGGATGTAAAATCCTCGACCCAAAAGTTTGAATTTGATGTACTTCATTGCGATAGGGAAAGGATCCTAAAGCAATGCGATCTTGGATGTAAAATCCTCGACCCAAAAGTTTGAATTTGATGTACTTCATTGCGATAGGGAAAGAATCCTAAAGCAATGCGATCTTGGATGTAAAATCCTCGACCCAAAAGTTTGAATTTGATGTACTTCATTGCGATAGGGAAAGGATCCTAAAGCAATGCGGTCTTGGATGTAAAATCCTCGACCCAAAAGTTTGAATTTGATGGAGATTTGAGATGCGGAAAGATTGAATTCGAAATTTGGAAGGATGAGTTTGAACTCGGTTGAGATTTGATTTAAGATTTGATTTGAAATTTGGAAGATCAAATTTGAAATTTGATCGAGATTGGATTTGAAATTTGATTGAGAATTTGATTTGAGATTTGATTTAACACTTATGTTGATTTTGTTTATCTTTTAATGATTCAAATTTTACTTTATCGTTTATTTAATGTTCATGTGAATTTAGTGTTCGTCATTTTTAAGATTTTTTTTTAGGAAAGTTTTCTTTTATTCTTCTTTTTTTTCTCTTTTCTGTTCTTTGTTCGAAGTTCATTTAACTTTAATGGGGTTTCCCAGTCAATTTGCACAAAAGATGTGAAGGCCAAAAATGTGACATGGTCACTTTCATTCCAATCATGTTGAAGATACATCATACAACTCGATGCGGAATACATCTCATACAATCCATGTAGACTCAAAACGGACTATGTATGATCTTCGTTGATCCATCCAAAGAAGCATCTGTCAAAAATCCATGTCCGAATAGTGGGGTACATGGTCGATAACATCACCTTCCAAGCCATACTTGGCGAGGATGCCGTATGGATGTACATTGGAGGTGTGATATTTTCCATGTAACTCACGGCTCGTAAGGCCGGAGGCTCTCTAGCTCGGGGTCCGGCTGGAAATGGTAAGGTGTCTTCTTGTCGTCCATCCTTCGAAAGTAGCCGAGATCCGCTTCATTGGTACTCCCGGTATGCAATGCTTAGCGATATCCGCTCCGTTGCCCTTCGGTATCATGACGGAACCTACCGGTAAAGGTATCTTCACCGGCCCTCGGAACTCACCTGGGCCTGCTTATCCGGAGGTCGGATCCGAACATGATGTTACACTCGTTCGGGAAAGAGACTCGTGCGAAAGGTCGACAAAGTAGTGGTGATCTATGTGCGGGGGTATGCGATCACCTCGCTTGTAGATGTTAATAATGCGGCTATTGGGTATGCAATCGCGGCAGCGTACCCTCCATGTTATCAATCTCTTTACCATTCTCTTGATGACTAATGGCATCGGATCCACTTGCCCATGATGGAGTATCCCCGGTGGGTTTCCCTTTCTGTCTTCCGCAAAGTTGTAGCAGCATCCGCATTGTATTGTGATTCTTCCCTTCCCTGGCATCCATCTCCGGGGTTCTGAGTATGTCTTTTCCCTCAGGCGTGTTGACCTTATTTTTGATGAGGTCTTCTCTTCTTCTCTTTAGTACTTAGGATCTAGCCTTAGGCTTTTCCTTTGACTATCTTAGAGGACTAGAATTGGGACCCACCTTTTAGAAATTCAAACCACTTCTTAACTCCCTGCAAACTCCACAAACTTGATCGTAGACCCCTAATCACCTAGAGGGTCGAAATCAAATGTGGAAGTTTAAAGGATTAGTTCTTATAAGACTCTTTGGCCTTAGGACGCCTTACAGGTGGCACAGTGCAGTGAAGGGGCTGACTTACACACACTACACTTATACACTACACCTACACACTACACTTCCACATACCTCCTAAAACCACACCCATACCTAACTTGACCTCTTGACTCATGTAAGTGATCCACATGGATGGTCCTTAACCCCTAAGCCCTTGGCTAAGAGGGTTAGGAACAACATAGTGAATGCCTCGAATGAGTCCCTTCATGGCTCATGTGGGCTTGATATGGCTTCATGGCTCAACGAAAATGATTTCTTTCCACTTAAATTCACCCGATCTTCAATTTCCCAAATTTTCGATTTTTGACCCTCGGGACCCTACACCGCTAGCACTACCCAAAACCGCTGAAATTACCCAAATTTCTCAAAAATTTCCAAATTACCCAAAATTCTCCAAAATCAATCCCAAACATTTCCACATCACTTAAACTGATCATCCATACCCAAAATACCAAAAATTCCAAGAAAACCTCCCAATACCCTCCAAATACCCAAAATACCCCTCTTGGCCTAAAAATCCAAAAATTCAGAAAATTCCCAGAAAATTCCAGAAAATCCCAAATATTCCAAATTTCATTTTGTCCAATTACACCATGGGCCAATTTTGTCAATTTACCCTACTTTTGTCAAAACCCCCAATTTGACCCATTTAAACCCTAAGTGCACCCAATGTCAAACCAAACCTACCCAATTGACCCCAATTTTGGTCCAATTCAATTCTAAACTTCAAATCAATATTCCAAATACCAATCTAGACCAAATCCAAGCCCAATTTGATTGACATTTGGATCCAATCTCACTTTTGGCCTTAAAGCCCAATTTGGACCCATGACCTAAACCTAACCCAAACTCACCCAATTCAACTCCAATTAACCCCAAACCTTTTCTAAATCTTCCTTAACATTCCCACAAACAAAACACTAACATGATTTGTCCAAATTTAGACCCAAACCCCACTCAAATTCAACCCGAGGCTAAAGGACCCATTTTTGACCTAAACCCAAACCTAACCCAAATGAGCCCAAACCCCAAAATCAAAGCCCAACCAAAGCCAAAACCTCTTTGAAACACCCCCATAAACATTTCTCAACATTGATTTTACATCAATTTCAACTCTAGCCCAACATTAGCCCAACTTGGCCCACTTGGACCTACATAGGCCCACTTACCAAATAAACCCAAATTCAAACCTATTCAACTCCAAATCACTTCAAATTGATTCCAAGCCCTTCATAGAACATCCCTAAACCAATTATGACATTTATTTGACAAAGTTCGTCACAAAATTTTTATCCAAATGCCCATCCTAAAATCAAAAGCCCATTTCCCTTAAACTTTCCTAAAAGCCCACTTCACCACATCCAAAGGCCCAAAATCTACCCTAAAGCCCACATGACATCTCCATTTGTCATCCACTTAATTAAATCCATTACCTAAGTCCTAAATTCACCATCAAATTATTCCAAATCAAGTTTCATACAAATTTCCATCAAATTACCAAAAATTCTTAAAACCCATTTTCATGAAATTGACCAAACCTTTTCCCAAGCCAAAGGTGAGCCATGCAAGCCATGGACAAGCCACATGAAGCCATGGAAGGCTTGACATGTGATCAAGCCATTAATGGCAAAAGGAGGGGCCCCTTTCCTAATCCTCCTTAACCCCTTTTTTACCTTAAGCATGTCACACACTAAACCATGCTTAGCCGCCTCATCATGGATGGAGACAACACCACTCTCCCTTGGCTGACCCAACCGATCCTCTCGGCCCAAAATCGGGCCATGGGGAGGTGCACCCAACCCAAACCAATGGGTTGACCAAATTAAGGCCAAAATGACCCCCTCCCCATTCCATTTTAATTCAAACACTTTACACATGTCCAAGCCCAATTGACTTCACCATTGCCGAGCCCCGACCTCCCCGGTCGAGATGGTGACCCATGCCTGCCGGCCGGCCGCTCGGATCGCCGGAAAACACCACACCCGAGAGCATCATGTGAGCCCGAGCTTGGAATTCTCACCTGCTGAGTTGCCCCATGCCCAATGGCCACCATGGCTGTTCTTCTCCTCACCGGAGCAGCTGATCCCATGCCTCGGCTCCCCACGGGAGGCCCTCCACCCTCTCCTGATTTAAACTCCACCCCTCTCGGCCATGAGAGGAGCCGAGCACAAACCTTGCCGAAACTGCGCCAAAATTGTTCCGGACCCTTCTCCACCCTTAGAGCGAGTTGATCCCAGGTGTCGATTTGCCCTAATCCCCAGCTGACAAAATCAAATTTCCCAATCGAAATTCCACCCAAAACCAGGACACTTCTCCACGGTGAGCCAATTCCCAAATTGATTGGTTCTACACCTTCACCGGACCAAGGGAAGGTGTTCACCGGCAAAAGCCCCATCTCCGAGCCACCCGAGTTGCTCCGGCCTCCAAGCTTTGTGATCGGGCTTAGTCGAAATCACATACGGACAATTCACTGGACCGGGAGACTTCATCCGGAGCTTGCGGGATCCGATTGAAGGTGCAACAACTCTCGGATTGAAGCCACACCTCTGCGAGCAAAGGTATGAGCTAATTCTTTATCCCGAGCTTACGGAGATTCTCCATTTCAAATGCCTTAATTTCAATGCATGTTAACCGTATAGATGTGTTCGTCTCTTGAAGACGAATCCATAGAGCATAAGAACATGAAAATCCATTGAGTATCGAGTGAGATCTTAGGGATTTAGTGTGGACGGCTCTCGGGTGAGGACGCTCGGGGACGATGAACGGATGCCGTCCATTCAATACACGCGCGGACGAACGGCTCAGATGGCGTCGGACCGGGAGACGGTACGAGAACCGCGGGGCCCGTGCTGGCGACTCGGGTGGCGGCGTCGAATGGGAGCGCGACGCGTGTGCGTTCGGAGGCTGCCAAGGTTGACGCGGTGCCGCGTGGATAAATAGAAAATTAGGGTATTTTTCTATTTATTTAATTACCTAAACTTCGAAAATTCATATCTCTGTGTAGAAAAATCAGAAAAATAAAATAAAAATACCCTCTTGCTCAGTGAACAGAGGAGAATAATGTGGAAAAAAATCATTTAATTTCATCAAGTATTTTATTTTTTATAATTTATTTACTCTCTGCATTATTTTAATTCTCCATGCATGTATACAATTCACCATGGCATGAGACCATATGGCTTTTGAAGCCTCTAAATTTGGGAACATTCCCTGAATTTTCCAAAGTCAGAGGCCATACCTATGAAAAGTTATTGATTTTTCAAATTCAGGTTACTGTTTTGAGTATTTTAATTCCAATAAATAGCATGTTGTGAAATAAATTCTAGGAAAATTTGGTGATGTTCCTTATGACCGAGAGAACCCTAGGAAAAATAGGTTTTGACTTAGTTCATTTAAAACAACCCTAATTGGCTTAAACACCCAAAATAGGTCTTTATTTAATTAGAGTTAACCAGGCATCAAATTGACTTGAAATCAATTCTCCACTGACCTTTAGGATCGAGAGGAATCCACCATAAAAGTTTGAGGTCGATTGGACTTGGTTAGCCCCACTAATTGGGTTGATTAAGCCACTTAGCCATTTTAAACTTTAAAAATCCATAACTTTTAAAATACCTTTCAAAAATTCACTAAATTGGTTTTGGGGCCTCTCGATATCAGGAGAACCTAAGAAAATTAAAATTTCAATTTTCTAAAAAAGTTGATTTTTAATAATATTTTAATATTTTTAATAATTAAAAAATAATAAAAATCACAAAAATAATAAAATTCACCAAAATGTCACATTTTGAATTTTAATCATATAGGAACAAATCCCACTTTTTTCTTAGGTCTATTTAGTGAGATATTAAATTTTAAAGCTTTAAGGTAATTTTAAAATTAAAAAAAATATATTTTCTAGCTTTTTCACTAAAATAATTATAATAAATTATAGAAAAATCAGAAAATTGCAAAATTTGCTTCTCTGATTTTCTTGATATCAGAGAGATTTTTGAAAATTATAAAATCCATTTTTCAATATTTATTTTATTTTTAAATTAATTAACACTCCAAAATTTAAAATAATTATAATAAAAATAATATAATTCAAAAAATCACCAAAATTGGTCCAAGTGGTTCTCTAGTCATTAGGAATGTCCCCTAATTTTCTTAAGGACAAAAAATTTCCCTTGGTCATGTTATTAAATTTTCCTTGAAAATCTCTATTTTTTACCAAAAATAATTATATAAATAAATTAAATACAGAAAAATCACATTTTCTCCTCTCATGTCTTTATTGACATATGAGTGAAGTCACATAAAAATTTCAAGTTCATTTGAGTTCAATTTAGTGAGTTATGAAATCATTAAGCTTAAAGGGTAAAGTGGTAATTAAATTTTTAACCCTTAATTAAAACTTTAGGTTTAATAAAAAATTAACAAGTAAAATATTTTATCCTAATCTGATTTGGATGATTGAAATTCAAATAATTAAAGGGTAGAAACCCATTAAACAATTTTAAAATGATTAAACTTTAATTAAATAATTGATTAAATTTGGAAGAATAATAAAATTGGAATTATTAAAATAGGGATATTATTAGGAAGAGATTTATTCTTTAATTTAAAAATCCCTAAATTAATTATCTCATTAATATTCAATTCTTAATTAAAATGATAACTCAAATTTAAAATATTAAAAGACTTAATCAATAAACTAAATTTAAATTATTAAACTCTTTTAAAAAAAAGTTCAATTAAAATTAAATAAAATTAAATTAAAATTAAATTAAATTAAATTAAATTAAATTAAGATTAAAAAATTAAATTAAATTAAATCAAATTAAATTAAATTAAACAAATTAAATTAAATTAAATTAAATTAAATTAAATTAAATTAAATTAAATTAAATTAAATTAAATTAAATTAAACTAAATTAAATTAAATAATATTAAATCAAATTAAATTAAATTAAATTAAATTGAATGAAAATTAAATTAAATTAAATAATTAAATTAAATTAAATTAAATTAAATCAAATTAAATTAAAATTAAATCAAATCAAATTAATTAAACATCAAATCAAATTAAATTGAACTATATTGAATTAAATTAAATTAAAACTCAATTAAATTAAATTAAATTAAATTAAATTAAATTAAATTAAATATAACATCACCTAAGACATAAATAATTCAAAATAAATCTAAAATAACTTGAACAACTATTCCAAATTTAAACTCATTAATGGAAATTAAACTAAATCACAAACCATTTGAACACCAATTTACCCTCAAAAGCTTTAGTTATCATAACTCCTAAATAGGACATTAAATGAAATGTTACTTCACTTATAGGATATTCGAATGTCCTAGTTCACTGAGTAAGTTAACAAAACTTGAATCCCGGACGATTAATTCATTTATATAATCGAATTCATTTGGACTTAAAACAATTCTAGTAATATTGAAAAGATGTTTAAGATTTGTCTTAAGCACTTCCTCGATACGATAGGATGTTTATAAGAACAATTGAATTTAATTATTCTTTGATGAAGAAAATCATCCTTAAACAAAAAAACACAAAGAACACTAGACGTCATAGGAGATGACTAGCTATAGGATTAGGAATTTGGTAGAAAACCATAACCTTTCCCTTAGCTTTACCTAGGAACTTGCTTAAATATTCTAATTGTGTTTTAAGTGTAGCTTGGGATGACGGGAAGACCCTTTCTTGCAATTTACATTATTGCAATTTACTTTATTGCAAATGCACTTTACTTTTCTTGCATGATAAGACAACTGTTGCATGAAAACCCACACCTTTAGGATAGTCCCTAAAACTGAAGCCAAAACTAAATTAAACGTCATTGCAAGATAAAATTCACCGCCACAACATTTCAAAATATAAAACAACTCAAAATTTAATCACAAACAGAACACAAAACTACAATTGCAACTAAATTAAAACGTCCTGTTGGATGATCGGGAATACCTCGGATGATGTAACCTACGTGTTGCTAACGGGATTTCTCGCGGTCTAAATGAAAGTGTGGAACTCATTCGGTTGAGTTTAGCAAATTCATCCGGACTAAGTGAATCCGATAAAAATAATGATGCCGGAAGGATGGAACCGTGGGATCTTAGCCGGTGTCGTTATAATCAACTTTAAGATTTGTTTTAATCGAAAACACAAAAAACACTTGGAAAATTAAGACTTCTCTAAACCAAAACACTTTTCTCATCTCCTGATTTATGATTTCTAAAACTAAACCTCTCGCAACAATAAGGAGCTCGGAGCATGGTGGGCGGCACGGCCATCGTCGTCGGCAAAACTTGAACCTACTTCAGCAAAACTTTCCTAGAATTAAATAACCAAGCCATAGGATTTCGAGGTAGTTTGCACTAGTGCAACATAAATCCTCAACCTTTTGTTAGGCATTTGCCTTGCAAATTAAGCCCTAACCGGACTTAGGATTCAGAGGTGGTCGTCGATACGACATAAACCCTCACATCTTCAAGGCTATTTGTATGATTCTATCATATAAGTATAAGTCCTAATTAATTAAAATTGACAAGATCGAAAACATTTAAAAATATTAGGACTTTCTTAAATCTAAGCCAAACAATAGGATAGTCGGGAAATTACCGAAGTTCACTTCGAATCTGTGATTTCTCCTACTTTTCTTCCTTTGGATTCACAAAACAAAATGTTCCAAACTTGATCCATTCCCTATTGAAATTCCAAAATTCAATCCCTTGAAAACTTAAACTTTGAAATCCTTGAGAGCAGAATTATTGATTATTATCGAGAGTTTTCTTAGGTGATTCCCGTCACTTAAGATGTAATTAACTATAGGGGCTTGCCCTTATAGGGAATTTTGAAGAACCCGAGTAATATAAACCTCGTTTAATGTTTTCATATTAAGCGGGGGAATTTTGTCGGCTTATAAAATTGGTTCGCGAGACCGAACGGATGTCACAAATCTTCTAGTTTATTTAATCGAGCCCCACCGTCGAGCGGTGTGTACTATCCTTAGGGATAGATACACGGTTTGTGGTGCGGTGCTCGTTTATATAAACTATTTGGGATGTGAGATCGGTTTAGTCTCATATCTTAAAACCTTCGAATTTGAAATTATTTTCAAAATCAAATACTACTTTTCAAATTATTTATTTTAATTAAATTAAAAATTCGCTAAGCGATTTACGTTAGGCGACCCCTCTTCAAAATAAAACACAACCTAAAAATTCGCCGACAAGGCGGCCTGCTTGGCCCATTCTTTTCAAATCCCGGATGCAATCCACGATTTTCTGTTGTTCATACTCTGAGAATACGTCTGTATGTAGCTCGAGGCCCTCTAGTATATTGATTCTTCTGCCTTTAATTCTCTCGAAGTATTCAAAGGTTTTCTTTTCAACATTCTGCATTCTCTCCAGCTCGTATTCCGGAATGATCTGCAGATGGCGAGGCCTGGTGACATATTGTGGGATATACGGTTCAATCCCTTCACGTTCTCCTGCATACCTCGGCTCCTCGGGGATGATGTCCATCGGGACATCCCCCGGGGTTGCTTCTGCAACAAGGTCATGCATTACTGGTGGTTCTATCTGGTGGCGTGGTAGCCTTCTTTCTTCGGTCTTTGTGAGGTTTCCACTGGTCCTTTCTGTTATCCTAGGAGGCTGGCCTCCTTTCTTCGGAGTTCTGGTGAACCGGTGTCCTTGAAGTGTATGTGCTGGCGTAGCTGATTGTCTCGTCGTCGTTGGTCCGCGGCTAGTTTTGTTAACATCTTACGGATACGGCGATTCTTATTTCTTCGTTGCGTTCGTTGTGAGAGTAGCTCTTCGAACTTCTTGAATCTCTGTGGGCGCGGCGCTGACAAGCTTGCCCTCTGCTGTAGCCACTACAGACTTCATTTTCTTATCTTCTTCAGTGTTTGCCTTTCTTTTCTTGCTGCTGGATTGGTGGCTTGGGCCATCCACTTTCATCACTATCTGCCCGGCGAGTTCTTCTCGATCAGCCGGGACCCGGTCACTTTCCTCGTCTTGTAGGCCTGCTTGGTGCGAAATCCAAGTCGATCTCGATTATCGCTCCATCTTTCACCCTCTTTTCATCGAGTGCGAGGCTTACGCCATTCTTAAAGTTCGGGACCAACCGTCCGTTCGACATTTCCCTGCGAAAAGACAAGGAAAAGGATCAGGGGCTGTACTAAGAACAAGAACATTAAGAAAATGTTTATTAAAGACATTTTTTTTATTATATTATTTTTTCTTATATTTTCAAATTTAACAGGAATGAAGTAGGATAAGATCAGGGAAGAGATTTTGATTTGGAAAAGAAAACAAGGAAAACTTTATTATCATGATTTTATTTATTTTAGCACATTTTATCATTTTTTGGGTTCGGACCCAATCATAAGTAATTACTTCGCCCGTATTTCTTAGGGATGAAGAATTCATTCCTTCGAAACATCAGGTAGCGTAATACTTTTTCAAGTATCGTCCGTTGATCGGAAGCATATGTCGTTCTCCCTGGCAATTCACTAGGCTGGTAGGAACCTCACGAGTATACTTGCTTCAACCACAAACGGTCCTTCCCGAGTGGGTTCAAATTTTCCTCCTATCTTGCGGTGTGCGAGAATAGGTCTCTTGAGAATGAGAACTAAGTCACCAACTTTGAAGGTTCTCGGGCGGACCGGTTTGTCATGGGCTTGAACCATCTTAGCTTGGTATAGTTCTAAATTGCATTGCTGCTGCAAGCCTTTTCCCTTCCGGGCTTTCTAATTCTTCGAGTCGTAATTTGGCGTTCTCTTCGTCGTAATCTTATTTGCAGCGCGATTACGAGTGAAGGAAAGCTGAACCTCTAAAGGTAACAACTGCCTCGGACCCATACACCGGAGCGTAAGGTGTAGCTTGAGTAGGAGTTACGAAGGTTGTCCGGTAGGCCCATAAGGCTTCTAACAACTTCTCGTGCCAATTTCTCTTATTATCGTCCAAGGTTTTCTTTAAGATTTGAACGAGAGTTTTATTAAAAGCCTCGGCGAGGCCGTTTGCTCTTGGGTAGTAAATTGTTGAGTATCGCCGGTCGATTCCGTGTCTCACGACAAAATTGTTAATTTGCGTGCTTCGAATGCTGACCCATTATACGAGATGATCTGCGCGGCACTCCGAAACGGTAGACAACTTGGTTCTTGAAAAGCGCAGCACGTGGTGTGCTTTCACTTCTCTAAGTGGAGCCTGTCTCTGCCGCTTGGAAAAGTAATGCGTAGCGCAAGAATGAAGCGATGTCCTTTTGAAGATGGTGGTTCTATCGGACCCACTATATACGTGCCCCGACATTCGAATGGCCACGACGCAATTGTCGGATGTAGCACATTTGGAGGTTGGTGTAAAACCACTCCGTGCACTTGGCATTGGTGACGGCTCTTGGCGATTTTCATGCGGTCGGTCATCATCGAGGGCCGGTAGTACCCTAGTCTTTTAATTTTCATTTTCATCTTCGGACCCGGCGGTGAGCGCCACGAGTCCTGAATGTACCTCTTTAACAATTTCACGGGCCTCGGACCCGCTTAGGCACCTTAGCCACATTTGATCGAAAGACCATACATGCAATGTGTTGTTTATTAATGCGTAAGACGAGTTCTTTTCTTGATACGATGGGCTAGCGACCTATCGTCTGGTAGCTTTCTGTTTGCGAGTAGTACATCAATGGTCGTCGCCTGATCTTACGTGTTTTACATCCTTTCTTTACTGGTGATTCTTTTTCTTTTTCTGATTTGTGTATTGTGTCTATGTCAGTGATGATAGGACACGACGTCCGTGAGCTGACACTTCCTGCGACTCATCTTGCAAACGAGGCAAATTCTTTTGTGAGACGGGCTAAAGCATCTGCTTAAAGCATTTTCTTTTACGGAATTTTGTAGATTGTCACATTTGGAATCTGTTCAACAGTTGTATGGCATCTTGGAAGTATTGCTCGAGTCTTGGCTTTAAAATTCAGTACTTGTCCAGCGATCTGTTGAATGATTAACTGCGAATCCCCGTAGATGTTGATGTCTGTTATCCCACATTTGAATGGTTAATTCCAGTCCCGTTATGAGGGCTTCGTGATACGCTTCATTGTTTGTACACGGTTACGTCGAGTGGTAGGAGTATCTTAACATCCCCCGCTCTGGTGTTATAAAGATTTGCCCGATTCCTGCCTTACCGGGCACTATCACTTGCGATTCTTCGTCTTTGTGTGCTGAAGATGCTCCGTCGAAATATAATTCCCAACGTCGATCATCAGGGTCTTCTAGGCTCATTATTTGTTCATGCGGCAAATCGTCATTGAGAGGAGATTCGGCGGCAAAGGGTGTCTTTGCGAGGAAGTGCGCTAAGACTTGTCCCTTTACGGCACGAAGAGGCACGAAAGTTATATCGAATTGCAATAATATCATTAACCATACGGCAAGTCTGTCGGAAAGTGTTGGACGAGTCATCGAAGTATTGCAATGGATTAAATTTCGAGATCGAGTTGACCTTATGAGAAAGCATGTAGTGCACGAGCTTTTGAGCGGCGAAGATCGGGGCCAAACAATGCTTTTCGATTGCGGGATACCTTACTTCCGTCGGAAGTAAACGACGGCTTAAATAGTAAAGAGCATTCTCTTTACCCTCATCATTGACACAGAGCTAACGGGGCTCGAGAGAGTCGTCTAAAGCCGCGGTGTAAAGTATCGATGGTCTACACGAGGCCGAGTCTTGCTAAGACGGGAGGTGTCATTAAATATTGCTTAATGTCCTCGAAGGCCTTCGGCATTTCTCTTCCCGAAATAAATTTGGCGTCCTTTTTAACTAGTGCAGAAAGGTGACACCTACCAACGGGTTTGAGATAAAGCGTCGAAGATATGCCGGCTTCCCTTGAAAGGATCGTAGTTGTTTTAAGGTTTTGGGAGGCGGCATTTCTAAGATAGCTTTAATCTTTTCCGGGTCGATTTCAATTCCACGATGTCGGACAACGAATCCTAAGAATTTCCGGAGGTGACGCCGAAGGCGCATTTTAAGGGATTCATCTTAAGGTTAAATTGTCTTAATCGTTCGAAAACAATTCTCGAATCATACGAGTGGTTTTCCTTTACTTTGCTTTTGATGACCACATCGTCCACGTAGCATTCGACTTGATTGTGGATGAGATCATCAAAAATTCTTGTCATTGCTCTACGGTAGGTTGCTCCTGCGTTCTTCGATCCGAATGGCATCCTTTGTGTAGCAAAATACTCCGATCGGCGTTACGAATGCTGTAAGCTTTTCATCTTACGGAGCCATTTTTATCCGGTTGTATCACGAAGATCCATCCATGAATGAGAATATCTCATGTGTCGAAGCAATGTCGATCATTAATTACGGGATCGGTAGAGGGAATTCATCTTTTGGACATGCCTTGTTTAAATCTGCGAAATCCACACATATCACGATCGACCATTCTTCTTTACGTGCGGTACCACATTGGCTAGCCATGTCGGGTATTGTTCTTCACGGACAAATTTAGCGTCTATTAGCTTTTTAACTTCAGCTATGACTTGTTGTTCGATTTCTAGACGCATTCTTACGGGACCTTGTCGGCTGGGACGAAGTAGGATCCACTCCTAGCTTATGAACTGCGACCTGCGGAGCTAATCACGGCATTTCATCGTAGTTCCAAGCAAAACAGTCTTTAAATTCCATTAATAATTTGATTATTTCTTCGGAGTCTTCTTTATTGAGTAAGGAGCTAACAAAGGTAGGTCTAGGCTCTTCGCTAGTACCTAAGTTAACTTTCGTTAACTCATCTATTGTAGATTTGATTTCTTCTTTGAATTCGAGTGGAGCGTCTCAATTTGTAAATCTTCGAGTTCGTTCATAGTTTCCATGCGGTTTTCATTGGACTCGCAAGTGACAACCAAGCAAAATTCGAGTATCGTCGGCGAGTCCTACTTGTGCCGAATCCGAGACCATGCTTTGAATTGGGTGGACGACGGAATTATTCCATAATTTTTCAAAATGTTGTGATTGGCCTTTTGTCCATTGTCGAGGTAAGAAACCACGTTGAATTAAATTTTGAACACGGGGAGAGTACCACTCGAAAGGTAATTCCATTAATTCGATGAAGTGACATCTTCGAAGTGTACATTATTTTCGAGTTTTGGAGGAAGAAGCACCACGGTAGAATTTGATTGGCTTTGTACCGTCGCTACGTACCTCTTTGACCACCATACCCTCGATCTTGTTAGAATGGATCGGGGTTAGGGTCATAGTATGTACGTAGTGGTTAATCTTTTCGTACATTGATTTGTATTCTTCGTTCTTCTCATCTTCGAGAGAGATCTTGAATTGCGGCTTCTTCGACTTATTGTCGCTGCTTCTTGTTTGATTTCTTTTTCTTCTTTAGAACTATCTTCCCGATCAACATTGATGGGCTGGTTTCCTCTGTCCAACTGTCCTAGCGTCTCTACCACGGCCTCGTCCCCGGCCTCGACCTCGGATGCGAGTTGTGGAGAAACCTTCACCATCTCGCCGGAAGGGAGTGGTGAGTGACTGTTGGACTAGAACTTCAGGTTCTTCGTTGTCCTGAACTTTCTTTGCTTCATTTGTTACGGTATCTGCTGGAGAAGATTGTTTTCTTTGGAGGTGCATAATAAGGCTGCGTCTTCATGGATTCCAATCTCATGTACGGAGAATGGTTGTAAGTCACCTTTGATGCCTTTGTTCCCCTCCATCGTAGTATTTAATGCATCGATGTAGAGATGATGGTACCATCCTGTTTTCATGTATCCATGGTCGGCCCGAGTAGAGCGTTGAACGACGTTTACGAATCGATTATGTGAAATTTTGCGGTTGTCTTTGCTAAGTCACCGGTCTTCATCGGTAGCGTTATTGATCCGAGGGCTCTTTCTCCTTTACGGTTGAATCCTCTTAATAACATTTTGTCGGCCTCGAGCTCACGAGCATCAATTTCCAAGTATGCTAGTGTTCGAAGACTCATTATATTGATTGATGCTCCTGGATCCACCAATACTGCGGAGAGTGTAAACTTCCCGATTATAAGCGAAATGTACGATGGTCGGTTGTGATCTAGCTATCCCGAGTAGTAGGTCATTGTCCGTGAAGGTAACACCTCGTTGTTCCTTTAACGAACAAACCTCATCTAAGGAATCTCCGGCCATTTGAGCTAAGAAAATTTCCGGATCGAAGTAAGGCTTTGATCGAGCTTCTCTCATCTCCTTTGATAAGATGAGAGCATCGTAAATGCTCAGTTTGGCCGGTAGTTTCCTAAGATGGGCTAGCACGTTGTAGTCCACTTTATTTCCATGTGTCTCGGCTTCTTCTCGAATGGGTATTTCTTCTGTTGGGGTTGGTTCTTCTTGAACAACCACACGCTTTCCTTTGTCCTTTGGACCCATTCTCGGAGGTAGAACTCTTCCACTTCTTAAGTTGACTTCGCTAATTTCTTCGAATCTAGTGTTGAGCTTGTCGGTGTCTCCTCCTGAATCGGAATGACGAGGCTCTTCCGGATTATCCTCGGAATACGAAGGCTCTAACTCTATCGTGATTGGAGCTCCTCGAAACTCGCGAGATAGATTCGTTGCTTGTTGAACTCTCGTAGCCTCCTTTATGGATGCCTTCTTCGTTATTTTGCTCGTCGAGATCGTGTATGATTTGAGAATTGTCGTTGATGTCGAAATCGATGTCCGGATTGTCGCTAGTTACGTAATCGTTAGAAACAGTCAAAACGTAGCCAACGCCATCACCCTTATCATTATATGATCCCACCGAAGTGAGCAGATAATCATACAAAATCAGAGGTTCGAGGGATTTCTCCCCGAATCGGAAACGACTATCTAGGATAAGCGGCCCCTAGTCTAGCCTTAGGAGTCTCGGTCCTCTCTTCTTCGTCGATTTTCTTCTTTTCTTCGATCGTCTTCTGTTGAGGTGGTTCTTCTATCGCAAGTGATAGTACCGGCTTAACGGGTCTCGAACTCCGAATTGAAGCTCGCAGAGGCGGTTCGGATGCTTGTCTAAAATCTTTTTCGAAGACCTCGTCAGGCGGTAGTCCATCCATCGTCGGTCGTATAGGGATCTATCGGAATGATGGGATCGGTTGAGATAACATTGACGGAACCTCCTTTACGGGGTTCCTTCATGTACTCCTTCGGGATTGTTATATTCCCTTTCCGAAGGTTGTCGTTGAGCCGACTTTTGAAGGTAATGCAATCTTACTATCTTGTGCCCGAGCATCCGGTGGTAGGGGCGAAAGTTGGGATCACCTTTCTTGTTGACTTCCTCGGTCTTTTAGGCTACGGCAGTTGGAAATGCGGAGTCTTCATCGGACTACGGAACATTTTCGGCATCTGCTTCATTCTTGAACGGATATTCTGCTGCTCGGAAGCTCCCTTAATGTACGTTGCGGACGAGGCGGTTGTTCATCTTGTGGAGATGACTGATCGTTGGGCCGGGGTTCTTAGTAGTCTGTTGTGGTTGCTTGCGGCCGTTACGAGTGGTATTTGCATCGGTTGCTTGCCTTTGTCGATGCTTTGCAACGATCCCGGATTTCTTTTCAAAAGTCTTCACGAGGCTTTTGCTTGTCCGTCTTGTCGGCGAAACTTAATTGCTTCGCCTCTTCTTGCAAGCTTCCGGCCTTGCTTAACAACTTCTCGAAAGTCTTAATAGTGAATCCTTTGAGGAGAAGTCTTATCGGGCCGTGAATGCTTTTAAGTAAAATGCCGACGCATGTTGTTCTTGCGGTTGTGGTTCACACTTCATGCTTAAGTTCCTCCATCGAAGTATGTAATCCACCAAAGTTTCGTTCGGCCTTTGTTTCTCTACCACTAAATCACCTATAGTGATGTGGTGCGAGCTCCGGCGAATCGCTTGATGAAGAGGTTCTCTAGCTGCGAGAACGTCTTCATCAGAACCATTTAGTAATTCCGCATACCGGTCGAAGGCGATTCTCGACAGAGCTGGCGACGAGCTGTCGGAAGAGTAATGCATCGCTCCGCCGGCATTGCAACAAGCGGCACGAAAGTGTGCGACATCTTTGTCGGGGATTCCGGTTCCATCGAAGGTCTTGAACGGAGGTGGTACGAAGCCTTTTGGGTATTGGACGGCGTCGAATTCTTCGGGTAAGGTCTGCCGTCCGAATGGATGTCCCGCTCTTCGATTGTGCTTAAGGCTTCTCGCACTCTTTGTTCCACCAAGTTCTTGATATCCTTTTCGGGGATCATACTTTGTGTTGTATCCTTTTCGAGTTGATCATCCCCGTTGACGGATGTAATCTCCTTTCCTCCGTCTACGATGTGAATGACCTGCGGGGTGTCTCTCTTTGTGGTTGCATTTGACTGCGGAGAGTGGCTAGAGCTACGACCATCTCTTCGCATCCTTTTCGCCATTTGGGCGATCGTGTCGTCTTTCTCTCGAAGGTGCCTTCTCATCGGTTCGGCTCCTCTCTTTCTGCGAGCTGCGGGAGCACCTTGCGAAGGCGATGAAGCTCGTGTTTCGACCATGTTGATTTTTGCATATTCGTCGTCCATGAATTCCGATGAATCAATCTCGTCTCCGAACTTTTCTTCTCTTTCTTTTGCCGATCGTCGGATATCGGTTCTCGGCTTTTCCATGGCATCTTCTAGCGGGGCTTTACGTGCGTCCTCGCGGTTGTCGTGCGATAGGCTGCCGGGTCCCCTTTATCGCGGTAGCACTTTCTTCGGATTCGAGTCTCCTGGCGAGACTTTCTTTCTTGAGTCTGTTGTTTCGATCTCGTTGCCCGGTAGTGAGGACGCCATACCATCCTTCTAGCGACGGAAGGTGCTAGGACCGGATGGTGCAGTCGGCCGAAATGCTTTGGAAGGTGGTATCCTCCCTAGTCCGTAATCACGAGACGACGACGGGCGGACTAGCCTTCATTCTTTTACTTGGCTTTTACGTCATGATGGCGGGTTCTACTCGGGGCCCGAGACGGGATTTGGTGGCACCCGCCCTATCCTTCGTAGAATCTCCGATACGGGGCAGTTTTCCTTCTTTGCTAACTTTTCTACCAAAGTTTGCAGTCGAGCAAACGGCGTAGTTCTAGTCCTTTTCTTGCGGTTATCGTTGTAGTATGCGGGCTGAGGCAATGCGGCAGCAATCTTGCGAACATTTTCCTCGTCCTCTGCGGCGGAGAGGGGATGGAACCTGCTTCCTCCCAAAAGTGGTATGTATTCAGGCGGCGGTGTATATTCGGCGGCGGTGTATATTCGGCGGCTACGGGATTTCCTCGGGAAAGCAATTTCGGCGGCTGCGGCTTCTCCGGCGATCCTGCTGCTTCGTTTCTTCTTTGGGTCCTTGTCGGTGATGGAATTCTTGAGCTGGACCCGATTTCGAAAACGAGAAGGTCTCACGGGAAGATCCGTACCCTCCACGGTAACGGGTTCACCATAATTCGGATTTCTTTCCCCTTTAATTTGGCGAAAGTCGGGGTAGGTGCGGAAACAACTAGACCGGTGGGGGTAGTAAGAACGGTCCTCTGCGGACGGCGGTACTCCTCTCGGTCGGGATCCTTTGCGGGGGAGGAAACTCTTGGGTCGACCTGAGGTTGAACTCGGCGGCGGCTTCTCGGCTTCGGATACCTTGTTCGTCGGTGCGAAAAGGGAGACGTCGGTGATCTTGACATTCGTGTTTTCAAATCCTTGTCAAATCGGATGATCCCATTGTCGGGCGGCTCATCCTTATAGACGGCGAAGTCCGGTCCGTTGGTGAAGGAGAAAATCGGCTTTGGGGCTTCCATTTCTGCGGGGTAGATTACAGTTTGTCGGTCCCGAGTTATGCTTCTTTTCTTTAGGACGAAAAGAAAGGAATTGAAAAGAGTCCGAACACATTCTTGTTCATGTATTTATAAGAAGGAATCATTTGTTAAAAGAATCATTTATTAGAGGGTTCGTTTATTTAGAACGGAATGTTCGAAAGGTGTAGAGAAGGTAAGGAATCCGATTCGGAGTTGGAAAGGAAAAGAAAGTCTTATGCGAGACTTCTCGACTCGAAGGATCACTCTGAACTAACACTTATTGGGGGTCCACCCCACCTCGAAATGAGGTAAAAGGATCTCGGAACCTCTCTGTTTAGGGGTGTCTAAACGGTGGCTCCTAAATCCGAGAGAATGTTGGCTATACTTGTTCGAGGTAGAAATGAACATAGCATCCCAACGGAAAGAAGGGTAGTTTGACCCATTAAGGACATGGATACACTACCGATTTTTGAAAGCAGAATTATCTGATTATAATGGAGAGAGGAATTGTCCCCAGCGGAGTCGCCAGAAGTTGTCGGCATATTTTTAGGTCGTGTGTTTTATTTTTGAAAAGGGGTTCGCCTAACAGAAGTTGTCGGCGAATTTTTAATTTAATTTAAATAAATAATTTGAAAAGTAGTATTTGATTTTGAAAATAATTTTAAATTTGAAGGTTTTAAGATATGAGATTAAACCGATCTCACATCCCGAATAGTTTATATAAACGAGCACCGCACCACAAGCCGTGTATCTATCCCTAAGGATAGACACAGCTGCTTGACGGTGGGGCTCGATTAAATAAACTAGAAGATTTGTGACATCCGTTTGGTCGCGAACCAATTTTATAAGCCGACAAATTCCACGCTTAATATGAAAGCATTAAACGGGGTTTATATTACCAGGTTCTTTAAAATTCCCTATAAGGGCAAGCCCACATAGTTAATTACATCTTAAGTGACGGGAATCACCTAAGAAAACTCTCGATAATAATCGATAATTCGCTCTCGAGAATTTCGAAGTTTAAGTTTTCGAAGGATTGAATTTTGGAATTTCGATAGGGAATGGATCAAATTTGGAACATTTTGTTTTGGGAATTCAAAGGAAGAAAAGTAGGAGAAATCACAGATTCGAAGTGAACTTCGGTAATTTCCCGACTATCCTGTTGTTTGGCTTGAGATTTAGGAAAGTCCTAATATTTATTTAATGTTTTGATCTTGCCAATTTTAATTAATTAGGGCTTATATTTGTATGATAAAATCATACAAATAGCCTCGAAGATGTGAGGGTTTATGTCGTATCGGACGACTACCTCGGAATCCTAAGACCGGTTAGGGCTTAATTTGCGATGCAAATGCCTAACGAAGAGTTGAGGATTTATGTTGCACTAGGCAAACTACCTCGAAGTCCTATGGCTTTGTTATTTAATTCTAGAAAGTTTCGTTGAAGTAGACTCGAGTTTTGTCGATGACGATGGCCGTCGTTGCCCACCATGCTCCGAGCTCCTTGTTGTTGCGAGAGGTTTAGTTTTAGAAGTCATAAATCGGGGGATGAGAAAAGTGTTTTGGTTTAGAGAAAATCTTAATTTCCAAGTGTTTTTTATGTTTTAATTAAAACAAATCTTAAAGTTGATTATAACGACACCGGTTAAGATCCCGCGGTTCCATCCTTAGGCATCATTATTTTTATCGGATTCACTTAGTCCGGATGAATTTGCTAAACTCAATTGAATGAGTTCCACACTTTCATTTAGACCGTGGGAAATCCCGTTAGCAACACGTAGGTTACATCATCCGAGGTATTCCCGATCATCCGACAGGACGTTTTAATTTAATTGTAATTGTAGTTTTGTGTTCGTTTGTGATTAAATTTTGAGTTGTTTTATATTTTGAAATGTTGTGGCGGTGAATTTTATCTTGCAATGACTTTTAACTTAGTTTTGGTTTCGGTTTTAGGGACTATCCTAAAGGTGTGGGTTTTCATGCAACGAGTTGTTTATCATGCAAGAAAAGTAAGTGCGATGCGATTAATGAAATTGCAATAATGTAAATTGCAAGAAAGTAAATTGCAATAAAATAAAAGCGTACTCGGAGGGTCTTCCAGTCATCCCAAGCTGCACTTAAAACACAATTAGAATATTTAAGCAAGTTCCTAGGTAAAGCTAAGGTAAGGGTTATGGTTTTCTACCAAATTCCTAATCCTATAGCTAGTCATTTCCTATGACGTCTAGGTTCCTTGTGTTTTGGTTTGAGGACGATTTTCTTCATCGAAGAACAATTAAATTCGATTGTTCTTATAAACATCCTATCATATTGAGGAAGTGTTTAAGAAGAATCTTAAACATCTTTTCGATATTTCTAGAATTGTTTTAAGTCCGAATGGATTTAATTACACAAATGAATTAATCGTCGAGAGATTCGAAGTTTTGTTGTTATCTTGCTCGGTGAAGCTAGGACATTTGAATATCACATAAGTGAAGTAACATTTCATTTAATGTTCGTTTAGGAGTTATGATAACTAAAGCTTTCGAGGGTAAATTGGTGTTGAAATGGTTTGTGATTTAGTTTAATTTCCATTAATGGGTTTAAATTTGGAATAGTGTTCAAGTTATTTTAGATTTATTTTGAATTCTTTGTCTTTGGTGATGTTATATTTAATTCAACTTAATTTAATTTAATTTAATTTAATCTTCAATTTAATTTAATTTAATCTTCAATTTAATTTAATTCAATTTAGTTTGATTTGATGTTAAATTAAATTAATTTGATTTGATTTAATTTTAATTTAATTTGATTTAATTTAATTTTAATTCATTTAATTTAATTTTAATTCATTTTTAATTTGGTTTAACTTAATTTAATTTGATTTTATTTATTTAATTTAATTTAATTTAATTTAAGTCATTTAATTTAATTTAATTTGTTAATTTAATTTAATTTAATTTAATTTAATTTAATTCAACTTTTAATTTTAATTTAATTTAATCTAATTTAATTTACTTAATTTAATTTAATTTTTAATTTAATTTTATTTTTTAATTTTAATTGAAATTTAATTTAATTTAATTTAATTTAATTTACTTAATTTAATTTAAATTTTAATTTAATTTTATTTTTAATTTTAATTAACACTTTAAAAGAGTTTAATAATTTAACTTTAGCTTAATGATTAAGTCTTTTAATATATTTTAAATTTGGGTTATCACTTTAATTAAGAATTGAATATTAATGAGATAATTAATTTAGGGATTTTTAAATTAAAGAATAAATCTCTTCCTAATAATATCCCTATTTTAATAATTCCAATTTTATTATTCTTCCAAATTTAATCAATTATTTAATTAAGGTTTAATCATTTTAAATTGTTTAATGGGTTTCTACTCATTAATTATTTAAATTTCAATGATCCAAATCAGATTAGGATCAAATATTTTATTTATTAATTTTTTTATTAAACCTAAAGTTTTAATTAAGGGTTAAAAATTTTAATTACCACTTTACCCTTTAAGCTTAATAATTTCATAACTCACTAAATTGAACTCAAATGAACTTGAAATTTTTATGTGACTTCACTCATATGTCAATAAAGACATGAGAGGAGAAAATGTGATTTTTCTGTATTTAATTTATTTATATAATTATTTTTGGTGAAAAATAGAGATTTCCAAGGAAAATTTAATAACATGACCAAGGGAAAGTTTCTGTCCTTAAGAAAATTAGGGGACATTCCTAATGACCAGAGGACCACTTGGACCAATTTTGGTGATTTTTTGAATTATATTATTTTTATTATAATTATTTTAAATTTTGGAGTGTTAATTAATTTAAAAATAAAATAAATGTTGAAAAATGAATTTTATATTTTTCAAAAATCTCTCTGATATCAAGGAAATCAGAAAATCAAATTTTCAAATTTTCTGATTTTTCTATGATTTATTATAATTATTTTAGTGAAAATGCTAGAAAATACATTTTTTTAATTTTAAAATTACCCTAGAGCTTTAAAATTTAATATCTCACTAAATAGACCTAAGAAAAATATGGGGTTTGTTCCTAAGTGATTAAAATTCAAAATGTGACATTTTGGTGAATTTTATTATTTTTGTGATTTTTATTATTTTTTAATTATTAAAATATTAAAATAATATTAAAAAATCAACTTTTTTAGAAAATTGAAATTTTAATTTTCTTAAATTTCCCTGATATCAGAGAGGCTCCAAAACCAATTTGGTGAATTTTTGAAAAGTATTTTGAAAGTTATGAATTTTTAAAGTTTAAAATGACTAAATGGCTTAATCGACCCAATTAGTAGGGCTAACCAAGTCCAATTAACCTCAAATTTTTATGATGGGTTCCTCTGATCCTAAAGGTCAGTGGAGAATTGATTTTAAGTCAATTTGATGTATGGTTAGCTCTAATTAATTAGAGATCCATTTTGGGTTTTTAAGCCAATTAGGGTTGTTTTAAATGAACTAACTCAAAACCTATTTTTCCTAAGGTCCTCTGGTCATAAGGAACATCACCAAATTTTCCTAGAATTTATTTCACGACATGCTATTTATTGGAATTAAAATACTCAAAACGAGTAACATGAATTTGAAAAATCAATAACTCTTCATAGGGATGGCCTCGACTTTGGAAAATTCGGGGAATGTTCCCAAATTCAGAGGCTTCAAAGCCCTATGGTCTCATGCCATGGTGAATTGTATACATGCATGGAGAATTAAAAATATGCAGAGAGTAAATAAATTATTAAAAATAAAATACTTGATGAAATTAAATAATTTCTTTTCCACATTATTCTCCTCTGTTCACTAAGCAAGAGGGTATTTTTATTTTATTTTTATGATTTTCCTACACAAAGTTATGAATTTTTGAAGTTTAGGGAATTAAATAAATAGAAAATACCCCTAATTTTCTATTTATCCACGCGGCGCCGCGTCAACCTCGGCAGCTCCGAAACGCCGCGTGTCGCGCTCCCATTCGACTCCGCCATCTGACTCAGCGCTCCGGGGGCCCGCTGTATCGTTCCGTCTCCTGATCCGACGCGATCCTGGCCGTCCGTCCGCGCGTGTATTGAATGGACGGCATCCGTTCATCGTCCCCGAGCGTCCTCACCCGAGAGCCGTCCACACTAAATCCCTAACATCTCACTCGATACTTAATGGATTTTCATGTTCTTATGCTCTATGGATTCTTCTTGAAGAGACGAACACATCTATACGGTGATCATGCATTGAAATTAAAGCATTTGAAATGGAGAATATCCAGAAGCTCGGGATGAAGAATTAGCTCATACCTTTGCTCAGAGAAGTGTGGCTTCGATGCGAGGGTTGTTGCACCTTCGATTGGATCCCGACAAGCTCCGGATGAAGTCTCCCGGTGCAGTGAATTGTCTAGATGTGATTTCGACCAAGCCCGATCACAAAGCTTGGAGGCTGGAGCAAGCCGGGTGGCTCGGAGATGGGGCTTTCGTTGGTGGACACCTTCCCTCGGTGCGAGTGAAGGTGTAGGACCAATCGATTTGAGGATTAATCCATTGTGGAGAAGTGTCACTGGTTTTGGGTGGAATTTCGGTTGAGAAATTGGATTTTGTCGAGTGGAGATTAGGGCAAATTGACACTGGGGATCAACTGCTCTAAGGGTGGAGAAGGGTTTGGAACAATTTTGGCAGAGTTTCGGCAAGGTTTGTCTAACTCTCCTCTCATGGCCGTGAGGGGGTGGTGTTTAAATAGGAGAGGGTGGAGGGCCTCCTAGGGAGAGTTAGGGCTTGGGATCAGCTGCTCTGGGCATGGGAAGAACAGCCATGGTGGCCATTGGGGATGGGGCAGCTCAGCAAGGGAGAATTCCTAGGTTGGCTCACATGTGAGCTCTCGGCCATGGTGTTTTCCGGCGGCCTGGTGGCTGGCCGGCCAGGCATGGGTCACCCTCAAGGTCAGGTGGGTCAGGGCTGGGACTTGGTGCAAGCAATTGGCAAATGCCATGTGTAAAGAGCTTGGATTGAAATGGAATGGGGGAAAGACCATTTTGGGTTCAAATGAGTCAACCCATGGTTTTGGGCTAGGTTCACCACCCAAGGCCTGGTCTTGGGCTGAAAAGGGTCACTTGGGTCAGCCAAGAGAGAATGGTGTGGTCTTCATCCATGATGAGGTGGCTAAGCATGGTTTAGTGTGTGACATGCTTAAGGTAAAAAAGGGTTTAAGGAGGATTAGGAAAGGGGCCCCTCCTTTTTCCATTAATGGCTTGATCACATGTCAAGCCTGTTGACCTCATTTTTGATGAGGTCTTCTCTTCTTCTCTTTAGTACTTATGATCTAGCCTTAGGCTTTTCCTTTGAGTATCTTTGAGGACTAGAATTGGGAACCACCTTCTAGAATTTCAAACCACTTCTTAACTCCTGCAAACTCCACAAACTTGACTGTAGACCCCTAATCACCTAGAGGGTTGAAATCAAATGTGGAAGTTTAAAGGATGAGTTCCTATAGGACTCTTTGGCCTTAGGGCAGCCCTGGGTGGCCTGGTCTGGTGAAGGGGCTGACTTACACGCACACTACACTTATACACTACACCTACACACTACACTTCCACATACCTCCTAAAACCACAACTCATGTAGGTGATTCACATGGATGGTCCTTAACCCCTAAGCCCTTGGCTAAGAGGGTTAGGAACAACATAGTGAATGCCTCAAATGAGTCCCTTCATGGCTCATATGGAATTGATATGGCTTCATGGCTCAACCAAAATGACTTCATTCCACTTACATTCACCCGATCTTCAATTTCCCAAATTTTCGATTTTTGACCTCAGAGACCCTACACGCTTAGCTTACCCAGAAACCCTCGAAATTACCCAGAACTTCTCAAAAATTTCCAAATTACCCAAAATTCTCCAAAATCATTCCCAAACATTTCCACATCACTTAAACTGATCATCCATACCAAAAAATACCAAAAATTCCAAAAATACCTCCCGATACCCTCCGAATACCCGAAATACCCCTCTTGGCGAAAAATCCAAAAATTCAGAAAATTCCCAGAAAATTCTAGAAAATCCCAAATATTCCCAATTTCATTTTGTCCAACTACACCATGGGCCAATTTTGTCAATTTACCCTACTTTTGTCAAAACCCCAATTTGACCATTTTAACCACTAAGTGAACCCGATGTCAGAACCAAACCTACCCGATTGACCCCGATTTTGGTCCAATTCAATTCTAAACTTCAAATAAATATCCCAAATACCAATCTAGACCAAATCCAAGCCCAATTTGATTGACATTTGGATCCAATCTCACTTTTGGCCTTAAAGCCCGATTTGGACCCATGACCCGAACCTAACCCGAACTCACTCGATTCAATTCCAATTAACCCCAAATCTTTTCTAAATCTTCCTTAACATTCCCACAAGCAAACTACTAACATGATTTGCCCAAAATTTAGACCCAAACCCCACTCAAACTCAACCCCGAGGTTAAAAGGCCCATTTTTGACCTAAACCCAAACCTAACCCAAATGAGCCCAAACCCCAAAATCAAAGCCCAACCAAAGCCAAAACCTCTTTGAAACACCCCCATAAACATTTCTAAACATTGATTTTACATCAATTTCAACCCTAGCCCAACATTAGCCCAACTTGGCCCACTTGGACCTACATAGGCCCACTTACCAAATAAATCCGAATTCGAACCAATTCGACTCCAAATCACATCAAATTGATTCCAAGCCCTTCATAGAACATCCACTAAACCAATTATGACACTTATTTGACAAAGTTCTTCACAAAATTTTTTATCCAAATGCCCATCCTAAAATCAAAAGCCCATTTCCCTTAAACTTTCCTAAAAGCCCACTCCCTTCAAATTCAAAAGCCCAAATTCATCCAAAGCCCACATGACACTTCCTTTCATCATCCATTTAATCAAAATTGTCCCTAAGTTCCAAAATCATCAATTAAATAATTCCAAATCAAGCCACATGCCAAATCACCCCAAAATATCCAAAATTCTTAAAACCCATTTTTATGAAATTGACCCAGACCTTTTCCCGAAGCGAAATGGAGCCAGTGGAGCCATGCACAAGCCATATGCAAGCCATGAGAGCCTCTTTACATGTCACCATGCCATTTTGGGCAACAGGAGGAGACTCTTTCCTTAATTCCTAAAGGTGATTAACCACTCCCATGATTCCCCTTAACCATGCTTATGCCTAATGGTGCTTGGATGGTGACTTGACCCTACTGATTATGCTGAGCCAAATCACTTTTCCCTCAGCCATACACAGAGCACTTGATCCCCAGTGAGATCCCCCTGCCATTTCTCCTCTGTGAGCTCAATTTCAGAGTTGAAATTCCACCCAAAACCAGGACACTTCTCCACAGTGAGCCAATTCCCAAATTGATTGGTTCTACACCTTCACCGGACGAGGGAAGGTGTCCACCGGTAAAAGCCCCATCTCGAGGCCACCCGGTTGCTCCGGCCTCCAAGCTTTGTGATCGGGCTTGGTCGAAATCACATCCGGACAATTCACTGGACCGGGAGACTTCATGCGGAGCTTGCTGGGATCCGATCGAAGGTGCAACAACTCTCGGATTGAAGCCACACTTCTACGAGCAAAGGTATGAGCTAATTCTTCATCCCAGAGCTTCTGGAGATTCTCCATTTCAAATGCCTTATTTTCAATGCATGTTAACCGTATAGATGTGTTCGTCTCTTCAAGACGAATCCATAGAGCATAAGAACATAAAAATCCATTGAGTATCGAGTGAGATCTTAGAGATTTAGTGTGGACGGCTCTCGGGTGAGGACGCTCGGGGACGATGAACGGATGCCGTCCATTCAATACATGCGCGGACGAACGGCTCAGATGGCGTCGGACCAGGAGACGGTACGAGAACCGCGGGGCCCGGGCTGCGCGACTCGGGTGGCGGCGTCGAATGGGAGCGCGACGCGTGTGCGTTCGGAGGCTGCCAGAGGTTGACGCGGCGCCGCGTGGATAAATAGAAAATTAGGGTATTTTTCTATTTATTTAATTCCCTAAACTTCAAAAATTCATATCTCTGTGTAGAAAAATCGGAAAAATAAAATAAAAATACCCTGTTGCTCGAGTGAACAGAGGAGAATAATGTGGAAAAGAAATCATTTAATTTCATCAAGTATTTTATTTTTTATAATTTATTTACTCTCTGCATTATTTTAATTCTCCATGCATGCATACAATTCACCATGGCATGAGACCATAGGGCTTTTGAAGCCTCCGAATTTGGGAACATTCCCGAATTTTCCAAAGTCGAGGCCATCCCTATAAAAAGTTATTGATTTTTCAAATTCATGTTGCTCGTTTTGAGTATTTTAATTCCAATAAATAGCATGTTGTGAAATAAATTCTAGGAAAATTTGGTGATGTTTCTTATGACCGGAGAACCCTAGGAAAAATAGGTTTTGACTTAGTTCATTTAAAACAACCCTAATTGGCTTAAACACCCAAAATAGGTCTTTAATTAATTAGAGTTGACCATGCATCAAATTGACTTGAAATCAATTCTCCACTGACCTTTAGGATCAGAGGAATCCACCATAAAAGTTTGAGGTCAATTGTACTTGGTTAGCCCCACTAATTGGGTTGATTAAGCCACTTAGTCATTTTAAACTTTAAAAATTCATAACTTTTAAAATACCTTTCAAGAATTCACCAAATTGGTTTTGGGGCCTCTCTGATATCAGGGGAACCTAAGAAAATTAAAATTTCAATTTTCTAAAAAAGTTGATTTTTAATCATATTTTAATATTTTTAATAATTAAAAAAATAATAAAATCACAAAAATAATAAAATTCACCAAAATGTCACATTTTGAATTTTAATCACATAGGAACAAATCCCACATTTTTCTTAGGTCTATTTGGTGAGATATTAAATTTTAAAGCTTTAAGGTAATTTTAAAATTAAAAAAATGTATTTTCTAGCATTTTCACTAAAATAATTATAATAAATTATAGAAAAATCAGAAAATTACAAAATTTGCTTCTCTGGTTTCCTTGATATCAGAGAGATTTTTGAAAAATATAAAATTCATTTTTCAACATTTATTTTATTTTTAAATTAATTAACACTCCAAAACTTAAAATAATTATAATAAAAATAATATAATTCAAAAAATCACCAAAATTGGTCCAAGTGGTTCTCTGGTCATTAGGAATGTCCCCTAATTTTCTTAAGGACAGAAACTTTCCCTTGATCATGTTATTAAATTTTCCTTGGAAATCTCTATTTTTCACCAAAAATAATTATATAAATAAATTAAATACAAAAAAAATCACATTTTCTCCTCTCATGTCTTTATTGACACATGAGTGAAGTCACATAAAAATTTTAAGTTTATTTGAGTTCAATTTAGTGAGTTATGAAATTATTAAGCTTAAAGGGTAAAGTGGTAATTAAAATTTTTAATCCTTAATTAAAACTTTAGGTTTAATAAAAATTAATAAGTAAAATATTTGATCCTAATCTGATTTGGATGATTGAAATTCAAATAATTAAAGGGTAGAAACTCATTAAACAATTTTAAAATGATTAAACTTTAATTAAATAATGGATTAAATTTGGAAGAATAATAAAATTGGAATTATTAAAATAGGGATATTATTAGGAAAAGATTTATTCTTTAATTTAAAAAAATCCCTAAATTAATTATCTCATTAATATTCAATCCTTAATTAAAATGATAACTCAAATTTAAAATATTAAAAGACTTAATTATTAAACCCTTTTAAAAATTTCAATTAAAATTAAAAATTAAATTAAATTAATTGAATTGAATTAAATTAAATTAAAATTAAATTAAATTAAATAAATTAAATAATTGAATTAAATTAAATAAATTAAATTAAAATTAAATTAAATTAAATTAAATAAATTAAATAATTGAATTAAATTAAATAAATTAAATTAAAATTAAATTAAATAAATTAAATTAAATTAAATAATTGAATTAAATTAAATAAATCAAATCAAATTAAATTAAATTAAATAAATTAAAATAAATTAAATTAAATTAAATTAAATTAAAATTAAATTAAATCAAATTAAATCAAATTAAATCAAATTAAATTAAATTAAATTAAATTAAATTAAATCAAATTAAATTAAAATTAAATTAAATTAAATTAATTTGACATCAAATCAAACTCAATTGAATTAAATTAAATTAAAACTCAATTAAATTAAATTAAATTGAATTAAATATAACATCACTAAAGACATAAAGAATTCAAAATAAATATAAAGCAACTTGAACACTATTCCAAATTTAAACTCTTTAACTTAAACCAAATCATTTGAACACCAATTTTCCCTCAAAAGCTTTAGTTATCATAACTCCTAAATAGAACATTAAATGAAATGTTACTTCACTTGTAGGATATTCAAATGTCCTAGTTCATTGAGCAAGATAACAACAAGCTTGAATTCCGGACGATTAATTCATTTGTATAATTAAATTCATTTGGACTTAAAACAATCCTAGAAATATTGAAAAGATGTTTAAGATTTGTCTTAAGCACTTCCTCGATATGATAGGATGTTCATAAGAACAATTGAACTTAATTATTCTTTGATGAAGAAAATCGTCCTCGAACCAAACACGAAGAACCTAGACGTCATAGGAGATGACTAGGTATAGGATTAGGAATTTGGTAGAAAACCCTAACCATTCCCTTAGCTTTACCTAGGAACTTGCTTAAATATTCTAATTGTGTTTTAAGTGCAGCTTGGGATGACGGGAAGACCCTCCAGGTACGCTTTTATTTTATTGCAATTTACTTTCTTGCAATTTACTTTCCTGCAATTTACTTTCTTGCAAATGTACTTTATTTTTCTTGCATGATAAAACAACTGTTGCATGAAAACCCACACCTTTAGGATAGCCCCTAAAACTGAAACCAAAACAAAATTAAAAGTCATTGCAAGATAAAATTCACCGCCACAACATTTCAAAATATAAAACAACTCAAAATTTAATCACAAACAGTAACACAAACCGCAATTACAACTAAATTAAAATGTCCTGTTGGATGATCGGGAATACCTCGGATGATGTAACCTACGTGTTGCTAACGGGATTTCCCACGGTCTAAATGAAAGTGTGGAACTCATTCGGTTGAGTTTAGCAAATTCATCTGGACTAAGTGAATCCGATAAAAATAATGATGCCGGAAGGATGGAACCGTGGGATCTTAACCGGTGTCGTTATAATCAACTTTAAGATTTGTTTTAATCAAAACACAAAAAACACTTGGAAAATTAATACTTCTCTAAACCAAAACACTTTTCTCATCTCCTGATTTATGATTTCTAAAACTAAACCTCTGCAACAATAAGGAGCTCGGAGCGTGGTGGGCAGCACGGCCATCTTCATCAGCAAAACTTGAACCTACTTCAGCAAAACTTTCCTAGAATTAAATAACCAAGCCATAGGACTTCGAGGTAGTTTGCCTGGTGCAACATAAATCCTCAACCTTTTGTTAGGCATTTGCACTGCAAATTAAGCCCTGACCAGTTTTAGGATTCCGAGGTAGTCGTCCGATACGACATAAAACCCTCACATCTTCAAGGCTATTTGCATGATTCTATCATATAAGTATAAGTCCTAATTAATTAAAATTGACAAAATCAAAACATTTAAATAAACATTAGGATTTTCCTAAATTTAAGCCAAACAATAGGATAGTCTGGAAATTACCGAAGTTCACTTCGAATCTGTGATTTCTCCTACTTCTCTTCCTTTGGATTCACAAAACAAAATGTTCCAAACTTGATCCATTCCCTATTGAAATTCCAAAATTCAATCCCTTGAAAACTTAAACTTTGAAATCCTTGAGAGCGAGAATTATTGATTATTATCGAGAGTTTTCTTAGGTGATTCCCATCACTTAAGATGTAATTAACTATAGGGGCTTGCCCTTATAGTGGAATTTTGAAGAACCTGAGTAATATAAACCCCGTCTAATGTTTTCATATTAAACGAGGGAATTTTGTCGGCTTATAAAATTGGTTCGCGACCAAACGGATGTCACAAATCTTCTAGTTTATTTAATCGAGCCCCACCGTCAGCGATGGTGTCTATCCTTAGGGATAGATACACGGTTTGTGGTGCGGTGCTCGTTTATATAAACTACTTGGGATGTGAGATCGGTTTAATCTCATATCTTAAAACCATCAAATTTAAAATTATTTTCAAAATCAAATACTACTTTTCAAATTATTTATTTTAATTAAATTAAAAAATTCGCCGACAGCTTCTGTTAGGCGACCCCCCCTTTAAAATAACACACAACCTAAAAATATGCCGACAAAGCCTTCCATGGCTTCATGTGGCTTGTCCATGGCTTGCATGGCTCACCTTTGGCTTGGGAAAAGTGGAGTCAATTTCATGGAAATAGATTTTAGGAATTTTTGGTAATTTGATGGAAATTTGTATGAAACTTGATTTGGAATAATTTGATGGTGAATTTAGGACTTAGGGAATGGCTTTTATTAAGTGGATGGCAAGTGGAGATGTCATCTGGGCTTTAGGGTAGATTTTGGGCTTTTTAAAATGGTTTAGGAAAGTGGGCTTTTGAATTTTAAAAGGGATTTTGGGATGAAATTTTGTAAAGAGGTTGGGCCAAATAATTGTTGGGTTTAGCTCATGGATGTGTCATGAGTGACTTGAAGCAAATTGGGGGTGATTTGGGTTTGAATTGGGTTGAATTTGGGCTCTTTTGGTGAATGGGCCAATATAGGTCTAAGTGGGCCAAGTTGGGCCAATGTTGGGCTAGGGTTGAAATTGATGTAAAATTAATGTTTAGAAATGTTTATGGGAGTGTTTCAAAGAGGTTTTGACTTTGGTTGGGCTTTGATTTTGGGGTTTGGGCTCATTTGGGTTAGGTTTGGGTTTAGGCCAAAATTGGGCCTTTTAGCTTTGGGTTGAAATTGAGTGGGGTTTGGGTCCAAATTTTGGGCAAATCATGTTAGTGTTTTGCTTGTGGGGATGCTAAGGAAAGTTTAGAAAAGATTTGGGGTTAATTGGAGTTGAATTGGGTGAGTTTGGGTTAGGTTTGGGTCATGGGTCCAAATTGGGCTTTAAGGCAAAAAGTGAAATTGGATCCAAATGTCAATCAAATTGGACTTGGATTTGGTCTAGATTGGTGTTGGGAATGTTGAATTGAAGTTTAGAATTGAATTGGACCAGAATTTGGGTCAATTGGATAGGTTTGGTTTGACATTGGGTTCACTTTGGGTTAAAATGGGTCAAATTGGGAGTTTTGACAAAAGTAGGGTAAATTGACAAAATTGGCCCATGGTGTAGTTGAACAAAATGAATTTGGGAATAATTGGGATTTTCTGGAATTTTCTGGGAATTTTCTGAATTTTTGGATTTTTGGGTCAAGGGGGGTATTTTGGGTATTTGGAGGGTATTGGGAGGTATTTTTGGAATTTTTGGTATTTTTGGCTATGGATGATCAACTTGATTGGTGTGGAAATATTTGGGATTGATTTTGAGGGATTTTGGGTAATTTAGGTGATTTTGAAAAAATTGGGTAATTTCAAGGGTTTTGGGTAGGTTAGGCGGGTGTAGGGTCCCGGGGGTCAAAAATTGAAAATTTGAAAAATTGAAAATTTGGAAAATTGAAAATTTGGAAAACTGAAGATTTGGAAAATTGAAGATTGGGTAAATTTGAGTGGAATGAAATCATTTTGGTTGAGCCATGAAGCCACATCAAGCGCACATGAGCCATGAAGGGACTCATTTGAGGCATCCACTATGTTGTTCCTAACCCTCTTAGCCAAGGGCTTAGGGGTTAAGGACCATCCATGTGAATCACCTACATGAGTCAGGAGGCCAAGTTAGGTATAGGTGTGTGAAAGTGTAGTGTATAGGTGTAGTGTGTGTGTAAGTCGGCCCCTTCACTGGACCAGGCCACCCAGGGCAGTCCTAAGGCCAAAGAGTCCTATAGGAACTCATCCTTTAAACTTCCACATTTGATTTCAACCCTCTAGGTGATTAAGGGTCTACAGTCAAGTTTGTGGAGTTTGCAGGGAGTTAAGAAGTGGTTTGAATTTCTAAAAGGTGGGTCCCAATTCTAGTCCTCTAAGATAGTCAAAGGAAAAGCCTAAGGCTAGATCCTAAGTACTAAAGGGAAGAAGAGAAGACCTCATCAAAAATGAGGTCAACACGTTTATGCTTAAAGGATTTACAATAAAAACTTTTGAAAAATTGCTCAGTAAAACTGCCAATCTTCAAGAAGACGCTAAGCAAATGAGTGTAACGGAAAAGACTTAAAAGACAAAGACTGTCAAGACATTTGAAAAGAGACCGGGAAATGTTGTGGAAAAAGGTAAACAAGTGATGAGGGTTCAACCTGAACCAAAGAAGCAACGAAAAAATCCGTCAACGTCACAGACATCACCTCAATTACAACTTCAACAACCAATCCCAGTAGCGATAGATGAAAGAACAATGGCCGAAAGAATGAATATTGAATATTCATTTAAAATGGAAACTGTCAGCAAAATATTCCGTAGCTTGCTTATAATTCCAAAATTTAAGCTACCAAAAGCTTAGAGGCTAGCAGAAGTAGACTTGAAGGACAATCCCAACTATTGTCCTTATCATAAAATGCTCGGACACAAGATTAAAGAATGTTTTGTCTTCAAAGACTGGTTAGAGAGCAATTTTAAAGAAGGAAATATAGTAATCCCTAAAGAATATTTGAAAGAACCTGACAAAAGTGCAATCAATATGATTTCGGTGGAAAAATTTAATTCCAAAAGCAAGAACAAAGACACTGTTCGAGGTAAATCTTCTGAGGAGATCCTTACCGAATATCAGGTTACAAAGCCTCCCAAGAAAAAGAAAAATAAAGAACTGAAAAGGATTAGAGGTCTTCCAGATATAGGGACTGCAGCTCCTTTTTTATCCTCTCGTTCTTATGTTTCCTCATCTTCTACTAGAATAGTTATATCGGATGAAGGACGAAATATCCTTGAACCGATGACTTTGTATGACTTCCTTTTTGCGCCTACTGTGAATAATAATAATTCCAGTTCTACTTACATTCTGTCTATTTTGGGTGAGGCTTCTGAAAATGATTATTCAAATCCTAATCCTGTAGACAATACTCAAATTGTAAATCATCTTGATAAATCTAAAGACAACCAAGATGACAAAAACATTAATGAAAATTCTGACAATGACAAAGATGAAAATGACATTACTACGCTCCAATTACAAGGAACCCTGATTTCCATTGAATTGGAATCTTCAGACTCAGAGACAAAAGAGTTGGATGAAGAGATAATTGAAATCAATTTGAGGAGTGGAAAGGTTCTACCTCCTAGAATAGCTCCACAAGAAAAGGAAAAATAAATAGTCACATTAGAAAAGATCATTCCTCCAATACATCCTCAACTCCTTAAAAGAGATAAGGATGATCTTCATAATAAAGTGAACTATAATGTACTAGCTCAATTGAGGAAATTACCAGCAAAATTGAATATCTCTGACGCTCTTATGCTTTCCAAAGAAATGAGAGAGTCATAGCTCTTTTAGATCCAGTCATTTGCCTAGCTCAACTTGCTAGTATTACTCAGAATGAAGTTTGTCCATTAGAAGAATCAATGAAGATTACCTTCTCTGATAATGACTTGTTGCTCGGAACAATTGAACACAATCATCCAGTGTATATCGCAGCAAACATAAATAACACAACACTTTAAAGGGTTCTTATTGACCCAGGTGCCTCAATTAACATTATGAATCTCAGAACTCTTGCATATCTAGATATTGATGCATCCCAACTATCAAGAGATACGATGATGTTAAAGATTTTATCAACAAGGAGAACGAGCTCTGGGATTAATAACATTGCTCTTAAAGATAGTCGACTTGACGACAACGGCAAAATTCCATATCGTTGATTTAGATACATCTTTTAATGCCTTACTTGGCAGACCATGGCTTCATGAATACAAAATGGTTCCTTTTTTGTTGCATCAATGCATAAAATATTTACGAAAAGGATAAGAGTGTTGTATTGTAGGAGATTTGCAACCGTGAAATTGGTATACATGAAGATGCAACATATTACACTCCTATAAAGAGAACAATATTCTCCAAAGAGACAATGATGAATATGAAAGAAAAAGACAAAGAAAAAAAAAATAAACGAAAAAGATCATTTTTCTTCAACAAAGACAAAAGGAGTTAATTCTCGTCAGACTTATACTCGAGGTGAGGACGAGGACGAGGGAAAGAAGATCTGATTGTTACAATGAAGAAACCATTGAAATTCAAAATTCACCTGGACTCTGAAAAAGAAATGACATCGATGGTTTTAAGGGAACCTCAATTCAAAATACCTCTAATAGAAGAAGACAAAGAGAAACAATTTGAATCTATGTATGACAAAATCAATCATTATATACATTCTATGACTCTAAGTCCAATCTCTACTGCTAAGATTGAGAATTTAGTAGTCAAAGAAGTATGTAATGATGACAAAAAGCCAATTAAGTTTAGAATTGGCTCTACTTCTTCTAGTACTGAAACTGATATAAAAATAGAAGATGAAGATCTTCCAAAATCAATGAAAATTCCTTTTGAGTTGTACTCTCCTTGGGCACAAAAATTTATTCAAAATAGTTTAATGCTCAAACAATGGTCTTTGAAACAACCACATTTTATTGAACAAATGTATAATAATAACAAATAAAATCCTAACTCCAAAGAAGGTGTTGGATTTGGTACTTTGGAACCATTAGATGATACGAAATTTTGCTTGGTCATCAATGAAGAACATAATTCCAAAATGATATCTGATCTTCCAATCGAAGATGCTCCTCCAGAATTGGAAGAAGAAATTAAATCAACAATTGATGAATCAAAAGAAATAAATTTAGGAACTTATGAAAATCCAAAACATACTTTCATTAGTTCATTCCTTAATGATGAAAAAGCAAAAGACATAATTCAATTGTTGACAGAATACAAAGACTGCTTTGTTTATCTCAAGAAGTTGCAGTCCATAAACTTGGGATAAATCAAATCACAATCCCTGTTAAACAAGATCCAAGAAGGATGTTTGTTGAAATAGAGCAACAAGTCGTTGCAGAAGCTAAAAAATTGATAGAAGCCGACTTTATACGAGAAGAAAATTATCCGACATGGTTAGCTAATGTGGTGCCAGTTTAAAAGAAAAATGGTCAGATAAGGGTTTGCATAGACTTCAGGGACTTGAATAAAACATGTCCAAAAGATGAATTCCCTTTACTAATTCCTGAATTAATGGTTGATATAGCATCGAAACATGCAATATTTTCCTTCATGGATGGATCATCAAGATATAATCAAATAAAAATGTTTTCGGAGGATGAAACAAATACAGCCTTCTAGACACCCATAGGGGTATATTGCTACAAGGTTATGCCATTTGGACTAAAGAATGCTGGTGCAACCTATCAGAGAGCCATGACACGGATCTTCGATGAATTAATACACAATCAAGTCGAATGCTATGTGGACGATCTGGTTGTCAACAGTAAACGAAAAGATGATCATATATACGATTTGAGAATTGTCTTTGAACGACTAAGACAATACAATCTTAAAATGATGCCCGTCTGAATTGATCAGTGATGGTAACAAGACCCCAGGAGCGATCGTAATGGTCAATGGTTTCGTAAATCCCACTAAATCCTTAATTGCCGCGGACCAAGCTCTAGTTCAAGTAGGAATTCCTGTCGCTAAAAAAATTTTTGACGAACGAAGATTGTGCGCTTTCGGTGTCACTTCATGAAAATTTTTAGGATTTGTAGTTCGACATCGTGGGATAGAAATTGATCCTCTCAAAATGGTAGCCATCCTAAATATGCCTCCTCCTAAAAATCTAACTCATTTGAGATCATTTCAAGGAAATTTAGCGTATATAAGACATTTTATTTCCAATATGTTAGGTAGGGGTCAGCCTCTTACTGCCCTAACCAGAAAATATACCAAATTTGTGTGGGATGAAAAATACCAAAACACCTTTGAAAATATCAAACAATACCTGACAACTCCTCCTGTTTTAGCAGCTCCTGTAGTAGGAAAACCTCTATCCTTTACACTGCAACACTGGGCAATTCCCTTGGAGCACTATTGGCACAAGTAAATGACGAGGGAAAAGAAAGTGCATTATACTATCTAAGCCGTTGTCTGGTTCGGATAGAAATAAAATACCAACAATTGAGAAACATTGCTTAGCCTTGATTTTTGTAGTTTAAAAACTATGGCACTATATTGTTTCTCATAAAGTAACTCTTATTTCAAGAGTTAACCCGCTACAATATTTAATGACATGACCGACACTTTCCGGTAGATTAGCAAGATGGGCAATGATCTTACTCCAATTCGACATAACATTTGTACCATTGTGTGCTGTCAAAGGATAAATCTTGGCAGATTTCTTAGCAGCACACCTAATTCCAACTGTATCACCTCTCAATGATGATTTAACTGATGAACAAATATCAGAAATATTCAAACGTGCAATGATGGGAACTCTACTTTGACGGAGCATCATCTGCACGGAAAGATAAAGACAAACAGACAATTGTACCAGGGAAAGCTGGAGTAGGATTGATTTTCATCACTCCAGACAAAACGATGATGCCTTTTTCCTATCATCTGACAGAACCATGCACAAATAATGAAGCCGAGTATGAAGCCCTCATAACCGGTCTAGAATTGACAATTAAAATGGAAATTAAAAGTATTGACATTTATGGAGATTCTCAGTTGATTATCAATCAAATCGCTGGCAAATATAAGACTCTGAAACCTCTACTTGAACAATATTCTCATTACACTCTGAAGCTGCTTCAGCAAATTTCTGATGTGACATTTTTCTTAATCCAGAGAAGAGATAATTCTTTAGCGGATGCTTTGGCAAAACTTGCAAGAGAGTTTGCCTATCCAGAAGAAGACGACATATCAATTTCTATAAAAGGATGACAAGTTCTTTCTCAAATTGACATGGATAATTTACATAAAATTGGTGAAAACATGACAGTGATAACAAATGATGAAATGGATGATTGGGACAACCAATTATTCAATATTTACAAACTGGAAGGTTGCCTGAAAACACTTCTATTTCCACTTAAATTAAGCAAAGAGCATTATCATATGCTCTAATAAATGATGTCCTTTATAAACAATCTTTTGACCAAATGTGGTTAAGGTGGTTAAACCAAGTTGACGTTTAAGAGATTGTTAAGGAGGTCCATTTAGGTTTATGTGGCGTGCATCAATCTGGACCTAAAATGAAAATGAAAATAAAAAGAATGGAATATTATTGGCCGACAAGGATGACTGATTGTCTTGACGTTGTAAAGAAATGTCATCAATGTCAGATACATGGGGTAGTTTTACACCAGCGTCCAAATTTCTTACATCCAACTATTGCATCTTGGACATTTGAATATTGGGGCACCTGCATAGTGGGCCCGATAGATCCTCCATCATCTAAGGGTCATCGATTTATTCTAGCAGCAACTAATTATTTCTCCAAATGGGTAGAAGCGTTACCGCTTAGTGAAGTCAAGGCAGAACAACTAATTTATTTCTTCAAGACACATATTGTTTATATATTTGGAATCCCTCGAAGGGTCATATCAGACAATGGATTGGCCTTTAAAAATGCAAAAATAATCAACTTTATCCAAAGACATGGGATAGGCTGGAGGTATTCCACAATCTATTATCCTAAAGCCAATGGTTTAACTGAAGCCTTCAATAAAACATTAGTTCTAATTTTGAAAAAGACATTAGTTAACTTCCCAAGATAGTGGCACGAACGATTAATAGAAGCTTTGTAGGCTTATAGAACTACATTTCAAACACCAACATGATCAACACCGTTTTCTTTGGTATATGGTTCTGATGTTATACTACTGCTCAAAATTCAAATCCCTTCTCTCAGAGTTGCGATAGCAAATAAAATAACTGAAGAAGAACATGCCAGAATATGACTTCAAGAACTCGAGAGTTTAGAAGGCAAACATCTATAAGCTCAGCAAAATCTCGAACTGTATCAAGCAAAAATTATACTGGCCCATGACAAATTAGTTCGCCCCTGAACCTTTCGAATCAGTGAATTAGTTTTAGTTCTTCGAAGACCTATACTAGCTCATCGAAAGATAGGTGGCAAATTTGAACCAATATGGGAGGGCCCATATGTAATTAAAAAGACATATTCTGGAAGACCTTACCAACTGGTGGATTGTCAAGGAGAAAGAATCTTGCATCTAATTAATGGCTGTTTTCTAAAGAAATATTGTGCGACATGAAAATTGATGACCTGTTTATGAACATGGATAATAATAAAAAAAACTTTTCTCAAAATCATCTTTGTAATATGAATCTTGACTTTTATGTCATGTAACATCTGTTTCTCTAATTAAACAAATGTTTATAAGCATCATTCCTTAACATAAAAAAGTCTAAAATGATACATTATCCTATTTTTTTTAGGAAAAATGTCTAACTAAACACTTCTTTTCACGTTCCGAAGTGGTGTTTGTCTAGCCATGGACCGACGATGTGTTGAAAAATGATCTAGAATTCACTTCGATTTTGAATTCTCTCAAGTTGAATTACTCTACAACAGACCTTTACTATCCATTGCTAATATGTACGAAGCAAAAGGAAAACCATCCGTATTGGAGTTCAAGCTTTTTCAGCAAGCTAATGAAAAAAAAATCCTATTCACAATGGAAAACTGAAGTCAGATGGAATGGCATCCGCTAGCGGGGCAAAGAAATCAGCTTCTGGAATGACAAGAGCCCAGAGGAGAAATCACAATAAAAGGCTCAAGAAGCTGGCAAAAAAAGAAAGACAACTCATGAAACCAATGGAAGAAGATGATGGATTCGAATTTCCAATAATTGAGAACATCTCTAAAGAGAAGTATTATGTCTTAGGAGAAGAAATGATCGAAGAAGAGAAAAGGATTGAAGGGACAGTATTCACTCCCATTCCCTATGAGCCAGCATTGGATCTCTCGACAACAAGAATAATAAATGAAAAACGGATTGCTTCTCGAGAGGAAGTGAGATGTATCAGAGATATCAAGAAACAATCATTCAAACAATTTCAATATATTAATGGTCGAACCATTAACATTTTTGAAGGCATTCAATTGTTCACCTAAGTTTTTGACAAAGTGGAGCAAGGTGCCTTTGTCGAGCATGTGATGGATGCACGTGATCAAGGAAGAGCTGGACATCTGAAAAGAGGGATGTATTCCGAACCGAACAAATGGATTCGTGGAAAAGGTCGCATGAGAATTCAATATGGATGCTGTTACAACTACACTGTGGATAAGGACGACAATCCCCTAGGGATACTGCGACATGAGCAAATAGATCCACTACCGACAGTCATCATTCAAATTATCAGACGACTCATAATGTGGAATATAATGCCTGCTGATTGTATTCCATACAGTTGCATTATGAACATATATATGAGGAGGGCGACTGTATACCACCTCATATTGACAGTCAAGATTTTGAAAGACCCTTTTACACTCTCTCCCTCATGAACAAATATTCTATTCTATTTGGAAGAGAAATACAGATTGTGGGACGTGGAGAATTTTGTGGATCTTATCAAATTCTCTTACCACGGGGATCAGTTTCAGTCTTGCGAGCCAATGGAGCGGTTGTCCAAAACACTGTAAACCGATTATGAGTCGACAACGCATATCGATAACACTAAGAAGAATGCACCCTGAGAAACGTCCTGAGGGATATCGACCGATACTAGAACTGGATGACCTACAACCCTTAGAATTGCCATGTTCCCATGAAGGTTTAAACACCTAAGACATTTTGTGGTAGGTCTAACAGTATCTGAGAACTTTCGACATAGTAGTTTGCAGTGTGTATGCGTGTATTGTGTAATACATAACGTACTGTGAACTTTTGATATCTATGTACATTATTGGAAGTGGAATGAAATCTTGTGAGATATTTTGTAGCTGACCATTATACATTGTCAGGTCCAAGAATGCCAAAATGAACTGTAATGACATGATTAATAACTTATGATAACTAACAAGAGAATTATCATTTGACCTACATAGGTCAAATCCTCAGCGGATATCACCAACAAATATCTTTGTGAGTTCGCCAATCTCTCTAGTTATTGGATGTAAGTCCTTTCCTAACACGGAAATCATGGCTTTCCTTTAACAAATATCAACATTCGAGAAATAGAATATGATATCCATTTCTCTCCCCGGTTATTGGAAGTAAATCCTTTTCCTGACACGGAAATCATGGCTTTCCTCTAACTAATATCAACATTCGAGAAATGGAATATAACATCCATTTTCTCTCTCTGGTTATTGGATGTAAGTCCTTTCCTGACACGGAAATCATGACTTTTCTTTAATTAAATATCAACATTTCGAGAAATGGAATATGACATCCATTTCTCTCCCCGGTTATTGGATGTAAGTCCTTTTCTTGACACATAATTCATGGCTTTCCTCTAACTAACATTGACATTTCGAGAAATGGAATATGACATCCATTTTCTATCTCCAGTTATTGGATGTAAATCCTTTCCTGACACGAAAATTATGGCTTTCTTCTAACTAATATTGAAATTTTGAGAAATGGAATATGAAATCCATTTTCTCTCTCAAGTTATTGAATGTAAGTCCTTTCCTGAAACAAAAATTATGGCTTTCCTTTAACTAAATATCAACATTGACATTTTGAGAAATAAAATATGACATCCATTTTCTCTCTCCAGTTATTGAATGTTGACACGGAAGTTATGGCTTTCCTTTAACTAAATATCGACATTGACATTTTGAGAAATGGAATATGACATCCATTTTCTCTCTCTAGTTATTGGATGTAAGTCCTTTGCTGACACGAAAATCATGTCTTTCCTCTAACTAATATCGACATTTCGAGAAATGGGATATAACATCCATTTTCTCTCTCCAGTTATTGGATGTAATTCCTTTCATGACACAGAAATTATTCCTTTCCTTTAACTAAATATCGACATTGACATTTCAAGAAATGGAATATGACATCCATTTTCTCTCTCTGGTTATTGGATGTAAATCTTTTCCTGACACAGAAATTATGGCTTGACTTTAACTAAATATCGACATTGAAATTTCGAGAAATGAAATATGACATCAATTTTCTCTCTCTAGTTATTGGATGTAAGTCCTTTCCTGACACGGAAATCACAACTTTCCTTTAACTAAATATCGACATTGACATTTCGAGAAATGGAATATGACATCCATTTTCTCTCCCCAGTTATTGGATGTAAATCTTTTCCTGAAACAGAAATCATGGTTTTCCTCTAACTAATATCAACATTTAGAGAAACGAAATATAACATCCATTTTCTCTCTCCAGTTATTGGATGTAAGTCCTTTCGTGACACGAAAATCATGGCTTTCCTTTAACTAAATATCAACATTGAAATTTCGAGAAATCGAATATGACATCCATTTTCTCTACCCGGTTATTGGATGTAAGTCCTTTCCTAACACGAAAATTATGGCTTTCTTCTAACTAATATCAACATTTCGAGAAATGGAATATGACATCCATATTCTCTCTCCGGTTATTGGATGTAAGTCCTTTCCTGATACGGAAATCATGGCTTTTCTTTAACTAAATATCGACATTAACATTTAGAGAAATGGAATATGACATCCATTTTCTCTTTCTGATTATTGGATATAAGGCCTTTCCTGACACGGAAATTATGGCCTTCCAATAAATACCCTTCTCATAACCAACATATGAAACATCTGACATTCTTCACACCACTTCGGTCAACGCCAATATGTGCAACATACTTATGCAGTATTCCACACATATTGGGGGCCCTTTTGTTGGCCTCATTTTTAAGATAGGTCAACCTTTTGACCTAAAAAGTTAACTTTGGTCAAAATGGTCAATCTTGTCCCAATGACCAACCCTCTTGACCCAATAGGTCAACCTTTTGACTTAAAAAGACAACTTTGGACAAAATGGTCAATCCTGACCCAATGACCAACCCTATTAACCCCATAGGTCAACCTTTTGACCAAAAAAGTAAACCATGGTCAAAATGGTCAATCCTGACCCAATGACTAACCCTGTTGACCCAATAAGTCAATCTTTTGACCTAAAAAGTCAACTTTGGTCAAAATGGTCAATCCTGACCCAATGACCAACCCTGTTGACCCAATAGGTCAACCTCTTGACCTAAAAAGACAACTTTGGTCAAAATGGTCAATCCTGACCCAATGACCAACCCTATTGACCTAATAGGTCAACATTTTGACTTAAAAAGTCAACTTTGGTCAAAATGGTTAATTTTTGACTAAATGACCAATTATTAACCCAATGACCTGTCCTAAAAATGACAAAATTAATCAAATAATTAATTTCAAAATTATTTTGATTAATTAAATGAAGTTGACTAAAAATTTAATTTTTAATATTTTAATTAATTAAAATGAAAATTAAATTAAAAGTCATAAAGTGACAAAATGCACCAAAATGAAATGAAAAATGACAAAATTAATAAAATAAATTATTTCAAAATTATTTTGATTAATTAATTGGCTAATGATTTAATTTTCTTTTTAAAAAAATTTTAATTAATGACATAATTAAGTAAAATGAAAAATTAAAATCAAAAGCCATAAAATGATAAAATGTACAAATTAATTAGAAATTATGGAATTAATCAAATAATTAATTCCAAAATTATTTTTGATTAATTAATTGACGAATAATTTAATTTTCATATTTTAATTAATGACATAATTAATTAAGATAAAAATTAAATTGAAAATTCATGAAACTAGACAAAATTAAATTTTAATGACATGAATATTAATCAAATAATTAATCTGCAATTATTTTCAATTAATAATTGATTAATAAAATAATTTCCAAGATTTAATTAATGACGTAATTAATTAAAAATGGAAATTAAATCAAGAGGGATATTAAATGGAATTTTTTAAACCTATGACATTTTTGTTTTCTAAAAATTCCAAAACTCCTTTATGACATCACACATGACCGCATATGGGTTAGACACAACCCATATGACTAATTAAAGAGAAAACAACCCATGGATGACTCATATTGAACCATGGTTAAGAGCCATAATGACATAAAAATGAGATGGCAAAACCATGGTGTTTTGAAGTATGACTCACCCCCTTTGCAAAGTGAGGTGGCTTGCCATGGTGAGATGAGTTTAGACACCTCCCTAGCCACCCAATGATGAAAAGACAAGGCTTTAACCATTTTCCATACCATGGTTAAGCTCATCATAACATTTTATAAAAAATGTTAAGGGGGGAGCTAATGTGTCATCACCCCATGAAATGTTAAATGAGGTGTTGCAAGAAGAAGGTCTTAACCATTTGAGTCACCATTAACCTCTCCCTTGGCCAATGGAATGGGAACAAAGAAATCAAAGCCTATCATGACAATTTGGATCCATAATTTCCATGAAATGTGAACGTGCTTAAGTGGCATAATTCTCATGGGATATGGAGAGGCGATGCTTGGATTACATAGGGGAGGTTGTTAATAAACTCTACTCCATAGATCTAACCATCCCATGGTCTATCCTAAGCTAACCAAGGTTAAACAATGGCCATCCTTAGCTATAAAAAGCCCCCTACTCTAAATCTCCAAGATAGAAAAAAAATCCATAGAAACTTATAGGCTGCCTAAATCCCTTAGCTCCCAACACAAAATACTTTGCTAAGGATCTCAGCAACCTAATCTAGCCAAGATCAAGCCATAGGATCATCCCAAGCAAGCCAATTTGGCCAAAATACAAAATTAGCCCAAACCTAGCCACTTTGCCAAAATTACACACCAAGGCTAGTTGCAAGTTCAAATTGAAGTGACAAAGATCTTATTTGGGAGTCCTAGAAGCTGACCATCAGGCCTGATCAAGCTTAACATTATTGTGACCAAGGTATGGATTTATTTTATCCAAAATAATGCATTTAATCAAAAAATTATAGGTTAAGCTAGCCCAGAAAATTATCATCATCGTATAGATATGATATATATGTTCAGATAATTCCATAGGTTCAAAAATCACTCAATTTCATTGAGAAATGAGTGAGATATTAAGCTTTGAAGTTGGACGATTCGAATATTTTTCGAATTTTTGGGGATTTATCTCCGGCGTCCATTCCAGCGTCTTGGAATGGACGACGCTGATCATGCGCTACCGTGTCCACTGTTCAGATCCGCACACCGAATATTCTCTCTCCTTCGACACGTATGAGGACACACGGCAGCTCCTCATTTTTCCGAGCAAGGTTAATCCATATGAACCTTAAAAAAATAAAAAATGCATATCTTCTTTTACAGAGCTCTTAAAAATAAAATAAAAATACCTCTGGAAAGCTCTTGAAGAGAAGAAAATTATGAAATCAAAATCATAATTTTTTTCTTATTATTTAATTTTTACATAATTAAATACTCTCTGGAGTATTTTAGTTATTAAAAATTATCTACAACTCAGAAAATTGTAGGGAAGAACGTTTAAGTCCTTAGACACATCTCATTATTTTTTTAAGGCTAGGGTAGTTCTCTAGAATATGATTTTCTAATTTCCATGATATTTTATAATTATTTCTAAAAATAATTATAAAGTTTAAAAAATTGGAAAATTAAAATTCAAAATGATTGAGAATCTTAGGGTGATAGATAACAATCCTAAAACAACAATTCTCAGGCCATCAAATCAATCTAAAAGACATTTTAAAACAAGGTTAAGGTTTATTTATTATAAATTAATTGTTTCAAAACCTTTTCTTAATCCATTTCATAATGGACTAAGCCAATGATGAATCCAAACTCAAATGAACTCAAATCAAACATTAATTAGGGTTAAGGACAACTTAAGCCTAATTAAAATCAATAAAACTTAGGGTTTAATACCAAAATCAAAACTTTAATAAAGTTTAAGGACATATTAAACTTAATTAATTCATTAAACCTTAACTAAATTAAGGTTTAATACAAAAATCAAACTTTAATGAAGTTTAAAGACATATTAAACTTAATAAATTCATTAAACCTTAACTAATTTAGGTTTAATACAAAATCAAAACTTCAATTAAGTTTAAGGACACATTAAACTTAATTAATTCATTAATCCTTAGGGTTTAAGGCAAAATCAAAACTTTAATTAAGTTTAAGGACATATTAAACTTAATTAACTCATTAAACCTTAACTAAATTTGGTTTAATACAAAATCAAAACTTTAATTAAGTTTAAGGACATATTAAACTTAATTAATTCATTAAACCTTAACTAAATTAGGTTTAATACAAAAATCAAGCTTTAATTAAGTTTAAAGACATTAAACTTAATTAATTCATTAAACCTTAACTAAATTAGGTTTAATACAAAAATCAAAACTTTAATTAAGTTTAAGAACATGTTAAAATTAATTAATATCCTAAAACATTAGGTTTAAGAAAAACCTAAACCCTAATTAGTCTAACCCATTAGACCTAATTAAACCATTAAGTCTTAACTAATTTAGACTTAAACAAACCTAAAACCTAATTAGGTCTAAACCACTAGACCTAATTAAACCATTAAGTCTTAACTAAATTAGACTTAAACAAACATAAAACTTAATTAGTTCTAACCCATTAGACCTAATTAAACCATTAAGTCTTAACTAAATTAGACTTAATCAAACCTAAACCCTAATTAGGTCTAACCCATTAGACCTAATTAAACTATTAAGTCTTAACTAAATTAGGCTTGATTAAACCTAAACCCTGATTAGGTTTAATCCATCCTAAATCTTAATCAAATAAAACTTAATCCAAACTTAAACTCTAATTATGTCTACCACATTAGACTTAATTAAACCATTAAACCTTAACTAACTAAGGTTTAATCCAACCTAAAACCATAATTAAGTCTACCACATTATACTTAATTAAACCATTAAAACTTAACTAACTAAGGTTTAATCCAACCTTAAACTGTAATTAAGTCTACCACATTAGACTTAATTAAACCATTAAACCTTAACTAACTAAGGTTCAATCAAACCTAAACTCTAATTAAGTCTATCACATTAGACTTAATTAAAACATTAAACCTTGACTAACTAAGGTTTAATTCAACTTAAACTCTAATTAAGTCTAATGTGAAAATTAAGTCTATCACATTAGACTTAATTAAACCATTAATCCTTAACTAAATAAGGTTTAATCAAACCTAAATCATAATTAAGTCTAACAAACTAGACTTAATTAGTTAAGGTTTAACTAAATTAACTCTAATTTATTAGACCTAATTAATGTTTGAACCTTACTCAAATAAATCGAGGTTGAACTAAATTAGACTTAATTAAAACTTTAGCCTTACCTAAAAAGGACTTAGATGGTCGATAATTCTAATTAAGTTTAATCTATTTATACTTAATTAACCTCTAAGTACTATTTAAACAAGGCTTAAAACTTAATTAGGTCTATTCTAATTAAACCTAACTTTTAACTTAAGTTCAGACTGTTAACACAAGTTAATTAGATACAATCTATATTGAATCTAACTTAAGTCCAAACAGACATGAACTCAAGTTAATTTAGTTTATATTGAACCTGACTTTAAATTTTAACTTAAGTTAAAACAGACATGAACTCAAGTTAAAACAATCTACATTGAATCCAACTTAAGCTCAAACAGACATGAACTCAAGTTAATTCAATTTTGAATCTAACTAACTTAAGTTCAAAACTCAAGATAATTAGATTAAATGTACATTAAATCCAATTTTCCAAATGAACATGAACTCAAAATTTAGGTTTAAACTTAATTTGAATTCAAGTCAAAACTTAAGTTTGACCCACATCAAACTTAATCTGACATCAAACATGATTCAAAAAAATCAAAGTCAAAGCAACATAACCGATATAAATTTGATATTTCAAATAAAAATCGTCAAAATTTGACACTTCAAACAAATGTCGACATAATCGACAAAAATTTAATATTTCAAATGAAAATTGACATAATCAACATAAATTAAACATTTCGAACTCAAATCAACATAAATGACATAAATTTGACATTTCAAACAAAAATCGAAATAATCAACATAAATTTGACAAATTAAACTTAAATCAACATAATCGACATAATTTTATATTTCAAATATAAATCGACATAAAAATATAAAATCAAATCCAAATCAACATAAATCGACATAAACCAACATTCAAGACATACTAAATCAACATTTAGAATCAAACATGGACATCCTACAAATTCTGTCATAATAAATATTTTTATGACATTATTTCTGACAACGTTTCCATTGCAGGATGAAGACATGAAGTTTCGTTTAGATTTCCTTTGCATAGGGTGTGCTAACTCTGTTTTGTAGGACGACATTATGGAAATGAGACGAACAACAATTACAACAAAACAATGACATTGACTAAACAAAACACAACACAACAACAAAAAAACCAAAACCAAAACTTTTAGGTTAACCACAAAACCTAAACAAGAAACAGAACAAAATGACATGAAACCGACATGACAAAATGACATTTAGGATTGATAGTGGGTACATCTTTCCTTAAAAACAAAAAATTTCTAGAAAATAAGTGATCAACATTAATCAGAAGTTTTCTTAGATAATTATAAATTGCCTAAGATGTAATTAGCTATAGAAGCTTGATTCTATAGGAGAATTAAAAGACCTACGACATATATCACTTCTTGAAATCTCTGGTTAAAACTTTGTGATCTTCCTTATATAGAAACCCTAGGATATGACATTCTAGAATCTTCTTTTATAAGGATTATCATAAACATCATTTCTTTTCTCTGTTTTATATTAGCCCTAAAGTTTCTTAAGTCCTTTATAGGATTTACAGAAATAAGATTAGGGCAATATTAAAACAGAGTGGCGACTCCTTGACATTTACATGACATCGAGAATTGATGGAGACGAACATGACTACGACGTAAGTCCCTTTTCGCTCATCATCACTAGCGAGATGTAAATTTGGATCCTCATTAGTTGTTCCTCCAAATTGAATATTTTGTACCATTTGGATAATAACAGGTTTAAGTTCAAATGAATTAGCAGCAACATCAGGATTTTGAATAGTTATGTGAATTTCATCTGCTGTTCGGTTAGCATTATCTCTTAAAGGTCTTGGTAAATTTCTAATATCATTTCTCTGATTATCTTGATTATTTGCCATTTCACAAGAATTTTCAGTCTATTTTTGTTGTTTTCTAATTTTTCTAACAGTACACTCTAGCTCCGAATTGTAAGGCACTAAACATATAGATCCACTACGACGCATATAAAATCACACAAATACTTTAAAAAGTAAACAAACACACACAATTACACACTACAAAGTAAATGTTTTCAGTTATTATATTATCAATAAATACCGTTTATACTTTCTTCCTTCCTTACTTAGTTATTTAGTTACTTCATTACCTCGTTATTTCGTTACCTTCCCCAGCAACAGCACCAAAAACTTGGTGCGGTTCAAACTTTTATATTACAAGAATTTATGAACTCAAATTTATACATATTTATAATGATTTTGTAAATTCCAAGCATTCAATGCAAGTATACATATCATATCAAGTAATACAGGGCTCTAATAGAGTCCTGGTTATCGATCCCACAGGGAAGTGAAGAAGTAAAAAGAAAGAGAGAGTTTCACAGTAGATAATGTAGTACTGAATTTCGATACTCAAATTGCAATTAAAGTTTAATGTTTACTTCTACTAGCAAGGTGCATAAAACAATAAAAATTAAACAAACTACAATTACTTCTAATATCTTTTCAAACAAAAATAATCAAAATACACACACTAAGCTATATATTTGAAATGTTTTTATATATAAGAAAAATATCTTTCCTCTTGCAACGAGAATATGATGTGTGGATGATATGGAATGAGTATCTATTGTATTATGCCAAATAGGAGCATAAATGTTTCTTTACCCTTAAAAGAGTACCCCCTCTTCTAAGCATGAAAAGAAAATTGACATATCCTAAGTTTAGTCACTAAATCTAAGGCTAGCCTGGGAGGATACTGGCTCTCACTATGAAGCTCCCACTCACCTTTCACCTGAAGGCTAACCTTCGAGTTTAGTTACTAATCTTAGGACCAAATTGAGGATCTTAGCTTGTCAACCTGAAACCCCCAATTTGAAGTCCATCAAAACACATTTCACTATTTATTTGCACTTAATTCCCATGAACTACGCAATTCATCCATGGAAATTTAAATAAATTCTTCATTATTGTTGTAGGACACTAAATCCTTTCAGACTTAATTTTCAACAACATATTTTAATAATTCAATTGGCCATATCGAAAAGAAAATTAAGTTCGAAATGAAAAACCATCACAATTTCTTCAATACACTAAAAGCACTTCAAATCCACATCAACACATCATCACATCTCTATGAAAGAAGAAAGACAAAAGAGACTACTCACAATTCATGAAGAAGATACAATAAAACATGGATTTTATATATAAAAGAAAAGTCATACAAACCACAAAATAAAATACCCTTGAAGTTCCTTTGAATCATTTTCTCTCTTCTTTGCAGCACTTAATTCCCTCTTTACAATGGAAAGGAAGAAGCACTCTCTCACTTTACTTCTTCTCCTTCACTCCTTAGAGAAGAATTCCTCTCAAATTCTCACTTCTACACTCTTCTCTCCTAAGCCCTAACACTCAAAACACACTAGACTCTCTAAAATACACAAGACACGCAGAAAACCACACTAATTTTTGTCTAAAAATAGTTACTTATAAGTTAGAAATGAAATCTCAAGAGTTTCCATTGGCATCCCTTCAAAAAGTCGCCAAAACTCTTCAAATTTGAAGTCCACCAATATTGGGCGCCGAAGATGCTCTATCGTCAAAATATTGATGAGCTCTTTAAAAAATGGCGCCGGCGGTGCCAGAAGTTGTTTTCCTCCTTTTTGCTCTTAATTTGTTCAATTTCACTTCTTTTCGCTCCAATAACCTAAAATCGTCATACCTGTAACAAATCATGAAAAATACCTTTCTTTAAAGTACAATATCACCAATAATGGGTAAAATTATATAGAAAAAATATTATATATTTTTGGTGCATCAATCACTAATCCAGAAGGTGGTCTTATCGCTGCTACAACTGAAAGGCTTCCAGAAGTATTGTTAGCGTGCACAAAGAGAAGAAATGCAAATCACCACAAATATCTCCTCTTGGACAAGATGAAGAGGAGACAGGCTCGGGATTTAGCCGCCGAGCTACCAACTATTCCAGAGGAATTTTATGAACCAGAGATGAAAGAGACTGATGATAGCTCGCCGCACACAGAGATAGAGCCGGAAACTACTGAGGACCCTCCGCCGACATGGGATCCGATGGAAAAGATTTTTACCATGTGCTCGACTTACAATTTAAGTCAACCCAGACAGCCTTCAGTCACAGGGGCTTTTTTAGAATGCCCATAGTGCCACATTCTACAATTGGAGGAGCATGACACGTTCAAGGCATACACAGCTTCCTCGATGCTACTTAGAAGTAGGGAGCAACCTGATGTAGAGCCTAAGGTGCCATAGTTCATTCTGCTGCTACTGCAATGAGGAGTCACAGACTATGTGATGGACAAAATCATAAGAGTCAAAAAGAAAGAATTCCAGCATTATATGGAAGTCCAAGGAAGATTAATCAATATTCTAGAAGGCCTTGAGCTTTACATTAATTTATTTTCAAGGAATGATCAAGAGAAAATTCTCGATTGTGTTTTCAGCCTTCAAGATTTGGATAGAGTAGGTCATCTTAAGGAGAGAACATACACAGAGCTGATGATATGAGAAAGAGGAAAGGGCACGATCACCATTCAGAATTGGCACTACTATAACTTTACAAAAGATTGGCAGGGTATTCCCTCATGGATCCTACATCATGATGTGGATCCAATACCACCACAAATTAAGAAAATGTTAAAGAGAATGGTCAAGTGGCACGTGCTGCCTGCAAACTGTATTCCCAACAGCTGCATTATAAAAATTTATGAGGATGAGGATTATGTCTCACCTCCTATCGACTACCACAACTTTGTGAGGCCTTTTTGTACGGTCTCATTTATAAATGAAAGCAATTACTGTTTGGCCGGGAGATTCAGATTATTAGGCCAGGAGTGTTTCAAGGTTCCTTCGAGATTTATTTACCAGTTAGATCAGTGTTCGTTATAAAAGGAAACAGGTCAGATCTTGCAAAGCACTTCATCCCAAGAGTTACAGGATGAAGAGTCTCAGTTACTTTAAGAAGAATGGACGAGGATAAGGCACCGTTCTACTACGAGCTGAATCCAGAGTTGGAAAGCCTTTATCCCTAACCAATATGACAACAGTACCTCCGAGTGTTCGCGAGGGGAATTTTGTTCTGGAGCGTAGCCCTTGTAGCATGGCTTGTTAATGGGTAGCCTCAGAAGGCAGAATTCTACTACCTCTTGCGCCAGTTCACCGCTATTGTCACCACTTTTGTTGTACCAGTATGATGTGATATGTCAGTTTTGTTCAGCTATGTACACTCGATCTAATCTTGGATGCTTGTCAGCATGTGATCAATTGTATTACACCTTTTAGTAAAATTAGTGAAGATTTCTATTTCAGCTCACCAAGTCTTTCAAAGATGTTTTTTTTGGTGCAATGGTCAAAAAAACCGTAGGACCATACTTTACTCCCAAATTAAAACGAACAAAGAAAGATACAAGAGAAGATTAAAAAAGAAAATAATAACAAATGAAGAAGTTAAAATAAAATGAAATAAAAGAAAACCAAATTTGAAATCAAAAATCCCCCAAAAAGTTAAATTAAATTAAATGAAATGAAGAAAATTAGAAAAATGATAAATTGAAAGCAAATGATAAGATAACTCTTTCTCTAAACTTCCATTCTCTACACTCATTCTTAGATTTTACATTTCTGAATGCACTCCGCGAACTCTGGCACTTTATACAACATCACTTCCCATAAATCTAAAATTTCACAAAATTCCAAAAATCTCATAATGGCTACAAGTCATTGCCGAATTGCATAATTCTACTTACTTCGAAAGTTAACATCAAATTGGACCTAACCCAAGCTTGAACCTAACCTAAATTTTTTGGGATATGACTTGAAATTCTGGGATCAGTACCTAAATTTTATTTCCCCTCAGCAGCCTCTTGGGTTGGATATGACTCCTTGAGCTTTCCTTTTTAATGTGTTAAAATTCCCTAAATTTTTTGTATTCTATCCGAGAAATTTTCCACCTTCCATGAAATTTCAGAGTGGAAGCATGGCTGTCTGATTCCTTCAAATTCCCTAAATTTTTCGCATTCTATCCAAGAAATTTTCTGCCTTCCATTAAATTCCAGGTTCAGATCATGGTCATCTGATTCCTTCAAATTCCCTAAATTTTCTGCATTCTATCTGAGAAATTTTCCACTTCCATGAAATTCCAGGGTTGGAGCTTGGTCGTCTGATTCCTTTAAATTACCTAAATTTTTTGCATTCTATCAGAGAAATTTTCCGCCTTCCATGAAATTCCAAGGTCGAAGCATGGTCTTGTGATTTCTTCAAGTTCCCTAAATTTTCTGCATTCTATCCAGGAAATTTTTTGCCTACCATGGACTTTCAGGGTCAGAGCATGTTCGTCTAATTCCTTCATATTCCCTAAATTTTCTGCATTCTATCCGACAAATTTTCTACCTTCCATGAAATTCCAGGGTCAGAGCATGGTCGTCTGATTCCTTCAAATTCCCTAAATTTTTGCATCCTCATCGAGAAAATTTCCCCATCCCTGAAATTTCGATTCTCATTTCCGAGACAGGCACCTAAATTCCAGTTCTCATTCCCTAGGATCGATACTTAAATTTTGATTCCCTCCTTCGAAGTCGGTACCTAAATTCTGACTCTTCCTCTAAACCCGAAGATTCCCACAAAATTAAAATTTTCAAATAAAATTAAAATTCCATAAACTTAAATTCCCATAAACTCAAAACTCGATATCAAACTTAAAACTCAAAATCAAATTCAAATTTAGAATCAAATCAAAATTCAAAAATCCAAAATCTAAATCTGAAATTGAATTCCGATTCCAAATCAAATTTCCAAATCAAATCGGAGTGGACTCTTTCAGAGATTGGAGGCTTAAAATTCATAGCTCCAGCTCGATGGTGATTCCCTTGCTTTTCCCAATGAGAGTTCTAGGGTCTGAAGGCTTTTCCACCAGATAATCCCCAACTAAAACATCCTCATTGAATTCTACATTTTTTCTCGAGTTTTGACTCTGACAGTTGTGTTGGTCTTGTTAAACTTGTTGGTCAAAACTGATACGTATGGTGTGCTTGTCCGTCACACCACACCTATTGGGGGTCCATTTGTTGACCTCACTTATGTTGAGGTCTAGTATTTCTTTAGAATAGCCTAGGGTCTAGCCATATGAATTTCCTAGTGACTATTTTAGAAGGCTAGCAATGGAACCCATATCCCATAGAAAATCAAAACACTTCTTTACTTCACTTGGACTTTTCAAATGTTTGAGATCTAATCTCTAAGTATTTCGGAGGAAGAGACCAAGCATAAGGAAGCTCAAAAGGAGTTCTCTACAGGATGGTCAAGCCTTAGGACTCACACTGAGAGGTCTGATCCGGCTGAGGCTTACACACACTCACATTACACTCTCACACATTACCTCACAACCCTAAACCAAACATACCAATTTTCCCAACATTTGATCCCCTAATCTTTTGGAAACTCATGTGGGTGGTTTCCCCAAGCTCTTCAAGCTAGGGTTTGGCTAGTACCAGCACATGGAGGATCCAAATAGGTAATTCTCTTGGTCCATGGCTCAATTGGGTGATCAATCTCACTCAACCCCAATTTTACCAAAAAATTCCAATTATGTACTCCTTACCCCAAAACTCTCCCAAATGACCAACATACCCCTAAAAAACCCTAATTTTGCCCAAAATTCTCAAAATAAATCAAAATTACAATAATCCTAAAATAATTATCATAAAACATTCATCACCACTCAAAATACCCAAAGCACCTCAAATTTACCAAAATCCCTAAAATACCCCAAAAAACCTGAAATTACCAAAATGCCCCTCCCAGCCCAAAAATTTTAAAAATACCCAAAAATTCCCAACAATCCTCTAAATATTCCCAATTTCAATTTTAAACCACCACATTCACCTAATTTGACTGAATTGACCCATTTTAATCAAAAGCCCCAAATTTTCCCTTTAAGCTCAAAATGCCCAAATTACAGCAAATGTAAACTCAATTGACCTCAATCTTGCCCAATTTCCACTCTAAACCAAAATTCAACATCCCTAATCTTAATCTAAACCAAATTCAAGTCCAATTTTACCCACATATGAACCTAATTTGAACCCAAACCAAAAAGCCCCAATTTTGACCATATCTCCCCGTATTAAACCCAATGTCAATCAATTACCCAAAATTTGAGCCCATACCTCACCGAAGTCCAACCAAATCCAAAATTCCTAATTTTACCTCAAATTGATCACATGTTCAAAATCTATCAAATTGAATGCCCTCACTCTAAAATTGACACCCAATTTATGTTAAAACACTTCATAATAATCATCTATATCTTTTGGAACCATCAATTGAGCCATAACTCCACCCTAGACTAACCTAAACCGATGTAAGCCTGAATGTCCCCAAATGGACTAAATACCCAATTCAAGCCAAATTAATAACCCAAACCTATTCAAAACCCCTCCAATCCTCTCCAAAACACTTTATGACAGTTATACACACCATATTAAACAATCAATTGGACCTAACCCAAGCTTGAACCTAACCTAACCCAACTTGAATCCAAGTGACCCAAAGTGAACTTATGACCCAATGTGACCAAATCAAGCCAAATGTGACAAACCTAAGTTCACCGCAGCCACCAAGTGAACCTGAAGAACCAACCTTGATCCACCTAGCCCACTCTACTTGAGCCATGGACCAAGGTTCCCATAATTTATGGGATTTCTTTCCTAAAGTGCTTAAACCATATGGATATTTACCAAAATTAATCACCAACTTAATTACTCACCATGATGGCCTACACAGCTGACCACCTAATCTCTGGCCACCTCCCCTGGTCTGGCCGGCTGACCTAATCGCCGGAGGAGCCCAAACCAAGAGCCACCTCCTCCCCATCAAAACCCAAACTCACCCTGCAAGTTGTGCAACTCTGATTAGCCATTATAGCTCTTTAGCACTCCATCTAAGCAGTTGATTCCACTGATAGCCAAGCCCTGAGCTCAACCCAATGGTCATGGCTATAAAATCCATCCTTCACGGCTAAAGAGGGTTGCTAAAAAATTTCTTAAGGAAGCTCTGTCAAATTGCCTTGAGAGCTTCTTTAAGACCTCTTGAGTGCAACTCCCACCATCTTTAGATATTAAATCCCACTGCTCAGAGCTAATTTCAGAGCTCAATTCTTAGCCGAAACCAGGACAAACTCCACCACACGTCCAAAATGCACCAAAATCAAATTAATTGCACCCACACCATCCCCACACTGAAAGAAGAAGTTTCCCCATCAAAGCCCCATCACAGAGAGTCCCTAGCATAGACTTTGATCAACACCAGAAATTCGGCATGGTCGAACATAGGTCCAGACATTTGACCACAGTAAGAGACTTCATTTTGAGGCTTGTTGGGTCCAAGTGAAGCTGCTACAACCATTTGATTGAGGCTTCCCCTCTCAAATAAAGGTATTAAACTCTCCCCCTCTTCCAAGCTTGTTTAGATTCTCCATTCATCTTGGCTTGATTTAGGGCTAGGTTAGTCATATAGATTGGTTCATCTAGGCTAGATGAGTATATAGAAATAAAACTGAAGTGATTTGGTTGAGTATATAGTTAGATATTAGGTCTAGAGCATGGACAGTCTGCAGGAATAACCAGTCGAAGACGTTGACCAGGAGCTGTTGGAAGGAGTGTTTATCGATCAGATGAATCAGATCGCATCAGACAGGGATATATTATATAAAGTGCGAGTCGCGTGGCGCTGAATCAGAAGGTGCCACCCAATCAGATGGAGACATTTGTGGCTTCACACGCCGTAGGATTGCGTGGCACTGAGTCACTTAAGTGGGATATTATGGAATTTTTAATTTAATTAAATCAATCAAACTTTAAAAATCCATAACTTAGTGTAGAAAAATTGTTAAAATAAAAGAAAAATAATCTCTTGATCAGTGAACAGAGGGCAACAATGTGGAAATGGTTTCGATTTTATTTGATGGATATTTTATTTTTAATTAATTAAATACAATATTTGATGTTTCAATTCTCCATTTGCATGTATATTTCACCATGACTTCAAAATTAGGGCTTTTGTTCTCTCTCTCAAGAGGGATCTTCCCTGATTTTTCCAAGATCAGGGGGAGATCTCTATGTAGAGATCCCTAATTTTCAAGATTATCACCCCTATTTTGGTATAAAAATTATAAAAAATACAATATACATCAAAAAATAAAAAAAAAATGTTTTGGTAGGTTCGCTGTGACCAGAAGAACATAGGAAAATTTTAACTTGGCTTAAATCATTAAATATAACCCTAATGGTCATCAAATCGTAAAACTAAAAGAAAATAAAATTGGACAAAACATAAAAGTAAATGACATAAAAATTATTCTCCACTATATTTTAAGGTTAAGGGAACTCTCCATAAAAATTTGAAGTCATTTGGAGTTAATTTGACCACACAAATGGATTTTTGAAGTTAAATGACATTTTTGGTATCAAAATAATTCTATTCAATAAAGTACAAGTTGGAAAATTTTAAAATTAGTTTTGGGAGTTCCTTATGATCAGAGCAACATAAGAAAAATAAAATTGGAATTAAAATAAGATTTTCATATTTAAGACTATTTTAAATATTTAATTAATTAAAAATTCATAAAAATAAAAAAAATAATAAAATTTGTGGAAACGTTTTGAATTGTCTCCTTATCAGTTAGGAACAATTGGAACAACTTTCTTAATTTTCTATGTGAAGATATTAAATTTTAAAGGGTCAAAAATAAATTTTTAAAGCTTAAAATGGGTTTTTTTTTAAATTTCTCACTAAAATAATTCTAATAACTAAAATAAAAATCACAAAAAATATGAAATTTATTTCTTTGGGTCCCCTGACATCAGAGAGATTTAATAGAAACATAAAACATAATTTTCCACCTATTTAATACTTTATATTTAATTAATACTCCAAAAATTAAAATAATTATAATAATTAAATTAAATTTCAGAAAATTTTGAAATTTTATCCAAGTGATTCACTAGTCTAGGTGAACCTCCAGTAATTTTCTTAAGGATAAATAATTTATATTGATTAAGTTAGTGAATTATCTTTTAAAATCCATATTTTGCACTAAAATAATTATATAAATCAAATTAAATCACATTTTCTCCTCTGATGTTTTAATGGACCATAAGAGGGGTAACATAAAAAATTTTAAATTCATTTGAGTTAAATTTGATTAATTATGAAGTATTAAGGCCTTAGGGGCATAGCTGTAATTTTTGGAGAATTTTGCCTTAATTAACATTTAGGCCTAATTAAAGGGTAAATGGGTAATGAATGATCTTAATAAACATATTAAAATGATTGAAACATGAAAGAATAAGTTGTAGAAACCCATCTGACCCTTGTCATATTAAAGGATAAACTTGTATTTTCCTTATTTATATTAATTTGGAAGATAATAAAAAATTAAATGATCCAAAGTTAGGGGTTTCGGCTTGGAAAATGATACCTAATGATTCAAAACCCCTAATCGGTGGTTTAGTGATAAATCCAATACTTTGATAAGGATTAAGAATCATGATCACATAAGTTACCTTTTCCCAAAATTGTAAATATACCCACCTAAAGTCTTAAGGGCTTGGTAGTGGGCAGGCTTAATCAAATTTAACTAATATGGACTAGAAAGGATAAAAAGATTAATGGTGAATATATTTGAAACACTACAAGCCCTACCTTAAAATTAAACTGCCTAAGTTCCTTAATAAGCCAACTTACCCCTAGAGATCTTTACTCACATAGTATATAAATAGAATTTCAAGTGATAATTACCCCACTCTTGGGATTATCGGAACATCAATTCATTGAGCATAAGGGTATGATAAGGATGAGTCATCAAGCAACATAATAAATTTGAACGAACTCAAGACTTTTCAAGAGATTTTGAGATGTCCCTGGACCTTTCTCATAACGTTTTGGATATCTTGAAGTAAGATTAAAGTTATTATCCTTGCTTGAAGAATCATCTATACATTTAAATAAATAGGACCCACCAAGTTATCACATAGGACTCGGTAGGCTTGTGACGAACCTATCTATAGACTTTACTTTCCTAGAAATTATAAATGTTTACTGCAATTGATACCAAATTTTAAGGTCCAGGAACGAGAAGACTTGACGGGTACGCTTTTATAATTTTATAGTACCTTCTTTTTTGTATTTCGTTTACATTTCCTGCTCACAAGCTTACATGCTAAACAACAATGTCATTTTGCATGAAAACTAAATCCTTTAGGATAGCCACAAAACTGGAACAAAAAATCAAACCAAATTAAAATAAAATAAAATTCAATGCCACAAAAATCAAAATATAAGACAACTCAAAGTTTAATCAAACAAAATCAAAATCAAAAGTGAAACTAAATTCAAATATCTCTATCGAATGATAGGAATACCTCGGAGGAGGCAACCTACAGCTGCTAACGATCTTTTCCATGTTCGAAATGAAAGTACAGAACTCATTAAGTTGAGTTTTGTAAATTCATCTAAATTAAGTGAATCTGATAAAAATAGTGCTGCCAGAATGAGGGAACTGTAGGATCCTAACTGGTGTTGCTATAATTAACTCAAATATTCCCCTAATTAAACATTAAGACATCTCAAGTTAAAAATTTCTAAAACATGCTACTTCTCTCATCTCCTACATTTCACACTTCTATAACTAAACATGGTACGAAAAGGAGCTTGTGATCGCCTGCACAGCAGTTGAGGGGCACAATGTAAATATGTTGCGGAGCTTTATAATTATATAAATGTTTAAATAGGTAAAATAACAAATGTACCCCCTTGTATCTACGCAAGTATACGTATCGCTCAAGTAATAAAGGGCTCTAATGGAGTCCTAGATATCGATCCCACAGGGAAGTTAGAGATTAAGAACTAATTTAAGCAGATGCAATTTTTATCAAGTATACGGAAATAAAGAACACTTATACTAACTTCTATTACTTAATTTTTGAATGGAAGATTGCAATTTAGAAAAAGTATCTTTCTCCTTGTTAAGAGAATTAAGTCAGTAGATAAATAAATTAGTTAGAATTTTATTGTGCCAAATAGGAGCATTCCTATTCTTTACCCTTTGGTCTAAGCATAAAGAATATTGACTAATCCTATGCTTGGTTACTGAATCTGTGGCTAGGCTGGGAGGATACCGACTGCCACTTCGGAGCTCTCACGTTCTGCTAGCCTGAGGGCTAACATCTACACTTCAGCTCCCAAACAAAAGGATCAAATTGAAGATTTTAGTCTGTCACACTAATCTATTCAATTCTACGCCGGATAATTAATATTTCCCTATTTATTTGCACCCTCCTTTCAAGACTTTCGAATTCCTTGCATTTTCGATGTAATCTTTACTACAGTTGATAATTCAACATATTTTAACAGTTCAATTAGCCAAATTGAAAGTAAATTAAGTTTTAAGTAAAAGATTATCACAATTTTTATTTGATATTTTAAGGCACAACTAATTCAAATTTCCATTTCACAAAATCTCAACAACAAGGAGAAATACAGAGAAAACTACTCGGAATGCATAGGAAGAATAACACAAAATTTGGATTTCATTTAAAGCTATAAAATAATAAACAAAATCTTATCTCAAATCTTCTCCCTAAGCAGACTCCTTGAAGTTCCTCTAACTTTTCCTTCTCGTGCAACACACTCAATTATACTCACTAATATACTCTAGAACGAACTATTACACTCAAAATAACACACAATAGACTCACCACACACTACTGATTTTCACACATTCGGTCCTAAATTTGTCTCTATTTAAAGAAGAAGGAACATATCCAAAGGTTGCTTAAGCATCTCTTCAAAAAGCATCCAGATTCAATGTATTTGGCTTGAACTGACCTTTTCGCCGTCGGCGGGCTCATTAGCGCCGTCGGCGGGCTTCTATAACATTGGCCAACTGCTAAGGCTCGCTGTCGATGAACTTGATCTCGCCGTCAGTGGGCTCCTATATAATATATTCAAATCTCTCTTGAAAAACACGTTGTTGGTGGCCTATCCCACGCCGTCGGTGGGCTAGTTCAATTTTCATCTCTTTTAGTCCTTTTTGTTCCATATTCGCTCTTTTTTCCATCTTTTTGCTCCATTACCTATAATTCTTTATTCCTGCAATAAAACATAAAAAATACCTTTCTTTGACGTGCAATTTCATATAAAATTGGTATGAATTTCTCAATATATTTTTCTCTGGTCAAAATCCCCCAAACTTAACTATTACTTGTCCTCAAGTAATCTTGATACTATATAAAAGTAATGATTATTTGTAATAAGGCTTTAATTCTGAAATACTATGAATTTTTTTGGTTTAAATAAACATTATAGTAAAGTTTATTAGGAAGATTTTTAGATAATTAAATTAACTCTATAGATATAAGACTATTTAGTCATCAAGTTTAAGATTTCTAGTCTTCTATTTATTTCAAGAATGACTATATTTTGCAATATTAAATTACATGGGATATTCAGATGATAGGAAATTCATGAAAACACTACTTAGTAAAATACTAATCCATATATATAAGTTCAGAAATGTAACTGAGCTTACCTTTTAGGTTGATTCAAATGAAGCCAATTTTTGATAAGACATTTACTCAAGCTTCTCATCACTTACTTTTTTTTTCTTTTCATTTTGGATTTATTTTCAATCCTTTTCTTTTTATTTTTCTTTCTCTTTTTTATTTTTTTTTAAGTGAGGATTACTGTATCTGGATAGCCTATTAATAATTTTGAACTTCATTTTATTCTTCCTAAATTTGAAACTTGAAGCATTTCCTTACTTTATATATATTTCAAAGTTTTTACTTCATTGAGTTTCATTCTTTTCTTTCTCAACTAAATACTTAAGAATTTCATATTTTAAAATATAGTTTTCCTTACTTTAAATAGTTAACTATATTCCTTATCCTCTTATACAAAATATCTTAATCTACGAAATTAGTTTAATCACTAGAAATATTTCGTTTAACTTTCTATAATAATTAAATAAATTAATTCTAGTTTACTGAATCAAATTCATTACAAAAAATCATTTTATAATAATTTTTGAAAATATTTATTGAGAACAATTTAATAATTAATTTTTTTGTTTTTCCCTCCCCCAAACTTAAATTTTTCTATTATATAGGGTGAAAAGAAAATAAACTGTAAATTTAAATCATACCATCGTGCTTTAGGTATTTCTCCTTTTGAAGTTCTGCGGGTAATTTTCATCACTTAATTAACCTGTACTGTTAATAACTTTCTACACATATATAATATCAAAGAGTTTTGCTGGGTAAACAAGTTTTGAAATAAGTACAAAATACCAACACAACTTATACTTAGTATAATACTAAACATAATTTAACACAACATCCACATACATTTCACAAATCTAGTTTCAGGGTTACAATAACAGTCTGAAATGTTAAAATTTTAAAATCCACACAAATCTAACTTATACAACTAAGTTTAAATGTCTTACACAACATAATAATCAAAGAACATAAACTAAACAACAATACTAATTTTAACAAAATAAACAAACAATCAAATAACATAAATATCTAATCATAGAATATAATCATCAACATTAAAATCCCAAACTATATGTTCATCTCCTTGTTCAACAGGTGGAGTAGGCTGGTAGTGAGTATAACGAGGGCACTCAAGAAATATAACATCAAGCTCTCCTCTCCTATAATGATTCTCAGCATCATAACAGGCTATCTCAAATTCAGAATGCCTCTGGAGATAATCGCTGTCATAATCATGCCTTCACTCTAATCCTCCAATCCTCTGATCTATATGTTCTAATTTTTCTTCAATCTTTTCAAACTTTTCTGCTGCAAAGTCATTTCATTCATCAAATCATAAAGGGTAGGAGAACTATAGGTAGGAGGGTCATAACTGGTAGAGGGAATATCCTTACTAGTTGAAGGTGCATAGCTCCAGTCCCAAATCTCCATCCTTCATGGGACGCATAAGTCTTTATATTAGCCTAGGTAATGGGTTTCATAGGTTCAACCCATTCCTCATCATCTCTTACCTCTACTCCAGACAATTGACCGAGTGCATAAATCGGACCAGGATGTCCTAGTCCTTCTCTACTTTCACTTCTTGCAATGGCTAGTATATTTTTATAAATAATACTCCCCACATTTATACTTTTGTGGTTCTGAATACAAAAATTATGAACTGCTCTATCTCTTGTAACTTCACTATGGTGATAGGTAGGTAACAAAGTAGAGCAAATAAAATAATGTCAGGCTTTAGATGTTGCATTTAACATAGAGAGAGGGAAGTTTACACGTTTAAGCTGCTTAATATTCCATGTCCCTTTCCCTTCAGTGAGAAAGTTAATCATATCTTCCAGCGGTCCTTCAATTGTTCCAAAAGTATCATATTTGCTGGTGTGAAGATCTTGTACTTCGCAGAAAGCATTAATATGTGCAGCATTAAAATCGACTAAAAATCCTATAACCTTTATAGGTTCATCCTCAATCTAGTTCAAATTGGCAAAAAACTCTTTTACAATTTCATTTGCAGCCCTGTTTGTTGTATAACATAAATTTTCCCATCTTCGCTCTTTGATCGTTTGTTCCACTTCTCTGGGATTCTTAAAGACTTTATCCTGAATGCATTTTCTTGCTTTGATATTAAAGTTGTATCTTGATTGGGCTTTAGCATTCACAAACCATGTTTCATCAAAATCTAGTCATCTTTTCTATCGTGGAACCATTTCTCAATCTATCAAATTTACAAAAATCTCAACTAAATTCCAAAATAATACTAGAATGACTTCCAAAGGTGACTTAAAGTAATCTAAAATGAATTCCATGGATTTCTTCCAACTATTTTCTCCATTTTTCTTTTTTTTCCAAAATCTCCAAATGCAGAAGAAATACATGGTGAAAATAAGAAATTTTTGCGTGGGAGTGAAGCTCTTACCAAGGGACGATGAAATCCGGTGTAAAAATTTGTTGAAATTGCTTCTAATCCAAGAACTCTCAAGCCCTAGGTCAGTTTTTTCGATGTTTAAACAAAGGGGACGATGAATAGTGATGGTTGACCGGTCAAATATAAGTGTTTTTCGGGATCTCACCGTCAGTGGGAAAAATCTCATGGTCGGCGGGCTAATTAATTCAAGTAGGCTAAAGTCTCTAGAAAAAGTCACTGTCGGCGGCGTCGATCTCGCAATCAGCGGGATTTTTTTGAAAATTAAATTTAATATTTTTGTAATAATTTCAAGTCCTTTGAAGCCTTATTAACGTCCAATCAATCGAATAAATATATTTTATTGTGATTAGATACTATTTAAACTCAAATAAATTCACACAACACAAAACAACATATATTTTATATGAAATCCAAGTTTTACAATATTTGTACACAATATTACTAACAAGGTATTGTCACAACCTTAACACACCAAATTCAGTGTCGCAATCTAAACCACAATACTCAAAATGCTGAAAACAAACGAACAATGCAAAATCTCATCTATACTGAGATCATATATCAAAAATCAAAAGTGCAGATAAAATTAAATTCAAACTAACACAACACATGAACAAATACGAATGTCTTCTACTCGTCAGTGTCAGTACTAAATTCATCTCTGATATCTCCGATAGAACATAAGTGAACGAATAGATTGTAGAAGGGCCTGTAAGGAAATTCTTCTGTAGAATCTTCTTCTATCCATCCTTTCTTTCTCAAAAGCCGTATGAAACTAGCTTCAAGAAGTCCAGAATGATCGAAGTGTTCCTTCATTCTCCAGTCAATATGATCAAACAAATCAAAGATGTTATTAATTGAAGTCATCAAGTTTTTGACCTCTTTTTCCAGTTTTTTGAGTTTCCGTAAGATCAGATTAGTTTTATCAGTAAAGGGCTTGATGGAAAGAGAATTTTGAGATGCTTGATCCATAATAATGGTTGTCTCATTATCGTTATCCAGAGTAGGAAACATATCAGTCGGATCTAAAGGCTTCCAAGGCAAAAGTACCTTTTACCAGGCTTCATATGAAACTTGGTACTGACTGCATAGTGCAAAAATTGTTGAAGGATGTCAAAGCTCATAAATTGATCCATGAACAATCAGGCCTAAAGCAGACATCACAATAATTGAACCAACATCGATAGGTAATCCCGCTTGAATAGAGTAATTCAGAGTTGCACACTCCTTAGAAACTTTATTTACCCTCATAGTGGGTAGCAATTTTGAAGAAATAAAGAAGTGTCAATGTTTAGAGACGGGGTTTAAAAGTGATGCAGAAAAGCTAACATACCCATCTTCTCTCGTTCCCAATCTTCTGCTTCATCAGTCAAATATCGATTGATTTCATTTTTATTATTTCTTTTAGGAACAAAGTTGGAGTAGTGGCAAACAAGTGTATTTTCAAATGAATATAATTCATTAATTCTAGAAGGAGTGAAAGTTACCCATCTGCCTCGCACATAGACGTTTCCATTGTTGATTCCGTGAAGATTGGAGTAGAATTCTTTTACTACAGGGATGACTACTGCAGAAGTTGTATAGCATAATACCTCCAAACATCGTCACACAATCATCTCTTCAATAGGCGTTATCGAATTTTCCATTCCTCTATTCACAAATCCTCTTTCTTTGATCAATCTCTTTTTCATCAAAACTTTGTTGAAGATTCACTGAGCCTCATAACTGACAAATTTTCTTCGATTGAACACTCGAGATCTAGGGATTTCAAGGTGATTGGATGCCATAATGATGAGTTTTGTGGAGTTTCAAATCATTTTTAAGAAGTAGATGGTTTAAAATTCGAGTTCTAAGAGTTTTTAAAGAGTAAAAACACTTAGAATTGTCAAAGACCGTCAAATAACTCTCTAAACCACTCTTCCACCGATCTCACCGTCGGCGGCAATGATCTCGCCGTCGGCGGGATTCTTAAAATAATATAATTGAATTTTGGTGGCAGATCTTGCTGTTGGCGGCATCGATCTCGCCGTCGGCTGCTAAGGCAAAAATTACCCAGTTTCGCTCTGGTCCAAATGTTTTCCAAATTTTTCTGTGGATCCAATATCGTGATGATTTTAAAGATAAATATGAGTAGTAGAATTCTTTTTATATCATAATTAATAATAAATCAAATAAATATACCATCATTATACATAAATAAAGATTACTATGGGTTGCCTTCCACAAAAGCGGTTGGTTTAACGTCGTCAGCTCGACCTATTCAGGTTATTAATCAGGTTGACTGAGCATTAAAACCTCTTTAAAATTTGGTCTATTTCCTTCAAAATATGGTTTTAATCTGTGTCTATTTACTTTAAATCTGTGTCCAGTCTTTGGATCTTCAATTTCTACAGCTCCGTATGTAAATATTTGAGTTATAGTGAAAGGTCCTAACCATCGAGATTTCAATTTCTCAGGAAATAATTTTAACCTTGTATTATAAAGCAAAACTTCTTGTCCTGGTTCAAAATTTTTTTAGTTAATCTTTCGATCATGCCATAATTTCATTTTCTCTTTATAAAATCTATCATTATTATAGTATTCATTCCTTAATTCCTCTAATTCATTCATCTGCAACAATCTCTTCTCACCAGCATCTTTTAAATTATAATTAAATTCTTTAATCGCCCAATACGCTTTATGCTCTAATTCAACTGGTAAGTGACAAGTCTTTCCAAAAATAAGTATGTAAGGAGTCATTCCAATCGGGGTTTTATAAGCAGTCCTGTATGCCCATAAAGTAGTGTCTTATCTTGTAGACCATTCTAATCCACTAGGGTTTACCGTTTTTTTCTAGAATTCGTTTAATTTCTCGATTAGAAACTTCAGCTAATCCACTGGTTTGTGGATGATAAGCAGTCAAAATTTTATGAATAATGTTGAATTTTTCTACTAATTTGTGAATATATTTATTCCTAAAATGGGATCCTCCGTTAGTGATAATCACTCTCGATATTCCGTATCTTGTGAAAATATTTTTCATTAAAAATTTTGAAACACTCTTAGTATCACATCGAGGTAAGGCCTGTGCTTCAATCCATTTAGAAACATAATCAACTGCAACTAATATATATGAGTTTCCAAATGAATGAATAAATGGTCCCATGAAATCTAGTCCCCAAACATCAAAAATTTCAAGTTATAATATAAAATTTAGAGGCATTTCATTTCTTCTAGATATATTACCTACTCGTTGGTATTTATCACAAGTTTTGATATATCTATAAACATCTTTAAAAAGAGTAGGCCAATAAAATCCAAATTGTAAAATTTTATAAACAGTTTTATTTGTTCCAAAATGTCCTCCAAATTCTGAATCGTGGCATTTTTGGATTATCTGTTTGGTTTCTTCAAAAGGCACACATCTTCTAATAATTAAATCCTTACATTGCTTATATAAATATGGTTCATCCCAAAAATATTTTTTAGCATCATGAATGAATTTTTTCTGTTGTTGCAGAGTTAGCATGGGTGGTAAAATATCACTTACAATGTAATTAACTATATCAGCATACCAAGGTATTTTCCACTCATTTATATTATACAGTTGTTCGTTAGGAAAACTGTCTGTAATTTCATTGTCAGTGTCTGATAATTCACAATATTCTAATCTTGACAAATGATCTGCAATTTGATTATCAGTTCCCTTTCTATTAATTATTTCAAAATCAAATTCTTGCATCAGTAATATCCATCTGATTAATCTTGGTTTGGTATCCTTCTTTTGCATTAAATAATTAATTGCAAAGTGATCAGTATGCACAATACATTTAGTTCCAATTAAATAAGATCTAAATTTATCAAAAGCATATACAATTGCTAATAATTCATTTTCTGTAACTTTATAGTTAATTTCAGCATTATTTAGAGTTTTACTAGCATAGTATATAACTTAAAAAATTTTATCATACCTTTGTCTATGAACAGCTCCTATAGCATAATCACTAGCATCGTACATAAGTTCAAATGGTTTCTCCCAGTCAGGTGAAACTATTATAGGTGCTGTGATTAATTTATCTTTTAATATTTCAAAAGCATTTAAGCATTCTGTATTGAATTCAAATTTCTTGTCTTTTTCTAAAAGTTGGCATAGAGGTTTAGTAATTTTTAAAAAATCCTTTATGTTGCGTCTGTAAAATCCAGCATGTCCAAGAAAACTTCTTACCCTTCTCACTGTAGTAGGAGGTGGTAATTTAGCTATAACTTGAATTTTTGCAGGGTCTACTTCATGCCATTTTCGAAATTTTATGCCCTATAACAATTCCTCCTGCAACCATAAATTGACATTTCTCACAATTTAGAACTAAATTAGTTTTTTCGCATAGCTCTAAGAATTTTTCAAGATGTTCTAAGCATATTTAAAATAATGTTCCAAATATAGAGAAATCATCCATAAATACTTCTATTCCATCATCAATTATTTTACTAAATATAGAGTACATAAACTAAATTCTAATGTACATAACATAATGTCTTACACATCATTTTAAATATGCTTAGAACATCATTTTAAATATGCTTTCTCTGTTTGAACACATGTTTGTTCATGTATTTATTAAAAGAAGTTATAGTTTAAAGGAATAGTTCATTAGAGGATTTGTTCATTAGGAACATAATATTCAAAGGTATAGAGAAGGTAAGGGGTTCGATTTAGAATTGGAAAGGAAGAGGAAATCTCATGCAAGACTTCTCGACTAGAAGGATCACTCCTAAACTAACACCTATTAGGGGTCCACCCCACCTCAGAAAAGAGGTAAAAGGATCTCGGAACCTCTCCGTTTAGGGGTGTCTAAATAGTGGCTCCTAAATCCGAGAGGAGTTGGCCATACTCGTTCAAGACAGAAATGAACAGGGTATTCCAATGGGAGAATGGTAGTTTGGTCCACTAGAGGCATGGGCTCACTACCGATTTATGAAAGCAAAGTCATTTGATCAAAATGGAGAGAGGAACTATTCCCCAACAAAGTCGCCAGAAGTTGTCGGCATTATTTTTAAGTTGAGGGTTGTATTTTTGAAAAGAGGTCGCCTACAGAAATTGTCGGCGAATTTTTAATTTAATTTAAATAAGTAATTTGAAAAGTAGTATTTGACTTTGAAAATAATTTTAAATTTGAAAAATTTTAAGATATGAAATCAAACCGATCTCACATCCCAAATAGTTTATATAAACGAGCACCGCACCACAAACAGTGTATCTATCCCGGAGAGTAGACACACTACTTGATGATGGGGCTCGGTTAAATAAACTAGATGATTTGTGATGTCCGTTTGGTCTGCAAACCAATTTTATAAGCCGACAAATTCCCCTTCTTAATATAAATGAATTAAACAGGGTTTATATTACCTGGGTTCTTAAAGTTCCCTATAAGGGCAAGCCCCTATAGTAAATTACATCTTAAATGAAGTGAATCATTTAAGAAAACTCTCGATAATGATCAGTGACTTTGCTCTCAAGGATTTCAAAGTTTAAGTTTTTCAAAGGATTAGATTTTTAGAAATTTCAACAGGGAATTGATCAAATTTAGAACAGTTATTTTCAGGAGTCCAATGGAAGAGGAGTAGGAGAAGCTGAAGATCCAAGAAGAATCTTGGCAACTTCCCAAACTATCCTATTGTTTGGCTCAGATTTAAGAAAATCCTAATATTATCTGATATTTCAATCTTGTCAGTTTTAATTAATTTGGACTTATATTTGTACGATAAAATCATACAAATAATATCGAAGATATGAGGGTTTATGTCGTACTAAACGACTACCTCGGAATCCTAAGACCGATAAGGGCTTAATTTACATGACATGATCATGCGAATGCCTAACGAAGAGTTGAGGATTTATGTTGCACTAGGCAAACTACCTCGAAATCCTATGGCTTGGTTATTTAATTCTAAGAAATTTTTGCTGAAGTAGAGTTGTTTTGCTGACGAAGATGGTCGTGCTGCCCACCGTGCTCCAAGCTCCTTATTGTTGCAGAGGTTTAGTTTTAGAAGATTGTAATCAAAAGAGAAAGAAGAGTTTGGTTTTAGGAATCTTAAAGTCCAAGTGTTTTTAGTGTTTTAGTTAAAAGAACCGATTAAGATCCCACGGTTCTGTCATCCCGGCACCGTTATTTTCATTGAATTCACTTAGTCCAGATGAATTTGCTAAACTCAACTGACTGAGTTTCACACTTTCATTTAGACCGTGGGAAATCCCGTTAGCAACACGTGTGTTACATCATCAGAGGTATTCCCGATCATTCAACGAGACGTTTTAATTTAGTTGCAATTGTAGTTTTGTCTTCTGTTTGTGATTAAATTTTGAGTTGTTTTTATATTTTGAAATGTTGTGGCGGTGATTTTTCATCTTGAAGTGACTTTTAATTTAGTTTTGGTTTCAATTCAGGGACTATCCTAAAGGTTTTGGTTTTCATGCAACAGCTGTTTATCATGCAATAAAAGTAAAGTGCATTTGCAATAAAGTAAATTGCACTAAAGTAAAAGCGTACCTGGAGGGTCTTCCCGTCATCCCAAGTTGCACTTAAAACACATGTTAAGGCATTTAAATATTTCATCAAGTACCTAGCTAAAGCTATGGGAAAGGTTTTGGTTGTTTATCAAAGTCCTAATCCTATAGCTAGTCATCTCCTATGACGTCTAGGTTCTTGTGTTTTGGTTTAAGGGCGATTTTCTTTATCAAAGAACAATTAAGTTCAATTGTTCTTATAAGGGTTCTATCATATTGAGGAAGTACTTAAGGCAAATCTTAAACATCTTTTCAATATTTCTAGGATCGTTTTAAGTCCAAGAGAATTTAATTATACAAGTGAATTAATCATCCAGGAATTTAAGTGTTATTCTTTTGCTCAGTGAACTTAGGATATTTGAATATCCTATAAGTGAGGTAACACTTCACTTGATGTTTCATTTAAGAGTTATAATAATAAGAGCTTTTAAAAGGGCAAATCAAGTTATTAAGTATTTTTATGATTTAGACTTAATGATTTAATTCTAATTTTTGATTTAATTATAAAAAATTAGTTTAAGTTTGGAATAGTGTTCAAGTTATTTTAGGTTTAATTCTTAATAATTTCATTTGGGTTTGTTATTAAATGATTTTAAGTTAATTTAATTTAATTTAGCTTAATTTAAATTTAATTTCAATTTAAATTAATTTCAATTTAATTTAATTTTAATTTAATTTAATTTAATTTAATGTTAATTTAATTTAATTTTAATTTAATTTATAATTTAATTTAATTTAATTTAATTTGATTTTAATTTAATTTAAATTTAATTTAATTTAATTTAATTTTAATTTAATTTAATTTTAATTTAATTTTAATTTGGATTATTATTTTAATCTTTTAATTAAAGATTAAGTATTATTGAAGTGATTCATTTAGGGATTTTTAAATTAAAGAATAAATATTCTCTTAAATAATATCCCTACTTTATAATTTCAAAAAAATTTATTAATTGTCCAAATTTAATTAATTAATTAATTAAGGTTTACCTTAGTTATTCTTAAAATGATTGGTGGGTTTCTACCCTTAACCATTTAAGTTTCAATCATCCAAAATCAGTTTAAAATCAAATATTTTACCCTCCCCTTTTGATTAATCCTAAAACTTTAATTAAAGGTTGAAAATTTTAATTACCATTTTGCCCTCCAAGCTTAATAATTCTATAACTCACTAAATTAAGCTCAAATGAACTTGAAATTTTTATGTGACCTCACTTACATGTCAATTAAGACATTAGAGGAGAAAATGTGATTTTTCTGTATTTAATTTATTTATGTAATTATTTTTAATGGAAAATAAGGGTTTTCAAGGAAAATTCAATAACATGACCAAGGAAATGTTTATATCCTTAATAAAATTATGGGATGTTCCTAATGACCAGAGGACCACTTGGACCAATTTTGGTGATTTTTTGAATTTTATTTTATTTATTATAATTATTTTTAGTTTTGAAGTATTAATTAATTTAAAAATAAAATAAAGGAGGAAAAATGAATTTTATATCTTTCAAAAATCTTTCTGATATCAGAGAAACCAGAAACCAATTTTTATAATTTTCTGATTTTTCTTTGATTTATTTGAATTATTTTAGTGAAAAGGTTGGAAAATACATTTTTTAATATTAAAATTTACATTAAGCCTTTAAAATTCAATATCTTACCCTAGGGACTTAGGGAAAATGTTTGGTTTATTCATAAGTGATTGGAATTCAAAATGTGACATTTTGGTGATTTTTAATATTTTTGTGATTTTTATTATTTTTTAATTGTTAAAATATGAAAATAAGCTTAAAAAAATCAACTTTTTTAGAAAATTGCAATTTTAATTTTCTTAAATTCCTTTAATATCAAAGAGGCTCCAAAACCAATTTTGTGAATTTTTGAAAAATATTTTGTGAGTTATAAATTTTTAAAGTTTAATTTTACCCATTTTTACTCAAGAGGCTTAATCAACCCATTTGATGGGGGTTAATCAAGTCCAATTATTTTCAAATTTTTATGTGGTGTTCTCCTATCCCTAAAGGATAGTGGAGAGTTGTTTTTAAGTTAATTTGATGAATGGTTAACCTTAATTAATTAAAGTTCACTTTTGGGTATTTAGGCCAATTAGGGTTATTCAAAGTGAATTAATTCAAAAATTATTTTTCCTAGGGTCCTCTGGTCATAAGAAACATCACCAAATTTTCCTAGAATTTATTTCTCAACATGCTAATTATTAGAATTAAAATAATCAAAATAGTGACATGAATTTGAAAAATCAATAACTTCTCATAGGGGTGGCCTCTGACCTTGGAAAATTCAGGGAATGTGCCCAAGTTCAGAGGCTTCAAAAGCCCTATGGTCTCATGCCATGGTGAATGTCCTATATGCATGGAGAATTAAAACAATGCAGAGAGTAAACAAATCATTAAAAATAAAATACTTGATGAAATTACTTGATTTCCTTTCCACATTATTCTGCTCTGTTCACCGAGCAAGAGAGTATTTTTATTTTATTTTTAGAATTTTTCTACACAAAGTTATGAATTTTTAAAGTTTTGGGTATTAAATAAATAGAAAATAACCCTTATTTCCTACTTATCCAAGCGGCGTCACGCCATCCTCGGCAGCTCCAAAAGGTCACGCGTCGTCTCCTGATTCGGCACCGCCATCCGACTCAGCGCTCCAGGGGCCCACGGTTCATGTCCCATACTCTGTCCGGCGCAATCCTGGCCGTCCGCTCGATACACACATGATCTGACGGCTCCTGGCCATCGTCTACGACTGGTGTGAACCCATAACCGTCAACCTTCTAACCCTAATTTCTCACTCGATTCTCAACGGATTCTGGAGTTCTTATGCTCTATGGATTCATCTTGAAGAGATGAACACATCCATACGGTAACCCAAACTAAATTGAGAATCTCTGGAAGCTCGGGAAGAAGAGTGAGTCCATACCTTTGCTCAGAGAAGTGAAGCTTCGATCTGAGAGTTGTGTCAAGTTCGATTGGGTCCAGAAAGCTCCGGATGAAGTCCTTGGCACGGTGAATTATCTAGGTATGATTTCAACCAAGCCCGATCATAAAGCTTGGAGGCTGGAAGCAATGGCTGGCCTGGAGAGGGGGCTTTTAGGGGGAAACCTCTTCTCTTGGTCTGGTGAAGGTGTAGGACCAATCAATTTGGGGATTAGCTCAATGTGGAGAAGTGTCCTGGTTTTGGGCTTGGATTTCAATTCTGAAATTGAGCTCACAGAGAGGAAATGACAGGGGGATTTTAGTGGGGATCAAGTTCTATATGTGTGGGGAGTAATCTGGAACAATTTTGGCAGAGTTTCCTTAAGGTTTGTTTCAGCACCTTCTTTGGCCGAGAGGTGGTGGTGTTTAAATAGGCATGGCTGGAGGCTCTCCCAGGGGGAGTTTGGGCTTGGGATCAGCTGCTTAGGTCAAGGGAAGAACAGCCATGGTGGTCATTGGGCATGGGGCAGCTCAGCAGGTGGGAATTCCAAACTTTGGCTCCTCCCAAGGTTTCGGCCATGGTGTTTTCCGGCGATCCAGGTGGCTGGCCGGCAGGCATGGGTCACCCTCAGGTTCAGGTGGGTCAGGGCTGGGGTTTAGTGCAGTCAATTGGCCATGGACATGTGTAAAGCAGTTTGATTTAAATGGAATGGGAGAAGCCTCATTTTTGCTTGGTTTGGTTCAACTCATGCATTTGGGCTAGGTTCACCATCCAAGGCTTGACCTTGGGCTGAGGGAGAATCATTTGGGTCAGCTGAATTGAGGTAGTGAAGTCCCCATCCAAGGTGAGGTGGCTAAGCATGGTTTAGTGTGTGACATGCTTAAGGTAAAAAAGGTTTAAGGGAGGTTTAAGAAAGAACCTCCTCTTCTTTCCATAAATGGACTAATGACAAGTCAAATCACTCATGGCTTCATGTGGCTTGAGAATGGCTTGTTCATGGCTCATCTTTGGCATGGGAAAAGTTAAGTCAACTTCATGAAAAGGGTTTTGTGAATTTTGGCATTTTGATGGGAATTGTTATGAGGCTTGATTTGGAATTGTTTAATTGATAAATTATAACTTTAGTAATGATTTTAAATTGAATGTGTGATGAGAGAAAGTGTCATGTGGGCTTTAGATTGATTTGGGCTTTTGAATTTGGTGGAAGTGGGCTTTTAGGAGGGCTTAAGGGGATGACCCCTTTAGGTTTAAAAATGAATCCATGGATGGGAATTTTGTAGAAGTTTGGGCCAAATAATTGTTGGCTTTGGTTTAGAGATATGTCATGAGTGATTTGAAATGAATTTGGAGTGATTTGGGTTTGAATTGGGTTGGATTTGGGCTTCTTTGGTAAATGGGCCAATGTAGGCCAAATTGGGCTAACTTTGGCCAATGTTGGGCTAGAGTTGAAATTGATGTAAAATTAATGTTGGGAAATGTTTATGGGAGTGTTTCAAAGAGTTTTTGACTTTGGTTGGGTTTTGATTTTGGGGTTTGGGCTTATTTGGGTTAGGTTTGGGTTTAGGTCAAAATTGGGCCTTTTGGTTTTAGGTTGAATTTGAGTGGGGTTCGGGTCCAAATTTTGGGAAAATCATGTTAGTGTTTTGTTTTTGGCGATGCTAGGAAGGTTTTAGAAAAGATTTGGGGTTAATTGGAGTTGAATTGGTTTGGTTTGGGCTAAGTTTGGGTCATGGGTCAAAATTGGGCTTTAAGCTTAAAAATGAAATTGGATTGAAATGCCAATCAAATTGGACTTGTATTTGGTCTAGATTGATATTGTGGATATTAAATTGAAGTTTAGAATTGAAATGGACCAAAATTGGGGTCAATTGGATAGGTTTGGTTTGACATTGGGTTCACTTGGGCTAAGAATAGGCTAAATTGGGGGTTTTGGTTAAAGTGGGGTAAATTGAAAAAATTGGCCCATGGTGTAGTTGGACAAAATGAAATTGGGAATATTTGAGATTTTCTGAAATTTTCTGGGAATTTTCAGAATTTTTGGATTTTTTGGCTAAGAGGGGCATTTTGGGTATTTGAAGGGTATTGGGGGGTACTTTTGGAATTTTTGGTATTTTTGGCTATGGATGATCAATTAAGTGGTGAGGAAATGTTCAAGGTTAATTTTGGGGAATTTTGGATGATTTGGAAATTTTGGAGGATTTGGGCAATTTTAAGGGCTTTTGGTAGGTTTGATAGGTGTAGGGTCCCCGGGGTCAAAAATTGAAATTTTTGAAAAGAGAAGATTGATCAAATATGAGTGAAATGGAATCACTTTGATTGAGCCATGAAGCCATATTAAGCCTATATGAGCCATGAGTGGACTCATTTGAGGCATTCACCATGTTGTTCCTAACCCTCTTAACCAGGGGCTTAAGGGTTAAGGTCCATCCATATGAATTGCCTACATGAGTCAAGGAGTCAAGTTGGGTATGGGTGTGGTTTTAGGATTTGGATTGTGTGTGTGAGAGTGTAGAGTATGAGTGTAGTGAGTGTGTAAGTCAACCTTCACCAGACCAAGCTACCCAAGGTGGTCCTAAGGCCAAAGAGTCCTATGGGGAACTCATCCTTTAAACCTTCACTTTTGATTTCAACCCTCTAGGTGATTAGGGGTCTACAATCAAGCTTGTGGGGTTTGCAGGGAGTTAAGAGGTGTTTGAATTTCTAAGTAGTAGGTTCCATTTCTAGTCCTCTAAGATTAGTCAAAGGAAATGCCTAAGGCTAGATCCTAAGTACTAAAGAGAGAAACAAAAGACCTCATCAAAAATGAGGTCAACAAGGAGTAGAAGACATTTGTATTTGTTTATGTGTTATGTTAGTTTAAATTTAATTTTATCTGCACTTTTGATTTTGATATAAGATCTCAGTATAGATGAGATTATGCATTGTTTGTTTGTTTTCATCGTTTTGAGTATTGTGGTTTGGATTGCGACGCTGAATTTGGTGTGTTAAGGTTGTGAAAATACCTTGTTAGTAATATTGTTTACGAATATTGTAACACTTGAATTTCATATAAATATATGTTGTTTTTTGTTGTGTGAATTTATTTGAGTTTAAAAAATATCTAATCACAATAAAATATATTTAATCAATTGATCGGACGTTAATAAGGCTTGAAATGAATTAAAATTATTACAAAAATATTAAATTTAATTTTCGGAAAAAATCCCGCCGACAGCGAGATCGACACCACCGATGGTGACCTTTTCCAGAGACTTTAGCCTACTTGAATTAACTAGCCAGTCGACGACGAGATTTTTCCGGCTGACGGCGAGATCCCGAAAACACTTATATTTGGCCGGTCAACTGTCAATATTCATCGTCCCCTTCGTTTAAACTTCGAAAAAACCGACCTAGGGCTTGAGAGATCTTGAATTAGAAGAAATTTCAACACATTTTTACACCGGATTTCATCGTCCCTTGGTAAGAGCTTCACTCCCATGCAAAAATTTTTTATTTTCACCATGTATTTCTTTCTCATTTGGAGATTTTGGAAAAAATTGAAAAATGGAGAAAATAGTTGGAAGAAATCCGTGGAATTCATTTTAGATTACTTTAAGTCACCTTTGGAAGCCATTCTAGTATTATTTTGGAATTTAGTTGAGATTTTTGTAAATTTGATAAATCAAGAAATGGCTGCATGACAGAAAAGACGACTAGATTTTGACGAAAAGCGGTTCGTGAAAGCTAAAGCTCAATCAAGATACAACTTTAATATCAAAGCAAGAAAATGCATTCAGGACAAAGTCTTTAAGAAACTGGGAGGATAAGTGGAACAAATGATCAAAGAGCGAAGATGGAAAAATTTCTGTTATACAACAAACAGGGCTGAAGTTGAAGTTGTAAAGGAGTTTTATGCCAATTTGAACCAGATTGACGATGAACCTATAAAGGTTAGAGGATTTTTAGTCAATTTTAATGCTGCACGTATTAATGCTTTCTACAAAGTACAAGATCTTCACACCAGGGAATATGATAATTTTGGAACAATGGAAGGACCACTGGAAGAGGTGATTAACTTTCTCACTGATGGGAAAGGGACATGGAAAATTAAGCAGCATGAACGGGTAAGCTTCCCTCTCTCTATGTTAAATGCAACCTCTAAAGCCTGGCATTATTTTATTTGCTCTACTTTGTTACCTAACTATCACCATAGTGAAGTTACAAGAGATAGAGCAGTTCTGATTTTTTGTATTCAGAACCACAAGAGTATAAATGTGGGGAGTATTATTTATAAAAATATATTAGCCATTGCTAGAAGTGAAAGTGGAGGAGGAGTAGGACATCCTGGTCCGATTTATGCACTCTGCCAATTGTCTGGAGTAGAGGCAAGAGATGTTGAGGAATGGGTTGAACCTATGAAACGCATTACCCAGGCTAATATAAAGACTTATGCATCCCACGAAGGATGGAGATCTAGGACTAGTAGCTATGCACCTTCAACTAGTAGGGATATTCCCTCTACCCATTATGACCCTCCTACCTATAGTTCTCCTACCCTTTATGATTTGATGAATAAAATGACTCTGCAGCGGAAAAGTTTTGAAAAGATTGAAGAAAAATTAGAACATATAGATCAGAGGATTGGAGGATTAGAGCGAAGGCATGATTATGACAACGATTATCTCCAGAGGAATTCTGAATTTGAGATAGCCTACTATGATGCTGAGAATCGTTATAGGAGAGGAGAGCTTGATGTTATATTCCTGAGTTGCCTCGTTATACTCACTACCAGCCTACTCCACCTGCTGAACAAGGAGATGAAGATATAGTTTGGGATTTTAATGTTGATGATTAGATTCTATGATTAGATATTTATGTTATTTGATTGTTTGTTTATTTTCTTAAAATTAGTATTGTTGTTTAGTTTATGTACTTTGATTATTATGTTGTGTAAGACATTTAAACTTAGTTGTATAAGTTAGATTTGTGTGGTTTTTAAAATTTTAACATTTCAGACTGTTATTGTAACCCTGAAACTGGATTTGTGAAATGTATGTGGATGTTGTGTTAAATTGTGTTTAGTATTATACTAAGTATAAGTTGTGTTAGTATTTTGTACTTATTTCAAAACTTATTTAACCAACAAAACTCTTTGATATTATATATGTATAAAAAGTTATTAACAATACAGGTTAATTAAGTGATGAAAAGAACCTGCAGAACTTCAAAAGGAGAAATACCTAAAGCACGAAGGTATGATTTAAATTTACAGTTTGTTTTCTTTTCACTCTATATAAATAGATAGAAAAATTTAAGTTTGGGGGAGGGAAAAACAAAAAAATTAATTATTAAATTGTTCTCAATAAATATTTTCAAAAATTATTATAAAATGATTTTCTGTAATGAATTTGATTCAGTGAACTAGAATTAATTTATTTAATTATTATAGAAAGTTAAACGAAATATTTCAAGTGATTAAACTAATTTTGTAGATTAAGATATTTGGTATAAGAGGATAAGGAATATAGTTAACTATTTAAAGTAAAGAAAACTATATTTTAAACTATGAAATTCTCAAGTAATTAGTTGAGAAAGAAAAGATTGAAACTCAATGAAGTAAAAACTTTGAAATATATATAAAGTAAGGAAATGTTTCAAGTTTCAAATTTAGGAAGAAGAAAATGAAGTTCAAAATTATTAACATGCTATCCAGATACAGTAATCCTCACTTGAAAAAAAAAGAAAGAAAAAGAAAAAGAAAAAGGATTGAAAATCAATCCAAAATGAAAAGAAAAAAAAGTAAGTGAGGAGAAGCTTGAGGAAATGCCTTATCAAAAATTAGCTTCATTTGAATCAACCTAAAAGGTAAACTTAGTTACATTTCTGAACTTATATATATGGATTAGTATTTTACTAAGTAGTGTTTTCATGAATTTCCTATTATCTGAATATCCTAAGTAATTTAATATTGCAAAATATAGTCATTCTTGAAATAAATAGAAGACTAGAAATCATAAACTTGATGACTAAATAGTCTTATATTTATAGAGTTAATTTAATTATCTAAAAATCTTTCTAATAAACTTTACTATAATATTTATTTAAACCAAATTCATAGTATTTCTGAATTAAAGCCTTATTACAAATAATCATTACTTTTATATAGTATCAAGATTACTTGAGGACAAGTATTAGTTAAGTTTAGGAGATTTTGACCAGAGAAAAATATATTGAAAAATTCATACCAATTTTATATGAAATTTCACTTTAAAGAATGGTATTTTCTATGTTTTATTGTAGGAATAAAGATTTATAGGTAATGGAGCAAAAAAAATGGAAAAAAGAACGAATATGGAACGAAAAGGACTAAAAGAGATGAAAATTTAACTAGCCCGCCGACGGCGAGAGATAGGCCGCCGACGGTGTGTTTTTCCATAGAAATTTGAATATATTATACAAGAGCCCGCCGACGGCGAGATCGAGCCTACCGATAGCAAGCCTTAGAAGTTGGCCAATGTTCTAAAAGCTCGCCGACAGGGCCAATGAGCCTGCTGACGGCGAGAAGGTCGGTTCAAGTCAAATACATTAAATTTAGATGCTTTTTGAAGAGATTCTTAAGCAACCTTTGGATATATTCCTTCTTCTTTAAATAGAGACGAATTTAGGACTGAATGTGTTAAAATCAGTAGTGTGTGGTGTGTCTATTGTGTGTTATTTTGAGTACAATAGTGTGTTCTAGAGTATATTAGTGAGTATAATTGAGTTTGTTGTATAAGAAGGAAGAGTTAGAGGAATTTCAAGGAGTCTACTTGGGGAGAAGATTCAAGATAAGTTTTTGTTCAATGTTTTATATCTTTAATTGAAATCCAAATTTTGTGTTATTCTTCCTATGCATTCTGAGTAGTTTTCTCTATCTTTCTCCTTGTTGTTGAGATTTTGTGAAATGGAAATTTGAATTAGTTGTGCCTTAAAATATCAAATAAAAATTGTGATAATCTTTTACTTAAAACTTAATTTACTTTCAATCTGGCCAATTGAACTGTTAAAATATGTTGAATTATTAACTGTAGTAAAGATTACATCCAAAATTCAGGGAATTCAAAAGCCTTGAAAGGAGGGTGCAAATAAATAAGGAAATATTAATTATCGGGCGTAGAATTGAATATTTTAGTGTGACAGACTAAAATTTTCAATTCGGTCCTATTGTTTGGGAGCTGAAGTGTAGATGTCAGCCCTCAGGTGAGGGGAACATGGGAGCTCCAAAGTGGCAGCCGGTATCCTCCCAGCCTAGCCACACATTCAGTAACCAAGCATAGGATTAGTCAATGTTCTTTATGCCTGGACCAAAGAGTAAAGAGTAGGAATGCTCCTATTTAGCACAATATAATTCTAACTAATTTGTTTATTCACTCACTTAATTCTCTTAACAAGGATAAAAATACTTTTTTCTAAATTGCAATCTTCCATTCAAAAATTAAGTAATAGAAGTTAGTATAAGTGTTCTTTATTTCCATATACTTGATAAAAATTGCATCTGCTTAAATTAGTTCTTTATCTCGAACTTCCCTGTTGGATCGATATCTAGGACTCCATTAGAGCCCTTTATTACTTGAGCAATACGTATACTTGCGTAGATACAAGGGGGTAGAATTGCTATTTTACCTATTTAAACATTTATATAATTATAAAGCTCCACAACATATTTACATTGTGCCCCTCAACTGCTGTGCAGGAGGTCACATTCCTTCATGTAAACTTTTGAGGAACATTTGGTTAGGTCATCACTCACCTTAATCCTCACCCAATCGAAGATAGACATTACTTAGACCACTCTCTTTACCATGGTAGAGTTCACCATAACCAAGCCATGAAATTAATGGGAAGAGAAGCTTATGTGTAATTCTATTCTAAACCAATTAAATGACCTTCAAAGTTTATGTGGAGGAGGTAAGACCAGCATGTACCAAGGATCTTACCCACCTCATTTTTTCTTCAATAGGAACAAGACAACCATATCCTCCATTTAGAAAAAAATTTGAAATCATGGTGAGCTAACCTTAAGGATGATAAATGTAATCATTCCCAGCCTAATTCTCATCTCTTTGGGATCCTTGATCTTCCTTGTGTTGTCACGTTCCTCCCTAAGCAAACTAGAGCTTATCCATGGCTATAATAAGGCTAAACTCGAGAACTCCCAATGAGAAGTGAGAACCATATACACTGCTCAAACCTTGAAACACCCAAGACCAAAATTGCCCCCCATACTCTAGGCAATTGATCCCCCATAATCCTGGCCTCTAATATCCAGTAAGCATTCCCAATTTCATGCCCTAAAAATAAGATCATTTTCAGAATGATATAAAATCCTCCAAAACTCCAAATTGATCACTCATACACCATCACTGAGGTGTACGAAGAAGTTCCCAATCAAAATTGGGTCTTCCCGTGAGCTTTAACCTATTCCTACACCAAGTCGTGAACTCATTTTGGTGAATTCATACATGGACTCAATTTCGCTTCAAATAGAGCATAAGGGAAGCTGAGCAAGAACAAAATAATCATTCCAAAAAATCTTGATTGAAGCTTCACTTCATCAAGCCCTGGTATGGCCACTTAAACCTAAAATAGACTCAGCTTCAGACATTATGAAAGAAACCAATTCAAAACATTCATAAATCCGTATGGATGTGTTCGTCTTGCATTGATGAAACTTATGAAACAATCTCCATGAAGTATCATTAATATCTGAGCGAGATCTTATACATTGATCGTCGACGGTCTACGGGAAGCACAAGGCTGAGGGAGATGATGGGATGCCGTTCATTTTTATGTATTAAAAATGGATGGTCTTGATTTCATCGAGTTGTGCTTCCGTTAATACATAACAAAGCCACATCAGCTACCGTGTGGAAAAGCTCAACCAATCCCGTAGCGCCACACGTCAATTTGAAGACTTTGAGATTTAAGCTGGCGCTGAGTCACTTAAATAAGAATATCAAAATTTTCTTATTTAATTAAATCAAGAAAATCCCATTAAACTTTAAAAGTTTATAACTTGACATAGAAAAATCAAGAAAATATAATAAAAATATCCTGGATTTATTAAAACAAGGAGAAAATTATAAAAATAAACTTAGAAATTAATGAGTTATATTTAATTTTTAATTAATTAATTACTCTTTAGAGTAATTTAATTATTAATTATTATTTATAAACCTAAAAAATATGAAATTTTCAATGATTAATCCTCCCATCATTAGGGTCATACTGTGATTTTCAAAATATAGGGTAAGTTTCTAGGATGAAATATACAATTTTTAATCCTATATTGTGATTATTTTCAAAACAAATTACACTAATTAGGAATTTGAAAAAAAATAATATTAGGAAATCCTCAGAAACTTTAGGGTGATAAATTTGAATCCTAAAATGACATTTTATAACCCTTGAAAAATTTGAAATGACATTTTTTAGTTTTAGGGTAAAATTTACAAAATTGAAAATTTAAAATTAAACCTTAAAATTTCTATATTTCATAAAAGAGATAGTTAAGATTAACAAAAACTTAATATCTAAGTTTAAACCATTTTAAAATTAAGATGAATCCTTAAATCACGGTTAGGTTAGGTTTAAATACAACTTAAACCTTTAAAAATCCTAATTAAACTTAATCACTTTCCTTAAAGCTTAACCACATAGGTTCTAACCTTATAAACCCTAATTAGACCTAAGACATCAAATTAGATATGATTAAACCCTGTTAAGTATTAATTACATTAGGTTTAATACCATAAAACCCTAATTAGGTCAAAGACATCAATTATACCTAATTAACCCTATTAAACCTTAATTAAATTAAGTTTAATACAAATTAAACCCTAATTACTTATCCCTAATTAAGTCTAATTAATCAATTAAACCATATCCAAATTAGGTTTCATTAACCTTAAACTCTAATTAGACTTATACCTACTTAAGTATAATTAATCAATTAAAACCAAATTAGACCTAACTTTAATTAGGTCTGATTTAACTAATTAAACCTTACCCAAACTAGGTTTAATTAAACTTTAACCCAAATAAATCTCAACTTAAGTTCAACTTAACTTGGACCTAGATTAACCTAAACCTTAAGTTTAACCCATATTGAACTTTATTCAAATATTAACTTAGGTTCAATCTAACTTGAACCCACGTTAATTTAACCTTAGTTTTAACCAAATGAACTTAAATCAAATCTAAATTCCTTGGGGTCAACACATTGAACCCAAACCAAATATAAACCCTAATTAGATCTAACCCTAATTAGACCTAATTAACCACATTTATCTTACTCGCATTAGGCTTAAGAAAAATAAATCTTAATTAGGTCTAAACCCTATTTAAATCTAATTGACCTCATTTAAAGCCTTAACCACACTAGGCTTAAGATAAACCCCAATTAGGTCTAACCCTAATAAAACCAAATTAACGATATTAAGCCTAAATCTCATTAGGCTTAATTCAAAAACCCAATTAGGTCTAACTCTAACTAGACCTAATAAAGCTAATTAAACCTTACCTAATTTATGTTTAATTAAACTTTAAATCAAATCAAACTTTTAGGTTCAACCTAACTTGAATCTAAATCAAGTCAAACTCTTAGGGTCAACCCAACATGAACTTAAAAATCAAACCTTTAAAACCTAAGCTAATCTTAAGTCCTACCTATACTGGACTTAGAATAATTTCACACCTAAGGTTCAATTCATATTGAAGCTAAGCCAACATTAGATTTTACTTACATTGGGTCAAAATACATTGGACTTATAATCACATCAAACTTTAGGTTTGATTCATGTTAAACCTAAACCAATTTTAGATTATACTTACATTGATTCTAAATCAACCTTAAGTCATATCTACATTGGAAATAAAATCATTTCAAAACCTTTAGTTCAATCCATACTCCTAAATTGGATTTAAAATAATTTTAAGCTTAAGTTGAAATCACATTAAACCTAAAGCAAACCTTTAACTTAAGATCAAACCAAAATTGAACTTAAGTCAAAACCCTTAACTTAGGATTCAACCTACAGTGAACCTAAAATCAAACATTTAACTTAAGATCAACCCAAAGTTAAACTTAACTCAAACATCTTTAGATTCAAAAGACATCAAATCTAAAATCTTAAAATCTAACTCATGTTAGATTTTATCTCTAAGTCTAATTTATATTAGACTTATCTTAAACATCTTTAGATTCAAAAGACATCGAATCTAAAATCCTAAAATCTAACTGATACTAAATTTTATCTATAAGTCTAATTTATATTAGTTTTAACTCAAACATCTTTAAATTCAAAAGACATCGAATCTAAAATTCTAAAAATCTAACTCATGTTAGATTTTTTTAATATTAGACTTAACACAAACATCTTTAGATTCAAATGACATAGAATCTAAATCTCAAACCAAAATAGCTATTATACTTGAACTTTAATATTGACAATAAAAAAACCACTTTAAAAGACATTAAAGACTTAAACATTAACCAAAAGTGCAATCAAGTTTGAAAAGATATTTTAATATCGTCCAGTCATTTATGACTAATCAAACCATAAATATTGAAACCATGAACAAAATAAAACAACAAAAACCACAAAATTAATCGGTTAAAAAATCGTAAACAACCTAAAACATTTCAACCCTTAAAAACTAACAAAAAGGCATTAAAATTTGAATGAAAACCTAATGAACAAAGATCATAGAATTTAACTTGAACCCTAGTGTTCTTGTTCTATGAAGATTTCTTGGACGATGCGATTCTGGTTGTTGACAGGAGTCTTCCAGTCTTGGTTTATCAACTTTCGGATTAAGTAAATTAAGGCATTCGACAACCCTGGGATGACGGAGTCATGGACATCTTGACCGGGTTGTCTAAAATTAGAAAAAATAACTAATAATTAAGAAATTAAATCGACATTACTTCTTTTAATTTGTCACTATTTTTCTTACAGGTTAAAGACAAGTTCTGTTTTAGATTTACTTTGTATGTTATTAGGATGTGCTAACTCTATTTTGCAGGGCGACATTACGAAGTCATTGCAAAATGACATTAAAATAAAATAACAAAAAAATGAAAAAAAGCAAAACAACATAAAATCAAAACTTTAGGGTAGCCGCTGGACAAATTACAAAACAAAAATAAAACAACGACAATAAAGCAGAACAAAACCAAAACAACATTAAAATAGTGATATTGATAGAAAGAAACAAAATAAAACAACACTGACAAAGAAAACCAAAACAAAACAAAACAACGATAACAAAACCATATTAACAGAATAAAATCAAAATGACGTCAACAAAAATAAAGCCAAACCTTTTGGGTAGTACTTGACACATAGAAACTTATTACCCCTAGGAATGAACATTGACATTTCTTTCCTTGTCTTTAACATTTAATTAGAGAATGACTGTTAGAGTTAATCATGAGTTTTCTTAGGTAATTTCAATAGTCTAAGATGTAATTAACTATAAGAGCTTGCTCCTATAGTAGAATTAAGAACTCAGAATAAGTAGCATCATACCTAAAAACTTTGGTTATCAAATTTTCTATGTGGATGTCCTTATCTGGAAATATGTAGAATAAGATATTTTGAAATCTTTTCTGTAAGGAGTACCACTGACATTTCCTTATTCTATTGTTTCCTATTTTATCAGCCCCTATCTTTCATCTTCAAATTTTCTTAATATATAAGGATCCTTTACATGATCCAAAGAATAAGATTACTTGAAGATTAGGGCAATGTCGGCACTATTTTTAGGTTGTGTGATATTTTGAAAAGGGGGCGCCTAACGTAAGTTGTCGGCGAATTTAAATTTTAAATTTGATTTAAATATATATATAATTTAGAAAGTAGTATTTGACTTTGAAAATAATTTTAAATTTGAAAGTTTTAAGATATGAGATTAAACCGATCTCACATCCCAAATAGTTTATATAAACGAGCACCGCACCACAAACCGTGTATCTATCCCTAAGGATAGACACACTCGCTCGAGGGTGGGGCTCGATCAAATAAACTAGAAGTTTTGTGACATCCGTTTGGTCCGCGAACCAATTTTATAAGCCGACAAATTCCCCGCTTAATATGAAAGTATTAAACGAGGTTTATATTACTCGGGTTCTTTAAAATTCCCTATAAGGGCAAGCCCCTATAGTTAATTACATCTTAAGTGACGGGAATCACCTAAGAAAACTCTCGATAATAACCAATAATTCTGCTCTCAATAATTTCAAAGTTTAAGGTTTTCAAAGATTGAATTTTGGAATTTCAATAGGGAATGGATCAAATTTGAAACATTTTGTTTTGTGAATCCAAAGGAAGAAAGGTAGGAGAAATCACTGATTCGAAGTGAACTTCGGTAATTTCCCGACTATCCTATTGTTTCGGCTTGAATTTAGGAAAGTCCTAATGTTTATTTAGTATTTCAATCTTGCCAATTTTAATTAATTAGGGCTTATATTTGTATGATAAAATCAAACAAATAACTTCTAGAAGATGTGAGGGTTTATTGTCGTATCGGACGACTACCTTGGAATCCTAAGATCGGTTAGGGCTTAATTTGCAATGCAAATGCCTAACGAAGAGGTTGAGGATTTATGTTGCACTAGTGCAAGCTACCTTGAAGTCCTATGGCTTTGTTGTTTAATTCTAAGAAGGTTTTGCTGAAGTAGGTTCAAGTTTTGCGACGACGATGGCCGTGCCGCCCACCATGCTCCAAGCTCCTTGTTGTTGCGAGAGGTTTAGTTTTAGAAATCATAAATCGTGGGATGAGAAAAGTGTTTTGGTTTAGAGAAGATCTTAATTTCCAAGTGTTTTGTATTTTGATTAAAACAAATCTTAAAGTTGATTATAACGACACCGGTTAAGATCCCACGGTTCCATCCTTCCGGCATCATTATTTTTATCGGATTCACTTAGTCCGGATGAATTTGCTAAACTCAACCGAATGAGTTCCACACTTTCATTTAGACCGTGGGAAATCCCGTTAGCAACACGTAGGTTACATCATCCGAGGTATTCCCGATCATCCAACAGGACGTTTTAATTTAGTTGCAATTGTAGTTTTGTGTTCGTTTGTGATTAAATTTTGAGTTGTTTTATATTTTGAAATGTTGTGGCGGTGAATTTTATCTTGCAATGACTTTTAACTTAGTTTTGGTTTCAGTTTTAGGGACTATCCTAAAGGTGTGGGTTTTCATGCAACAGTTGTTTTATCATGCAAGAAAAGTGAAGTGCATCTGCAATAAAGTAAATTGCAAGGAAGTAAATTGCAAGAAAGTAAATTGCAATAAAATAAAAGAGTACCTGGAGGGTCTTCCCGTCATCCCAAGCTACACTTAAAACACAATTAGAATATTTAAGCAAGTTCCTAGGTAAAGCTAAGGGAAAGGTTATGGTTTTCTACCAAATTCCTAATCCTATAGCTAGTCATCTCCTATGACGTCTAGGTTCTTTGTGTTTTTGTTTGAGGACGATTTTCTTCATCAAAGAACAATTAAATCCAATTGTTCTTATAAATATCCTATCATATTGAGGAAGTGCTTAAGAAGAATCTTAAACATCTTTTCAATATTTTTAGGATTGTTTTAAGTCCAAATGAATTTAATTATATAAATGAATCAATCGTCCGAGGTTTTCAAGTTTTGTTAACTTGCCCAGGTGAATTAAGACATTTGAATATCTTATGAGTGAAGTAGCACTTCATTTAATGTTTCATTTAGGAGTTATAATAATCAAAGCTTTCAAGGGTAAATTAGTATTCAAATGATTTGATTTAAGTTAAAGGGTTTAAATTTGGAATAGTGTTCAAGTTGCTTTATATTTAATTTCTTTTATGTCTTAGGTGATGTTATATTTAATTCAATTTAATTTAATTGAGTTTTAATTTAATTTAATTTAATTTAATTTGATTTGATGTTTAATTAATTTGATTTGATTTAATTTAATTTAATTATTTAATTTAATTTAATTTAATTTAATTTAATTTAATTTAATTTAATTGTTTAATTTAATTTAATTTAATTATTTAATTTAATTTAATTTAATTTAATTTAATTTAATTTAATTGTTTAATTTAATTTAATTTAATTATTTAATTTAATTTAATTTTATTTAATTTAATTTAATTTCAATTTAGTTTAATTTAATTTAATTTTATTTAATTTAATTTTAATTTAATTTAATTTATAATTTTAATTGAGATTTTAAAAGAGTTTAATGATTTAATTAAGTCTTTTAATATTTTAAATTTGAGTTATCATTTTAGTTAAGAGTTAAGTGTTAATGATATAATTAGTTTAGGGATTTTTTAAATTAAAGAATAAATCTCTTCCTAATAAATATCCCTTATTTTAATAATTCCAATTTTATTATTCTTCCAAATTTAATCTATTATTTAATTAAAGTTTAATCATTTTAAAAATTGTTTAATGAGTTTCTACCCTTTAATTATTTAAATTTCAATCATCCAAATCAGATTAAGATCAAATATTTTACTTGTTAATTTTATTAAACCTAAAGTTTTAATTAAGGGTTAAAATTTTAATTACCATTTTGCCCTTCAAGCTTAATAATTTCATAACTCACTAAATTGGGCTTAAATGAACTTGAAATTTTTATGTGACTTCACTCATATATCAATAAAGACATGAGAGGAGAAAATGTGATTTTTCTGTATTTAATTTATTTATATAATTATTTTTGGTGGAAAATAGAGATTTCCAAGGAAAATTTAATAACATGAACAAGGAAAAGTTTATGTCCTTAAGAAAATTAGGGGACATTTCTAATGACCAGAGAAGCACTTGGACAAATTTTGGTGATTTTTTGAATTATATTATTTTTATTATAATTATTTTGAGTTTTGGAGTGTTAATTAATTTAAAAATAAAATAAATGTTGAAAAATGGGTTTTATATTTTTCAAAAATCTCTCTGATATCAAGGAAACCAGAGAAGCAAATTTTGCAATTTTCTGATTTATCTATGATTTATTATAATTATTTTAGTGAAAATGCTAGAAAATACATTTTTTTTTAATTTTAAAATTACCCTAGGGCTTTAAAATTCAATATCTCACTAAATAGACCTAAGAAAAATGTGGGATTTGTTCCTAAGTGATTAAAATTCAAAATGTGACATTTTGGTGAATTTTATTATTTTTGTGATTTTTATTATTTTTTAATTATTAAAAATATTAAAATATTATTAAAAATCAACTTTTTTAGAAAATTGAAATTTTAATTTTCTTAGGTTCCCCTGATATCAGAGAGGCTCCAAAACCAATTTGGTGAATTTTTGAAAAGTATTTTAAAAGTTATGAATTTTAAAGTTTAAAATGGCTAAGTGACTTAATCAACCCAATTAGTGGGGCTAACCAAGTCCAATTGACCTCAAATTTTTATGGTGGATTCCTCTGATCCTAAAGGTCAGTGGAGAATTGATTTCAAGTCAATTTGATGCCTGGTTAACTCTAATTAATTAAAGACCTATTTTGGGTGTTTAAGCCAATTAGGGTTGTTTTGAATGAACTAAGCCAAAATCTATTTTTCCTTGGGTTCTCTGGTCATAAGGAACATCACCAAATTTTCCTAGAATTTATTTCACAACATGCCATTTACTGGAATTAAAATACTCAAAACAGTGACTCGAACTTGAAAAATCAAGAACTCTTCATAGGGATGGCCTCCGACTTTGGAAAATTCGGGGAATGTTCCCAAATTCGGAGGCTTCAAAAGCCCTATGGTCTCATGCCATGGTGAATTGTATGCATGCATGGAGAATTAAAACAATGCAGAGAGTAAATAAATTATAAAAAATAAAATATTTGATGAAATTAAGTGATTTCTTTTCCACATTATTCTCCTCTCTTCACCGAGCAAGAGGGTATTTTTATTTTATTTTTCTGATTTTTCTACACGAGAGATATGAATTTTGAAGTTTAGGGAATTAAATAAATCGGAAAATCCCTAATTTTCTACTTATCCGAGTCGGCGCCGCCGCATCCTCGGCAGACTCCGAAAGGCCACGCGGCGCGCTCCCATTCGACGCCGCCACTCGAGTCGGCAGCCCGGGCCCCGCGGTTCTCGTACCGTCTCCCGGTCCGACGCCATCTGAGCCGTCCGTCCGCGCGTGTATTGAATGGACGGCATCCGTTCATCGTCCCCAAGTGTTCTCACCCGAGAGCCGTCCACACTAAATCCCTAAGATCTCACTCGATTCTCAATGGATTTTTACGTTCTTATACTCTATGGATTCGTCTTGAAGAGACGAACACATCTATATGGTTAACATGCATTGAAACTAAAGCATTTGAAATGGAGAATCTCCAGAAGCTCGGGATGAAGAGTTAGCTCATACCTTGGCTCAGAGAAGTGTGGCTTCAATCTGAGAGCTGTTGCACCTTTGATTGGGTCCCGCAAGCTCCGGATGAAGTCTCCTAGTCCGGTGAATTGTCCGGATATGATTTCGACCAAGCCCGATCACAAAGCTTGGAGGCCGGAGCAACCGGGTGGCTCGGAGATGGGGCTTTTGATGGTGGACACCTTCCCTTGGTCCGGTGAAGGTGTAGAGCCAATCAATTTGGGAATTGGCTCACCGTGGAGAAGTGTCCCGGCTTTGGGTGGAATTTCAACTCGAAATCGAGCTTACGGAGGAGAAATGGCAGGGGAATTTCACTTGGGGATCAAGTGCTCTAAGGGTGGAGGAGGGTTTGGAACAATTTTGGCGAGTTTTGGCAAGGTTTATGCTTCTCTCCTTTCATGGCCGAGAGGGGTGGAGTTTAAATAGAAGTCGGGCTGGGGGCCTCCCAGGGGGAGTTAGGGCTTGGGATCAGCTGCTCTGGTGAGGAGAAGAACGGCCATGGTGACCACTAGGCATGGGGCGGCTCAGCAAGTGAGAATTTCAATGTTGGCTCACATGTGAGCTCTCGGCCATGGTGTTTTCCGGCGGCTCGGTGGCCGGCCGGCTGTGCAATGGTCACCATCTTGGTCGGGTGGGTCAGGGCTGGGGTTTAGTGTAGGCAATTGGCAAATGCCATGTGTAAAGTGGTTGAATCAAAGTAGAATGGGGCATGGCTAGTTTTGAGTCTAAATGGGTCAATCCACCCATTTGGGCTTGGTGCACCCTTCAAGGTGGCTTTGGATGTTGTGGGGGATCAAAGGGATCAGCTGGTTTGGCATGGAGAAGTCTCCATCCAAATATATTTGGATTAAATTTAAGTTTAGGTGAAACATGATTAAGGCTAATGAGCTTTAGGGATTAAGGAAAGCCCCCCTCTTCTTACCCAATATGGCATGGTGGAGTGTCCAAAGCTCTCATGGCTCACATGTGGCTCATGCATGGCTTCATGGCTCACCTTTGGCTTGGCAAAAAGTTTGGTCAATTTCATAAAAAAGGATTTTAAGGATTTTGGATAATTTGGTGGAAATTTGGATGAAGCTTCATTTAGAAATATTTGATCATTGGTTTAGGACTTAGGGATGATTTTAATTGAAAGTATGATGAGGGGAAATGTCATATGGGCTTTGGAAGAATTTTTGGGGTTTTGGATTTGGTGGAAGTGGGCTTTTAAAATGGTTTAAGGAATGGGCCCTTAAGTTTAAAAATGAATTTATGGATGGGAATTTTGTAAAGAGGTTGGGCCAAATAATTGTTGGGTTTAGCTCATGGATGTGTCATGAGTGATTTGAAACAAATTGGGGGTGATTTGGATTTGAATTGGGTTGAATTTGGGTTAGGTTTGGGCTTAGGTCAAAAATGGGCCTTTTAACCTTGGGTTGAGTTTGAGTGGGGTTTGGGTTCAAATTTTGGGCAAATCATGTTAGGGTTTTGTTTGTGGGAATGTTAAGGAAGATTTAGAAAAGATTTGAGGTTAATTGGAGTTGAATTGGGTGAGTTTGGGTTAAGTTTGGGTCATGGGTCCAAATTGGGCTTTAAGGCCAAAAGTGAGATTGGATCCAAATGTCAATCAAATTGGACTTGGATTTGGTCTAGATTGGTATTGGGAATGTTGAATTGAAGTTTAGAATTGAATTGGACCAGAATTTGGGTCAATTGGATAGGTTTGGTTTGACATTGGGTTCACTTTGGGTTAAAATGGGTGAAATTGGGGGTTTTGACAAAAGTAAGGTAAATTGACAAAATTGGCCCATGGTGTAGTTAGACAAAATGAAATTGGGAATATTTGGGATTTTCTGGAATTTTCTGGGAATTTTCTGAATTTTTGGATTTTTAGGCCAAGAAGGGTATTTTGGGTATTTGGAGGGTATTGGGAGGTATTTTTTGGAATTTTTGGTATTTTTGGGTATGGATGATCAATTTGAGTGATTTGGAGATGTTTGAGAGTGATTTTGGAAAATTTTGGGTAATTTGGAAATTTTGCAAAAATTTGGGTAATTTCAAGGGTTTTGGGTAGGTTTAGTAGGTGTAGGGTCCTGGGGGTCAAAAATTGAAAATTTGGGAAATTAAAGATTGGGTGTATCTAGGTGGAAAGAAATCATTTTGGTTGAGCCATGAAGCCATTTCAAGCCCATATGAGCCATGAAAGGACTCATTTGAGGCATTCACTATGTTGTTCCTAACCCTCTTGCCGAGGGCTTAGGGGTTAAGGACCATCCATGTGAATCACCTACATGAGTCGGGAGGTTAAGTTGGGTATGGGTGTGGTTTTAGGAAGTGTGTGGAAATGTAGTGTGTAAGTGTAGTGTGTATGTAAGTGTATGTGTAAGTCAGCCCCTTCACCAGACCAGGCCACCCAGGGCGATCCTAAGGCCAAAGAGTCCTATAGGAACTCATCCTTTAAACTTCTACATTTGATTTCAACCCTCTAGGTGATTAGGGGTCTATAGTCAAGTTTGTGGAGTTTGCGGGGAGTTTAGAAGTGGTTTAAATTTCTAAAATGTGGGTCCCAATTCTAGTCCTCTAAGATAGTCAAAGGAAAAGCCTAAGGCTAGATCCTAAGCACTAAAAAGAAGAAGGGAAGACCTCATCAAAAATGAGGTCAACAGGCAATATGATAGATAAACAAAGTGGCGACTCCTCAATAACTTTATCGATAGACATTCTGACATCCAAAATGACGTGAGATTTCATCGGCACCGGCGGCGACGAGCCGAGTAACCGGTTCACCATCAGCCATCAGTCAAGTTACATTTATGATTATCTATGGTATTGTGCCAAATAGGATCATAGAATTTTTCTTACATTAAACGAGTACCTCCTCTTCCAAGCATGAAAAGAACATTAAAATATCCTAAGTTTAGTTACTAAATCTAAGGCTAGGCTGGGAGTATACCGACTCTCACTACGGAGCTCCCACTCACCCTTCATCTGAAGGCTAACCTTCGAGTTTAGTTACTAATCTTAGGACCAAATTGGGGATCTTAGCCTGTCACCTAGAAACCTCAAATTTGAAGTCCATCAAAACACATTTTCTTATTTATTTGCACTCATATCCCATGAATTATGCAATTCATCCATGGAAATTGAATGGATTCTTCATTATTGTTGTAGGACACTAAATCCTTTCAGAGTTAATGTTCAACAACATATTTTAACAATTCAATTGGCCAGATCAAAAAGTAAGTTAAGTTCGAAATGAAAAACCATCACAATTTCTTCAATACACTAAAAGCACTTCAAATCCACATCAACACATCATCACATCACTATGCAAGAAGAAAGATAAAGGAGACTACTCAGAATTCATGAAGAAGATACAATAAAACATTGATTTTTTATATAAAAGAAAAGTCATACAAACCGCAAAAGAATATACAACTTATCTCTTTCTCTTCCCCAATGCAATTCCCTTGAAGTTCCTTTGAATCCTTTTCTCTCTTCTTTGCAACACTTAAATCCCTCGTTAGAATGGAAAGGAAGAAGAAATCTCTCATTTTACGTCTTCTCCTTCACTCCTTAGAGAAGAATTCCTCTCAAATTCTTCTACACTCTTCTCTCCTAAACCCTAACACTCAAAACACACTAGATTCTCTAAAACACACAAGACACACACAAAAATCACACTATATTTCATCCAAAAACAGTTAATTATAAGTTAGAAATGAAATCCCGAGAGTTTACATAAGCATCCCTTCAAAAAGTCGCCAAAACTCTTGAAACTTGAAGTCCACCGACATTGGGCGCCGCTGGCGCTCTATCGTCAAAATATTGCTGAGCTCTCTGAAAATTGGCGTCAGTGGAGCCAGAAGCTGTTTTCCTCCTTTTTGCTCCTTTTTGCTCCGAATTCATTCTTTTTCTCTTCTTTTTACTCCAATCACCTAAAATCATCATACCTGCAAAAAATCATGAAAAATACCTTTCTTTAAAGTGCAATATCACCAAAAATGGTTAAAATTGTATAACAAAAATAGTATATATTTTTGGTGCATCAAAATCCCCCAAACTTAAGTATTACTTTTCCTTAAGTAATCCTTTTACTACATAAAAATATAACTCTAGGCAATGCATTTTTCTCCTGTAAGATACAAAAATTTTCATTCAAAAGAATATATTGGTTAGATCTTTAGAAAGAGATTTAGTAACTCAGGTTAATACTACAATTATAAGAATATTCAGCAATCAAGTTTAAGAGTTCCAGTCTTCTATTCATTTCAAGATAAACCATAATTTGTCACATTAAGAGTGTCTTGAAAGATTATATGAAAAAGGAGTTCATGTAAACTTTATCAGAATGTAGGCCAACACTTTAAATAAAAATTCAGAAACGAAATCAAGTTCTCCCTTTAGGGTGACTCAAGTGAAGCTAATTTTTTGTTAGGCATCTCCTCAAGCTTCTGCTCATACTTTCTTTTTTTCTTTTTTCTTTTTTTTCCTTTTCTTTTTAGGATTGTTTTTCAATTCTTTTTTTCTTTTCTTTCCCTTTTTTTTGAATGAGGAATACTATATCTAGAAAACCTTTAATGATTTTGAACTTCACTCTCCTCTTTCTAAAATTCAAACTTGAAATGTCTCCTTACTTTATAATTAGGTACAAGCTTTATTATTCATCATAAAGTCACAATCTCTTCTTAACACACAATACTTTAAGTCTCTTAAAATTTTAAAAATAGTGTTTTCTTTACTTTAAATAGTTAACTATAATCAAATCCTTTCGTACCAAATATCTTATTTCTATAAAATTAACCTTTATTACTAAAAAATTCATCCAATCCTTCCATAATACTTAAATGAAATAAAAAGTTTTAGTTACCTACAATAAGGTTCAAATGCCAGAAGTTATGCTAATAGTTTTTGACAATATAATAATTGAGAACAAATAAGAGTTAATATTTTTCTACCCTCCCCCAAACTTAAATTTTTCAATAAATTTGAAACAGTAGAGAGTAAAAGAAACTAACCTTTTTGTGTTGGGATCTTGAAATTTTCAACAGCTATTTGGTATTAGTCAAAATTTACAACTAGCAAGCATGAAACAGTTAGTAACAGTGATATATAAATATTTTAAACTTTTGCAAGGTGAAGAGAAATTAACTTTAAACACCTAAACATCCAATAAAACATCACAATACTAAACAAACTATCACATCACTACATAGTTCATTTAAAAAATTCAATTTTTTTTTCAATACAATATAACAATACACCAACAGGGTTACACATCATATGAAAAGCAAATAATTACTACATCACAACAAGACAACACAACAGAACATGAAAAACAGAAATAGAAACAAACAATCTACTAATCTTCATCACCAGGATCATTAGTAGGGTCAGCAGGATCAGATCTATATGGTGTATAGCTGAGGCAAGTAGGAAATATCACATTGATCTCCCCCCTTATGAATCTGACTTGAGCATCATAATAGGCAATATCGAACTCAACTCTCCTCTTCATATAATCTTTATTCACATCACTTCTGGCCTCAAACAAATCCATCCTACTATGGAGTCTATCCACACTAGCACTCTCTAATCTCAGCTGCTCCATAATATCAGATAATGTAGGGGGCTCAGATGTAGATGGAACGTCATAACTTGTAGTAGGAATATTAGTACTCCTAATCTCATCTCGAGCTCCCATATGAGACTCATAAGTACAGATAATAGTCTTCGTAATCGATCTCAGTGGTATAGCTACTTATTCAGAACTGCTGAACTCCACTCTAGACTGAACACACAGGGTATGAACTAAGGCATGATGTCCTAATCCACAACTGGTCTCACCTCTAGCAATAGTCTGAATGTTCTTGAAGAAAATAGCCTCAATATCAATCTTTTTCATCTTCTGAATACGATAGCTCAGAATTGCTCTATCCCTTGTAACTTCACTATGGTGATAGGAAGGTAATAGTCTTGCAGAGATGAAATAGTGCTAAACTTTTGATGCAACATTTAACTTAGAAGTGGGGAAGTTAATCATCTATTTTTGACTTACTTTCCATTCCCCTCTTCCATCCGTTAGAAAAGCAATCACTTCTCTCACATTTGCCTCTCGAGTATCAAACTTTTCATATTCACAAGCAAATGGTTCCCAAGTCTGATAGAATGAAATAATACGCTGAGAAGTAAACTCAACCATATTTCCTCTAACTAACACATACTCAGTCTCAGTCAAGGCACATTTGAATAGAACTCTCTAACAACTCCCATAACAATATTCGTAGTAAAATAACAAAATCGTTCCCACTTCCGTTCTGCAATTAACTGTTCTACAGATCCACCAGGATTATCAAAAGCTCGATCTTGGATACACTTCTTATTGTAAATGTAAGTTAAAGTGAAATTGCGCTTTAACATTAACAAATTTTCTTCATCAAAATCCAATTTCTCTTCCCTTTACTCATCCTTTGAGCCATGTGAATTTCTAAAATTTGCAAGAAAATTCCAATAAATACCAAATTCACAATGTAACAAACGCCAAATATTATTCTAAACAAGTAAGAGCAAATTTCATCATAGAAAATCTTAATAAAAATCCAAAAATTCCAATCTTAGCAATGTGAGAGATTTCCATGGTGAAAATAAAAAATTTTTAACTTAAAGTGAAGCTCTTACCAAGAGAAGTATAGATCTGGTCTTGAAAAGCTTTGAAATCACTTCAAATCTGAGATCTAGCAAGCCCCAGGTCTTCAAAATCGCGAAAATGGAGGAGGAAGAAGAATGCAATGGAAAAAACCCCGGGTCCCAGGGTCAAAATCGTAAAATAAAGAGTTTTTGGTGTTTTTTTGTACTTTGGCACCGACGGCGCTTGATAAGGCGCCGGAGGTGCCCATTCTGGCTCTGGCAGCGCCAGTCCAAAATTTTTTCTAGGTCAAGAATTTTTATTGTAATTTTGATCATTTTGACTTCCACAATGACATTTAACACTTCATTAAGCATCTACTTCATCACACAAGCAAGAATTAACACAATTCTTTACAAAATCAACACGCAACATACTTTTATATATAAAATCCACGTTACATTATGAACACTAAATAGGTTCATTCAAACCAAACCATCAACTCTTAGATGTTTAGTGTTGCAAGTACGGTACGATAAGCAAACACTAAAATCTAAGCACACAATAAAAGTAAGCATATCAAATCCAAATTCAAATGACAAAGGAAAGTAAAGTCAATACACACCAAACAAAATTAAGGAAAGTAAACTAAACACACATCAAACATAAGTAGAATCCAATAATCACTCCACATCAGTTTCAGAAATATCTTCCTCTCTAATGTCTCCAATAGATTGCTGATGTATGCACAAATTGTTTAATGGATGAAATGGGAATTCATCAGATGAATCCTCAGTAATCACAGTGTCACTTCATCAGATTAGTCAGGCCCATCTCAATTAGACCAGTGTGATCAAATTGTTCCTTCATCCTCCAATCTATATGATCGAATAAATCAGAAATATTATTGATTTCATTCATAATTTTTTGTATCTCTTTCTCCAACTGTTTGATCCTCTTCAGTATCATTCAGGAACTTTCATGAAAATAGGGCTGAATCGGTTGTGAAGTCTGTGATGGTTGATCAGCAAGCAAATTCATATCATCTTCATCTCTCACTATTTGGTAGTCATAAAGATTAGTTGGATCAATAAGCCTCCATGGAAGAAGAACCTTTTCCCAACTCTTATATGGAACTTGTGATTGACTACATAACAGAAATATGGTGGATGGGTGTCCAAGTCCATATTTAGATCCATGAACAATTAATCCCAAAACTTATTGCACAATTATATTACCAATGTCAATCGGCCTCCCAATTTAATACAGAAATTCAAAATGGCACTTTCCTTAGTTACCTTGCTAATTTTCAACGTTGGAAATAACTTTGCCGAAATAAAGTAATGCCACTGTTTTGACACCAGATTTAAAGATGCAGAAGGGAAACTAATATATCCATTTTCTCTAACTTCCCAATTCTCATTCTCATCCGTCAATTAATGATACACATCATTCATATTATCACTTGTGGAATTGAAATTAGAATAATGGAAAATAGGTACATTCTCAATCATAAAGAGATCATTAATTCTTGCAGGAGTGAATTGTACAAACCTACCTCGCACAAAGACAAATCCTTAGTTGATCCCGTGAAGATTTGCATAGAATTCTTTCACAATTAGAACAACTACGGCAGCGGTAGTGTAGCAAAGCACTACCCAACAACTTTCCTCAATTATCTCTTCAATTCTAGTAATAGGATTATCCATACCTTGATTTATGAAGCCTCTTTCCTTGATAATCCTCCTCTTCATCATCACTTTGTTGAATAATCACTGCGCCTCGAAACCTATAAACTTCTTTCGGTTAAAAATGCCAGATCGAGGGGTTTCTATAGAGTAGGAATTCATGAGATGCATACTAGGAATGGTAGTTTTCATTTTTCTGGAGTTTTGAGATCTAAAATGGAGTATAGGGAGTTATAAGGACAAAGATCCCGCTCAAAACCGCCAAAACTCGCATTTTGAAACTCCAAAAACCGTCAACAGGTTTTGGGTGCTGGTGGCTGATACAATGAAAATATATACGATTTTTGCTATCTATTTTTACCCATTTTAGGTGATATTACACTTTAAAGAAAGGTATTGTTCATGATTTGTTGTAGGTTGTTGACCTCACTTTTGGTTGAGGTCTAGTCTCTCTTTAGAATAGCCTAGGGTCTAGCCATAGGACTCTCCTGGTGACTTTTTTAGAGGACTAGTCATGGAACCCTTCCCATAGAAATTCAAAACTCTTCTTGCTTCACTACAGGGTTTTCATATGCTTAAGGCCTAACCTCCACCTTTTGGTAGGAAAAAGGCAAGCATAAGGAATCCTAGAGGAAGTCTTCTATAGGTGGTCAGACCTTAGGATTTGCCCTCAAGGAGGTCTGGAGATCACCACTCATACACTTCACATTCACAACATACACACACTGCACATCCTAATTTCAACCCTGAACTCTTTGGAAACTCATGTGGATAGCCCATCCATAAGTCTATGACTAAGTGGTAGGGACCAACACATAGAGGACCAAATGTAAGTGACCCTTGGTCATTACATCCTGCTCACCTTGAAGCCACCTTCAAATTTCCAAAATTTCAATTTTTGGCCCCTTTGCCCCCTAAATAACCCTGAACTACCCAAAATACCCCAAATTTCCAAAATTATCCAAATTCACCAAAATACTCCAAAAATCATTCCAAGATATTCCTTAGAACTCAAATTGACCATTCATGACAAGAAATTCCAAAATTTCCAAAAATACCCCCCAATACCCTCAAAATACCCAAAATACCCTTTTTGCCCAAAAATCCAAAAAATCCAAAAAATTCTCAAAAAATTTCATAAAATCCTAAAAATTCCCAATATCATTTTGTTCAACTACACTATGGGCCAATTCTGCCAAATTAATACACTTTCAAAACCAAATCTAAAACATAAACCAAACCCAAACCAAAACATAAACCAAAACCAAAATCAAAGCAAAATCAAACCAAACCCAAACCAAAACATAAACCAAAACCAAACCTAGTTCAAATCCAAACCAAATTCAAATCCTCCAATCCCTAAACTAAAATCAAACTCAATTAAAAACCACAAACTCTTCATAGCACTCCCATAAGTCCAAATCAAACTAAAAATTGCCACCAATCCAAATCCAAATCACACCTAAACCCATTTGCCCCAACCTACCCCGAACAACTGTGTTCATTAAACATAAGGGTATAGGTAGGGTGAATTGTTAAGAAACATAATAAGTCTAAACGAGCCCGAGACTTTTCATCAAGATTTGAGAGGGAAGCATGGACCTGCATCCTTCTTTGACTGTTTGGATACCTCTGAGGTCTATTAAACTTAATATGTCTGCTTAATGAAACCATCCTCAATTAAATTAAACAAAGTTTTTTGAAACACAACATAGGAATTCACATAGACATCATAGGACTTGGTAGACAACCAGGATCTTAACATAGACATCATAGGATTGAGTAGTTACTTCTTGTTAGTTCTACTTCTTCCTTTTTTCTGGCATGCTTTAATTTCTGCAAAATTATAAACACCTATATGCAATGCAATACTAAAGTTTTAGTTGGGAATGAAGAGAAGACCCTCCAGGTATACTTTTACTTTATTGTAATTTACCTTATTGTAATTTATTTACCTGCACTGCGTTTTACTTTTCTTGCATGATAAATAAGATTGTTGCATGAAAATTGAAACCTTTAGGATAGCCACAAAACTGAAACCCAAAACCAAATTAAAAGTCACAACAAGATAAAATTCACCGTCACAACATTCAAAATATAAGACAACTCAAAATTTAATCACAAAGAGCACAACAAAAACTACAACTTTAACTAAATTAAAATGTCTCGTTGGATGATCGGGAATACCTCGGATGATGTAACCTACGTGTTACTAACGAGATTTATCACGTTCTAAATGAAAGTGTGGAACTCATTCAGTTGAGTTTAGCAAATTCATCTGGACTAAGTGAATCCGATAAAGATAACGATGCCGGAAGGATGGAACTGTGGGATCTTAACCGGTGTTGTTATACTCAACTTTAAGATTTGTTTTAATTAAAACATTAAAAAAACACTTGGATTTTAAGAGTTTTCTAAACCAAAACACTTCTCTCATCTCCTGATTTATGATTTCTAAAACTAAACCTCTGCAACAACAAGGAGCTCGAGGCAATACACCGAAGGGCAACACGATCAAGGATGCGGAAGGACATGTTCAAGAGAGCAAACAACGGATCTTCAACAGCAACTCTCTTTTCTTATAAATAAACAACTAGCCATAGGATTTCGAGGTAGTTTGCCTAGTGCAACATAAATCCTCAACTTTTTGTTAGGCATTTGCATAATTGCCTTATGCAAATTAAGTCCTAACTGGTCTTAGGACTCCGAGTTAGTTGTTTGGTATGACATAAGCCCTCACATCTTCAAGGTTATTTGTATAATTGTGTCATACAAATATAAGTCCTATATAATTAAAATAGGCAAGATGAAACATTAAATGAACTCCCAAATTGAAGCCAAACAATAGGATAGTTTGGGAAGTTGCCAAGATTCTTCTTAGATCCTCAGCTTCTCCTACTTCTCTTCTATTGGACTCTTAAAATAAACTGTTCCAAACTTGATCCATTCCCTATTGAAATTCCAAAATTCAATCCTTTGAAAACCTTAAACTTTGAAATTCTTGAGAGCAAAACCACTGATCATTATCAAGAGTTTTCTTAAATGATTCCCGTCATTTAGGATGTAATTAACTATAGGGGCTTGCCTTTATAGGGAACCCAGGTAATATAAACCCTGCTTAATTCCTTTATATTAAGCAGGGGAACCTGTCGTCTTATAAAATTGGTTCGTAGACTAAACGGATGTAACAAATCTTTTAGTTTATTTAATCGAGCCTCATCGTCAAGCAGTGTGACTATTCCTCGGGATACATACACAGTTTGTGGTGCAGGATGTGAGATCAGTTTGATTTCATATCTTAAAATTTTCAAACTTAAAATTATTTTCAAAAATCAAATGCTACTTTCCAATTTGTATATATATATACTTAAATTAAATTAAAAATATAAAAACAACGCCGACAGCTTTTGGTGACTCCGCTGGGGAATAGTTCCTCTCTCCATTTTGATCAGATGGTTTTGCTTTCATAAATCAGTAGTAAATCCATGCCTCTAGTGGATCCAACTACCATTCTTCCGTTAACATATCTTGTTCATTCCTATCTTGAATAGGTATGATCAACTTTCCTTAGATTTTGGAGCCACTGTTTAGACAACCCTAAACAGAGAGATTCTGAAATCCTCCTTTTATTAACTCTCTAAAGAGGTGAGGTCAGACCTCCAATAGGTGTGTTGGTGGATTGATTCTACTTGGGCAATGTGCGTTGTGAATTCAGCCCAGGACTGGGTCTTAAATTTCACTTTTGCTCCGTGTCTCTCGGGTTTGATTTGTTATCGACAAATTAAACCAAACTTCTTCTTTCGTACCTTTCACTCAAATTTTGAAATTAAACGAACAATGTTAACAAATATAAAAGCCGAAAATAAAAAAAAATAAAATAAGGTGAAAACACCAAACAGAATAAGAGAATTGCCCAGTTTGTAGTACAAGTGCGGTAGCTTGAGTACTTCCGTTGAAACTACAAGGCACAGACGTTACTGACTGGATTGAAAAGAACTCTGTTGTCATTAGAAGCATTGGGACGTCTCCTAAGGCTATTTCTGCTCCTACTGTCGAATTCACTACCGCTGTATCAGTCGCTCTGCTAACTAAAGGAAAGGATATTCTACATGAGGAAGAGTCAATCGATGCTTGTGTTTTGCCATCTTCTAAATTCCAGATTGAGTCTGATTCAAAGTCCGTACAAATGACAAAGGCACAGGAAAGGAAGAGCAATCATGGAATTCTGAAAGTCAAGCAGCTGCAACGGTCTGAAGAACAATCGTTCCAGTTGAGACCACACCAGATAGGTGGGAGACAGGGTACAACAATGAATCAACGATTAAACAAGGTATACCCGTTCAAAGAGGAGTTAGTGTCGCAGATATTCCGTTACTTGATAAAGAGGCCAGAATTCAGTCTACCGGAGCCAAAGAAGCCAGAGAGGCCAACAAGAAAGATCATCCCCAGTACTGTACATACCCCGGTTGCTCAGTCACACCATAGGAAACTGTTTTAGCTTCAAGGATTTACTTGAGAAGAATTTCAGGAGCAGAAACTTAACGATCCCGAATGAGTATCTAAAAGAACCTGAAAAAGGTTCTATAAATATGATTTCGTGTTTTTCGATTAGCTTCTGCACAATGACACCACTGCTCGAGGAAATAAGTGATGTTTCTCAAGAATCTCCAATTGACCTTAAAGTTCTCAAAGGAAAGTCAATTGAGTCCGCTGTGGAAAAGCTCCGAGCTGACATTGCATGAATGTCTAAAGGTCAGTAAGAAGATTTTGAAGAGGAAGATTACAACTTAACATATTACACAGAAGATGAATCTACTGAAATCAACATCATCGAGACCCAAGCCATGTTAGCTGCGATCGACACTCCTCTTTGTGAGGAGAACGCCGCGGATGAGTGGCAAAGGGCCGTCCAACAACGAGATGAATATATCAGCCTTCTCGAGAAGAAAATTGAAGAAATGACGATTGTTATGGCTATAATGCAAGGACAGTCGCACTCACAATAGGTGGCATCCCCGGAGATGAACCAGTCAGAGATTGTCCACGTCACCGACGAAAGAAGGGAGGTTACTTCTGCAAACTGAGATGAGCCGCCAAAGAAAGATTCAACTCAGAATATGGTGCCAGAAAAAGACATTAAGCAAATGGTTAAACAACAGATGAGAGAAACCCTGGATCAATCAAAAAGAGGGACATCAATTCTGAAAGGTAGGCCCTACCCGAAGGAGTTTGATACCATCCAATACCCCAAGGGTTTCGTACCACCTTTTTTCAGGACTTTCGACGGGACTGGAAACCCTCGGCAGCACATTGAACACTTTCGAGCAAGTTGCTACAACACGGGGGGTAGTGATGTGCTACTGCTACGACAGTTTGTGAGCAGCCTTTCAGGAATCGCCTTCAACGGGTACGTAGACTTATCAAAAGGTTCAGTGAAGATTTTCGCAGAAATGGAGAATATTTTTGTCAAGCGTTTTGTCAGGGTTCAACACCACGTCACTATAGGCAGTCTTGTGGAAGAGAAGCAGAAGCCAGATGAAACTTTGGTGGAGTTCATTCTACGGTGGAGAAACTTAAGCATGAAGTGTGAGCCCCAATTGCAGGAGCAACATGCGATTGAGGTCTTACTCAAGAATATCCATGGACCGATAGCTTTCATGCTTAAAGGACTCACCATCAAGTCGTTTGAGAAATTACTTAGTAAAGCCGCAAGCCTGCAAGAGGAGGTCAAACAAACTGAATTCATCGAGAAAGAGGACAGGGTGGAGCCAGGAAAGATATCTGAAAGGAGATCAGAGACAGTGGCAGCAGTCGATAAGGGAAAGCATCTGATACAGACCGAGCAGTTACCTCAATACAATCAGCAACACCAACCGCCTCAGTACGATCAGTTTTCACAGCAGTACAGTCAGTCGCTTCCTCACTTCAGTCAGCCGCCTCAGTGGTATGTTCCCCACCGACAGCAGTATGTTCAGCCACCAGAGCAGTATGTTCAACACACACCACAGCATATTCAGCATGTCCAACAATACAGTCAGTGGTACAATCAACAACACAGTCAACAGTCATCCCACCTGAGGCCACTCCGGACGGATGGAAGGCAGGGTCAGTCTATGACCGATTTGTTGAATAACGTATATCCCTTCAATGATGAAGCAGTAGCACAGATGTTCCAAAACTTGAATAGGAAGCCTGAGTTCAGATTGCCTGAGGCAAAGAAGCCGACGGAGGTTAATAAGAAGAATCATCCCAACTATTTCCCATATCACAGAATGCTTGGGCACACCATCGAAGGCTGTATCAGTTTCAAAGAATGGTTGGAGAAGAACTTTAATAATGGAAGCATAGCAATCCCCGATGAATATTTGAAAAGAACTTCAAGAGGTTCTATCAATATGATTTCGGTGATTTGTTTGCTTCGATTGATTCCTACGCAGCTGACAACGGACAGGACACTTTTCGATTACTGTTGTACTACTTTTGTTGCTCAGCATGACCAGTATTAAGCTGTACTATCTCTTCTATCACAATGTGAAAGAAAAAGGAGTTTGTTTTTGTCCAGAATTGCTCAATATTTAGAAAGCTCAAATTTGGCTATTTTGCTAACACTTCGACTTCAGGAAAGAATGAAATTATTGCCCTAATGACTGGGTCCTTCACTTTACGGAATTTGGACTGGGTCCTAAGTTGATTTCAAAATGAAGTAGTGTGGTTGAAATACGAGTAATTGAATCGGGATATCATGAGCCTTTTAATTTCTTGCAATGTGGCTAGGTCTGAACTTTCGAAAAAGTTATAATATTCCAGGATTCATGTTAAGGAACATTTCAGAATTATTAATTAGGAGAGTTTCAACATTCAAAATCTTTAATAGAAATATGCACTGCTAGATAGAGTAATTCTCAAAAACTAAAAGGAGCGAAAAAAAGAGTGTTCTTGAGGAGAAGCTTGAGGTGAGCCCAAAATCAAAAATTGGTGCCCCAATTCAGGCATTCAAAATCTTTAACACGTGCTTCACTAGATATAGTAATCCTCAACGAAAAAATGGATGAAAAAAAAAACAAAAAAGTGCTCCCTGAGAAGAAGCTTGAGGCAAGCATATGATCAAAAATTGGTTTCTTAATCCTCCCCTGATTAATAAACCTTGAAAGGCAACCTTAAGAAGTTTCCTCCGATATTATGCTTTGAAAAGGGTCAAGTGATTTCATGCCTTTTGGTCGGTTATTAATTGGCTCAGAAATATCTTGGGCAATGAAAAATATTTTACTCACATGAAGATAAATTTTGAAATCTGCCTAGGCCTGGGAAGAAAGAATTAAAGAAAGGGTCACGTTGTTGGCAATTAATGGAAATTTGAACCTAAAGTCATATCCTTCAGCGCCCAGCAAATACAACTTCAATGTCAATTCGAAAAACGTCAGAGCAACTTCTCTAAGACAACTTCAACCTCTATAGAATCTGCAGCAAGTCGAACTAAGACTGCTACAAATGAAGCTACAAAGTTTTGTCATCTTCAGCGATGACGTCCTTAGAGATAACACACCTTTATAGGTACTTGAAAGAATGTGATTCTGATAGCACCTTAAAGAGTGAGTTATTTTCTAGCACTGGTCCTTAGTCAGTGAACTATACCTCAAGAAGTGATGTACATCGCAACGTTTCAAAGACAGAGTCTTATTCTATGAAGCACTGATGCCGCACTTGTCTAAAACAGGGTTCAATTCCTAAAACAAATGCAACTAAATAAAACTCTGCATCAAACAAAATAAAAGTCAACATTTGAACAAAACAAAAGAACTCTGCACCTTGTGAATTTTCAAAAATCTCTGCACAAGCATTTCGATAAAATTCAGCATTTACATGAACTTCTACAAACATTCTCTGCACTTCAAAAAATATTTTCATAATCTCTGCATCCATGAATATCAGCAATATCTTCAATCTCTGCATTCATAAATCTCAGCAATATGTTCAGTCTTTGCATTCATAAACCTCCGCATTTCCAAATATCAATAAAATCTTTTTGAATCTCTGCATAAATACATCTCAGCAAACTTCTTCACGGTCTATGCATCCGAAAATTTTCAGCATTTCTCAGCATATCTCAGCAATCTCTGCATTTCTCAGCCTATTCTCAACAATTCTCAACAATTCTCAGCATTCTCAGCTTATTCTCAGCAATTTCATCAATTCTCAGCAATTCTCAGCAATCTCAGCAATTCTCAGCATATTCTCAGCAATCTCAGCAATTCTCAGCATTTTCAGCATTTCTCAGCAATTCTCAGCATATTCTCAGCATTCGGGATAGGTTTCCTCCTCATTCCCTTCTAAGCATATTCTCAGCAATTCTCAGCAATCTCAGCATTTCTCAGTATTTCTCAGCAATTCTCAGCATATTCTCAGCAATTTCAGCAATTCTCAGCACTCAGCAATTCTCAGCAATCTCAGCTTTTCTCAGCAATCCTCAGCAATCATCAGCAATCTCAGCAATCCTCAGCAATCTCAGCAATTCTCAGCATATTCTCAGCATTCGGGATAGGCTTTCGCCGTACTCCCATCTCAGCATATTCTCTGCAATTCTCAGCACTCGGGATAGGCTTCCGCCCTACTCCCTCCTCAGCAGTTCTCTGCATTAGGATAGGCACAGTCTTACTCTTTTCTCAGCAATCTCAACATTCAACACTCAGCACAAAATTGAAATTGAAATTGAAATCAAAACAGTCTTAGCATTTGGGATAGTCTTCTGCCCTACTCCCTTCTTTGCATATTCTCTGCATTCGGGGTAGTCCTTCACCCCATTCTTTTCCCAGCACAAAATTAAAATTGAAATTGCAATTGAAATTGAAGCACTCTGCATTTTGGAATAGGCTCAGCCCTACATCCTTCTCAGCATACAAATGCATTCGGGTGGGCCTTAGCCCTACTCTTCTCTCCGAATAAAACCAAAATTAAAATTGAAATTAAAACCAAAATCAAGATCAAATTGAAATTCAAGTCGAAAGAAAAGCAAAGTAAATCGAATCTAAAATTGAAAATTGAAAATTGAAATTTAAAGTTGCAACTCTTAAATTGAAAATTCCTCCTCTTTTTTCCCTAGCGGAAACAACTCTCTCTCAATTTTGCATTTTGCCCTGGGTATTTTACTTAGGCGACTTTGTGTTGGTTTGTTGATCTTCTTCGGTCAACACCAATACGCGCGGTGTGTCTGTCCGACGCACCACACCTATTGGGGGTCCATTTGTTGACCTCACTTTTGGTTGAGGTCTAGTCTCTCTTTAGAATAGCTTAGGGTCTAGCCATAGGACTCTTCTGGTGACTTTCTTAGAGGACTATTCATGGAACCCTTCCCATAGAAATTCAAAACTCTTCTTGCTCCACTAGGGGGTTTTCATATGCTTAAGGCCTAACCTCCACCTTTTGGTAGGAAAAAGGCAAGCATAAGGAATCCTAGGGGAAGTCTCCTATAGGTGGTCAGACCTTATGATTTGCCCTGAGGGAGGTTTGGATATCAACACTCATACACTTCACATTCACAACATACACCCACTGCACATCCTAATTTCAACCCTGAACTCTTTGGAAACTCATGTGGATAGCCCAGCCCTAAGTCTATGACTAAGTGGTAGGGACCAACACATAGAGGACCAAATGTAAGTGACCCTTGGTCATTACATCCTGCTCACCTTGAAGCCACCTTCAAATTTCCAAAATTTCAATTTTTGGCCCCTTTGCTCCATAAATAACCCTGAACTACCCAAAATACCTAAAATTTCCAAAATTACCCAAATTCACCAAAATCCCCCAAAAATCATTCCAAGATATTCCTTACCACTCAAATTGACCATTCATGACCAAAAATTCAAAAATTTCCAAAAATACCCCCCAATACCCTCAAAATACCCAAAATACCCTTTTTGCCCAAAAATAAAAAAATGCCAAAAAAATCTCAAAAAATTTCAGAAAATCCTAAAAATCTCGAATTTCATTTTGTTCAACTACACTATGGGCTAATTTTGCCAAATTAATACACTTTCAAAACCAAATCTAAAACATAAACCAAACCCAAACCAAAACATAAACCAAAACCAAAATCAAACCAAAATCAAACCAAACCATAAACAAAACATAAACCAAAACCAAACCTAGTTCAACCCCAAACCAAATACAAACCAAACCAAATTCAAATCCTCCAATCCCCAAACTAAAATCAAACTCAATTAAAAACCACAAACTCTTCAGAGCACTCCCATAAGTCGAAATTAAACTACCAATTGCCACCAATCCAATTCCAAACCACAACTAAACCCACATGCCCCAACCTACCCTGAACAACTGTGTTCATTAAACATAAGGGTATAGGTAGGGTGAATTGTTAAGCAACATAATAAGTCTAAATGAGCCCGAGACGTTTCATCAGGATATGAGAGGGAAGCATGGACCTGCATCCTTCTTTGACTGTTTGGATACCTCTGAGGTCTATTAAACTTAATATGTCAGCTTAACGAAACCATCCTCAATTAAATTAAACAAATTTTATTGAAACACAACATAGGAATTCACATAGACATCATAGGACTTGGTAGATAACCAGGATCTTAACATAGACATCATAGGATTGAGTAGTTACCTCTTGTTAGTTCTACTTCTTTCTATTTTCTGGCATGCTTTAATTTCTACAAAATTATAAACACCTATATGCAATGCAATACTAAAGTTTCAGTTGGGAATGACGAGAAGACCCTCCCGATACGCTTTTACTTTATTGCAATTTACCTTATTGCAATTTATTTACCTGCACTGCATTTTACGTTTTTGCATGATAAATAAGATTGTTGCATGAAAAATGAAACTTTAGGATAGCCACAAAACTGAAACCCAAAACTAAATTAAAAGTCACAGCAAGATAAAATTCACCGTCACAACATTCAAAATATAAGACAACTCAAAATTTAATCACAAACAGCCCAACAAAAACTACAACTTTAACTAAATTAAAACGTCTAGTTGAATGATCGGGAATACCTCGGATGATGTAACCTACATGTTGCTAACGAGATTTCCCACGGTCTAAATGAAAGTGTGGAACTCATTCAGTTGAGTTTAGCAAATTCATCTGGACTAAGTGAATCTGATAAAGATAACGATGCCGGAAGGATGGAACCGTGGGATCTTAACCGGTGTTGTTATAATCAACTTTAAGATTTGTTTTAATTAAAACATTAAAAAAACACTTGGATTTTAAGAGTTTTCTAAACCAAAACACTTCTCTCATCTCCTGATTTATGATTTCTAAAACTAAACCTCTGCAACAACAAGGAGCTCGAGGCAATACACCGAAGGGCAACAGGATCAAGGATGCGGAAGGACATGTTCAAGAGAGCAAACAGAGGATCTTCAACAACAACTCTCTTTTCTTATAAATAAACAACTAGCCATAGGATTTCGAGGTAGTTTGCCTAGTGCAGCATAAATCCTCAACTTTTTGTTAGGCATTTGCATAATTGTCTTATACAAATTAAGCCCTAACCGATCTTAGGACTCCGAGGTAGTCGTTTGGTACGACATAAGTCCTCACTTCCTCAAGGCTGTTTGTATGATTGTGTCATACAAATATAAGTCATAATTAATTAAAACAGGAAAGATGAAACATTAAATGAACTCCTAAATTGAAGCCAAACAATAGGATAGTATGGGAAGTTGCCAAGATTCTTCTTGGATCCTCAGCTTCTCCTACTTGTCTTTTATTGGACTCTTAAAATAAACTGTTCCAAACTCGATCCATTCCCTATTGAAATTCCAAAATTCAATCCTTTGAAAACCTTTAACTTTGAAATTCTTGAGAGCAAAACCACTGATCATGATCGAGAGTTTTCTTAAATGATTCCCATCATTTAGGATGTAATTAACTATTGAGGCTTGCCCTTATAGGGAACTTAAAGAACACAGGTAATATAAACCCTGCTTAATTCCTTTATATTAAGCAGGGGAACTTGTCGGCTTATAAAATTGGTTCACAGACCAAACGGATGTCACAAATCTTTTAGTTTATTTAATCGAGCCCTAACGTCAAGCAGTGTGACTATTCCTTTGGATAGATACACAGTTTGTGGTGCGGTGCTCGTTTATATAAACTATTTGGGATGTGAGTTCAGTTTGATTTCATATCTTAAAATTTTCAAACTTAAAATTATTTTCAAAAATCAAATGCTACTTTCCAAATTATATATATATACTTAAATTAAATTTAAAATCGAAAAACAACACTAACACAGGTTTGATAATTTTAGGTGATTGGAGTGAAAGAAGCAAAAAAAAATGAATCCGGAGCAAAAAGGAGCAAAAATGAGCAAAATGGTGGAAAAAATGTTATGGCGCTGTCGACGCCTAAATCTAGAGAGCACAGATTTAATGGGCACGATAGAGCACTGAATTATTTTGCGCCGCCGGAGCCCGAAGTCAGTTCAATTCAAATTTGAAGCATTTCGGCTTCTTTTTGAAGGGATGCCTATGGAAACTCTTGGGAATTCGTCCATATCTTATAAGTAACTGTTTTTGGACAAAAATGGTGTGCTTCTTTAGTGGTTTTAGAGTATTTTAGTTAGAGTGAAGTGTTAGGGTTTTGGAGTTGAGAGTGTAGAGGGAGGATTTGAGAGGGATTTTTCAGGAGGGGAGGAGAAGAGGTAAAGTGAGAGATTGCTTCTTCCTTTCCATTCTAAAGAGAGAATCAAGTGTTGTAAAGAGGAAGGGATGAGGATTCAAAGGAACTTCAAGGGAATTGCATTGGGGAAGATAAAGAGATAAGCTGTATTGTCTTTTATGGTTTGTATGACTTTTCTTTTATATATAAAATCCATGTTTTATTATATCTTCTCCATGAATTCTGAGTAGTTTCCTTGTCTTTCTTCTTGCATAAGAGATGTGATGATGGATTGATGTGGATTTGATGTGCTTTTAATGAGATGAAGAAATTGTGATGGTTTTTCATTTAAAACTTAATTTACTTTTGATCTGGCTAATTGAAATGTTAAAATGTGTTGTTGAACATTAAGTTTAAAAGGATTTAATGTCCTACAATAATAACGAAAAATCCATTCAATTTCCATGGATGAATTGTGTAGTTTATGGGAATTGAGTGCAAATAAATAGGGAAATATGTTTTAGTGGACTTTAATGTGGAGATTTCAGAGTGGCAGGCTGAAATCCCCAAATTGGTTCTAAGATTAGTAACTAAATATCAAAGGTTAGCCTTCGGGTGAAGAGTGAGTGGGAGCTCCTAAGTGAGAGCCGGTTTCCTCCCAGCCTAGCCTTAGAGATTAGTGACTAAACTTAGAATATGTCAATGTTCTTTTCTACTTAGAAGAGATGGTACTCTTTTAAGGGTAAAGAATCATCTATGCTCCTATTTGGCACAATAATATAAATATTTGTTCCATATCAATCCACACATCATATTCTCCTTGCAAGAGGAATGATATTTTTCTTATATATCAAAAACCTTTCAAAAAGTTAATTTAGTGTGTCTATTAGTTAATTATGTAATTAAAATAGTTAGAAGAATTTGTAATTTAGTTAACTTTTACTATTTTCTGCATAGGGTTAGTAGGAGTTTGTGTAAAACTGTAAATGTTATTTATATATAGGACTTTAGTGCCATCTTACTTATCTTAGGATTTCTTTCTTAAAACTTCGAACTTCCCTGTGGGATCGATAACCAGGACTCCTTTAGAGCCCTGTATTACTTGATACGATACGTATACTTGCGTTGAATGCTTGGACTTATCAAAATCATTAAAAATATATAAATTTGAGTTCATAAATTTTTGCAATATAAGCCCAGTGCATCAAGTTTTTTGGCACCGTTACTGGGGAAGGTAACGGAGTTAAGAAAGTAAAGTAACTAAAAAAACCTTTATTTTGTAGTTTGTAATTGTGTGTTTGTTTATTTTTATTAGAGTATTTGAGTTTGTATATGATTAGTAGCGGATCTATAGGTTTAATGCCTTACGATTTGAAGTTAGAGCGTACTGTTAGAAAAAATTAGAAAACAACAAAAAGCAAATTGAAAATCCTTACAATATGGCGAATATTCAAGATAATCAAAGAAATGAAATTGGAAATATGCCAAGACCATTAAGATATTATGCTAACCCAACGTCAGATGAAATTCACATAACTATTCAAAATCCTGATGTTGCTGCTAATTCATTTGAACTTAAACCTACTATTATCCAAATGGTACAAAACAATCAATTTGCTGGAACACCCAATTTGGATCCAAATTTACATCTCGCTAGTTTTTTAGAACTGCGTGCTACTTTTAAATATGATTGAGTATCTAGTGACGCTGTCAGACTTAGACTTTTTCCTTTTTCATTAAGAGATAAAGCTAATGCGTGGTTAAATTCGTTAGCACCTGGATCTATTAGAACTTGGGGAGAATTATCTCAAAAGTTTCTATCAAAATATTTTCCTCCAACAAAGACTGCTAAACTAAGAAATGATATTACATCTTTTTGTCAGTTTGAAGGAGAGTCTATATATGAAGCTTGGGAGAGATTTAAAGATCTTCTTAGGAAATGCCCACATCATGCTTTACCTGATTGGTTAATAATTCAAACATTTTATAATGAATTAGTCGGATCATTGAGATCTATTATAGATGTTGCTGCTGGTGGATCATTAATGTCAAAACCTTTTGATGAAGCATACACATTAATTGAAGAAATAGCTACTAATAATTTTCAATGGCCCTCTAAACGGGTAAATCCTAAGAGAGTAGCTAGTGTTCATGATTCAGATATGATGACTATGGTAGTTTCTCAAATTGCAGCCCTTTCAAATAAAATATATCAATATAGAATGAATTATTTTCAACCACCTCATGTGTTAGAGGAAAATTCATTTGGACAGATAACAAAATCTCAAACACCTTACGAGACCTTAAATGCAATTAATACACCTAATAATCATTATTTGAATTATTATAATCCTAGTTAGAAGAATCACCCAAACTTCAATTGGAATAATAATAATACTAATGTTAACCCGCATTAGGCTAACAATTCTATGAATCCAATTAGAAATTCAAACAATCAAGGAAATACTAATTTTAGACCATCTTATCCCCCTGGATTCAATAGTAACACACAATTTAAGGATAAGAAGTTGTCTGCTGAAGAAATGATTCTGAATATGGGAAATCAATTACAAGCTCATGGTGTTGCTATGAAGAATATTAAAAATCAATTAGGACATATTTTCACTGCACTTAATAATAGACCTTCTGGAACACTTCCAAGTAATGTGGAGATCAATCTAAAAGATTAAAACAAGGAACAACTTAAGGCTATTCATTTAAGGAGTGGAAAAGAATTAGAAACTAAAGTGCAAAAAGAAGTTGAAATAGAAAAGGAGAAGGTGGAAATTGAAAAAGGTTCAAACAAGATTTATCCAGACTTGGATTATCTTTTTGAACCAATGAAGATAACTGTCGAAAAGTTACCACTTCCATTTCCTCAAAGATTAAAGAAACAACATAGAGATAATAGATTTGGAAAATTTTTTGAGATTCTTAAGAAATTAATGATTAATATTCCGTTTGTTGAAGCATTAGACAGATGCATGACTATGCTAAGTTTATGAAGGATATTCTAAAAAATAAAAGAAAGTTTACAGATCATGAAACTGTTGCACTTAACGGAGAGTGCAGTGTAATAATTCAGAAGAAGCTTCCAAAAAAACTTAAAGATCCTAGTAGTTTCACTATTCCGTGTGCTATAGGTGAAAATTTTTTTGGAAAAGCATTATTTAATCTGGAAGCGAGTATTAATCTAATGCCTTTATGAACTTTCAAAAGGTTGGGAATAGGAGAAATTTCTCCTACATCTGTGATTCTTCAGTTGGCCGATCGTTCCATTACTTACCCTAAAGGAGTGGTGGAAGATGTGTTAGTGAAAGTGAATAAATTTATCTTTCTTGTGGATTTTATTGTACTAGATATGGAGTAAGATAAAGAAATTCCAATCATTTTGGGAAGACCATTCCTTTCTACTGGAAGAGCGGTAATTGATGTTCAAAAAGGAGAATTAACTATGAGAGTTAATGATCAAGAGGTGACCTTTAATATTTTAAAATCTATGAAGTATCCTTCAATGGAAAAGGATAACGAATGTTTTAGAATGGAGGTCTGTGATTACTTGAGAAATGATCATTTTAGAAATATATTTGAAAAAGAAGAAGAATATAAAAATATGTTTGAACAAGAAAGTGAAGATGAAGAAAATTCAGATAGTGAAAAGAATGAAGATTTGGAGTATATTCAGGGGAGATTAGAAATATCAGACACTATGGAAGGTGGAAATAAAAGTTTAATTCCATCTATCATAAAACCTCCTGAACTTGAAATGAAAATTCTCCCTAATCATTTAAAGTATATATTTTTAGGAGAATCATCTACTTTGCCTGTTATTGTATCTTCAAAACTAAACGAATACCAAAAATAGAAGTTGTTGGGAACTTTAAAAAGATACAAGAAAGCTTTTGGATGGACTTTGGCAGAAATTAAAGGAGTTAGTCTTTCGATTTGTATGCACAAAATTTTATTAGATGAAGAACATAAACCGAGATTTGATCCACAAAGGAGACTGAATCTTATAATGAAAGAAGTAGATAAGAAAGAGATTTCAAAATGGTTGGATGCTGGAATTATTGATCTTATTTCAGATAGTGCTTAGATAAGCCCAATAAATTGTGTACCGAAAAAGGGAGGAGTGACTTTTGAAGTGAATGAATGTAATGAAATTATACCGACAAGACAGATTAATGGATGGCAAATTTGTATTGACTATAGGAAATTAAATGCCGCCACCAGAAAAGATCACTTTCTTCTTCCTTTTCTTGATCAAATGCTAGATAGACTTGCTTGACACAAGTACTACTATTTTCTAGATGGATATATTGGTTACCACCAAATACCAATTGGTCCTAAGGATTAAGAAAAGATAACATTTACTAGCCCTTATGGAACCTTTGCTTTTCAAAGAATGCCTTTTGAACAGTGTAATGCACCTACAACATTTCAAAGATGTATGATGTCTATCTTCAGTAGTATGATAGATAATGGAATAGAGGTTTTTATGGATGAATTCTCTGTATTCGGGACTTGATTTGAAATTTGCCTAGAATACTTAGCAAAAGTTTTGGAGCTTTGTGAGAAAACAAATCTAATTCTGAATTAGGAGAAATATCAATTTATGGTTGCAGGAGGAATTGTGCTTGGGCATAAAATATCCGAACAAGGTATGAAGGTCGACCCTGCTAAAATTAGAGTGATTGAGAGATTACCGCCACCCACTACTGTGAGAGAGGTGAGAAGTTTCTTAGGACACGCTGGATTTTATAGGCGGTATATTAAAGATTTTCTAAAATTACTAAACCTTTATGCCAACTTTTAGAAAATGATAGAAGGTTTGATTTTAATGATGAATGCTTAAGAGTTTTTGAATTATTAAAAGAAAAGTTAATCACCGCACCTATAATTGTTTCACCCGATTGGGAGAAGCCATTTGAACTTATGTATGATGCTAGTGATTATGCAATCAGAGTAGCATTGGGGCAAAAGCATGATAAAGTTTTCAAAGTCATTTACTATGCTAGTAAAACTCTTAATGAGGCTCAAATTATTATACCACAACAGAAAGATAATTATTAGCTATAGTGTTTGCTTTTGAAAAATTTAGACCTTATTTAATTGTAGCTAAAAGTATTGTTCATACAGATCATTTGACTATCAAATATTTAATGCAAAAGAAGGATGTGAAACCTAGACTTATTAGATGGATACTTCTTCTGCAAGAGTTTGATTTTATGATAGTAGATAGGAAGGAAGGTGATAATCAAATAGCTGATCATCTATCCAGAATAGATTACGATAAATTATCTAAATTTGAAAAAGAAATTACTGAAATTTTCCTTGATGAGCAACTCTATACTATTATGGGAAATAGTTTGCCTTGATATGCTGATATTGGGAATTATATTGTAAGTGATATTGTACCACTAGATTTAATAAGGCAACAACAAAAGAAGTTTAAATATGATGCAAAATTCTATTTTTGGGATGAGCCCTATCTATATAAATAGTGTAAGGATCTAATTATTAGGAAATGTGTGCCACAAGAAGAAACAAATTTAATTATTCAACGATGTCATGATTCTGAATTTAGAGGTCATTTTGGTGTTCATAAAACTACTTTTAAAATTTTACAATCTAGATTTTTTTGGTCTACTCTTTTTAGAAATGTTTACAGATATATTAAATCATTTGATCGATTCCAGAGAGTAGGTAATATCTCTAGAAGAAATGAAATGTCTCTAAATTATAACTTGGAAGTTGAAATATTTGATGTATGGGGATTAGATTTTATGGGACCATTTACTCCTTCATTTAGAAATATATATATATATATATATATATATATATATATATATATATATATATATATATCTTGGTTCGTTGTTGATTATGTCTCGAAATGGATTGAAGCCGTTGCTTTATCTAGATGTGATGCTCGGAGTGTTTCAAAATTTTTAAAGAAAAATATATTCACAAGGTATGGAATGCCGAGAGTGATCCAAACTGATGGTGGATCCCATTTCAGGAATAATCAAATTAGGAGATTAATTGAGAAATATAATATTATTCATAGAATCTCTACTGCTTATCATCCCCAGACTAGTGGTTTTGCATAAGTGTCTAATCGTGAAATTAAAAGAATTTTGGAGAAAACTGTGGATAATCATAAATTAGATTGGTCTGCTTGATTAGATACTGCTTTATGGGCTTATAGAACTGCTTTTAAAACCCCTATTGGAATGTATCCTTATAGATTACTCTTTGGTAAGACTTGTCATTTACCAGTTGAATTGGAGCATAAAGCATATTAGGCGATAAAAGAGTTAAATTTTAATTTGAAGAATGCTGAAGAGAAATGATTTATGTAATTGAATGAATTGGAAGACATTAGGAATGCATTTATCACAATGATATGATCTATAAAGAGAGAAGGAAATTATGGCATGATTAGAAGATATTGAAAAAGAACTTGGAAAATGGACAAAAAGTTTTATTATAAAACGCAAAATTGAAGTTATTTCCTGGAAAGCTCAAGTCTAGATGGTTAGGACCTTTTACAGTTGTAAAAGTTCATTCTTTTAGAGTTGTTGATATTAAAGATCCTGATATTGGAAACATTTTTAAAGTTAATGGGTATCAATTAAAGCCTTACTTTGATGTGTTTCAACCTGATTTCAAAGAGGTTTTAATGTTGAGTCATCTAGATTAACTGAATGGTTTGTCGGGCTGACGACGTTAAACCAAGCGCTTTATAAGAGGCAACCCATATGTATCTTTGTCGAGTGTTTGTTTGTTTGTTGTAGTTGTACCTTTTTAGATAGTTGATTTTGAATCCTAATTACTCCTACATAATTAAAAAAGTGATAAATGATGGATTGAATCAAGATATTGGAATATTTTGGATCAAATGAAGTTCGGTGAGAATTTTGACCACTAGCGCCGCCGGCCGACACCCTATCATTTCTGCCCTACTGAACTTAACTGTTTGAGCGCCGCCGACGCCCAAAGTTTGTTTGACAGTTTTTAAGTTTCAAAATCCGAGTTTTGGCAGTTTTTGGCGGGATCTTCGTCCTTATAACTCCCCAAACTCCATTTTTGACTTCCTAACTCCAGAAAAATGAAAACCACCTATCCTAATTCGTATCCTATGGATACCTTTCCCATTGAAACCCCTCGATTTCGTGTTTTCAACCGAAGGAAGTTCATAAGTTTTGAAGCACAACGTTTGTTCAATAAAGTGATGATAAAAAGAAGGATTATCAAGGAACGAGGCTTCATAAATCGAGGTATGGATAATCCTACTAGTAGAATTGAAGATATTAAAGAGAGACGTTGGGAAGTGCTTTGCTGCACTACCGCCGCCGTTGTTGTTCCTGTCGTGAAAGTGTTTTATGCAAATCTTTACGGGATCAATCAAGGGTTCGTCTTTGTGCATGGTAGATTTGTGCAATTCACTCCTTTACAAATCAACGATCTCTTTATGATTGAGAACGTACCTATTTGCCATTATCCTAACTTTAATGCCACCAAGGATAATATGAATGATATTTATCAATATCTGACGGATGAGAATGAAGAATGGGAAGTTAGAGAGAATGGCTACATGAGTTTCCCATCTGCATCTCTCAATCCAGTATCGAAGCAGTGGCATTACTTTATTTCAACAAAGTTATTTCTAACATTGAAGATTAGCAAGGCAACTAAGAAAAGTGCCATTTTGAATCTTTCTATTCAAACTGGAAGGCCGGTTGACAATAGTAATATTATTGTGAGATTAGTACTTGGATTAATTGTGCATGGAATATGGGCTTGGACACTCATCCACCATATTTATGTTATGTAGTCAGTCACAGGTTCCCTATGAAAGTTGGGAGAAAGTTCTTCTTCCATGGAGGCCTATTGATCTAACTAATCCCTACGACTATCAGACAGTTGGAGATGAAGATGACATGAATATACTCGCTGATCAACCAACGCAGACTTCACAGCCGATTCAACCCTATTTTCCTGAAGGTTCTAGGATGATATTGCAGAAGATTAAACAATTGGACAAAGAGGTATGAAATGTTATGAATGCGATCAACAACATTTCTGATTTATTTGATCATATAGATTGGAGAATGAAAGAGCAATTCAGTCACACTGGTCGAATTGAAATGGGCTTGATCAATCTGATGAAGAAGAATGCGGTGATTGCTGAAGAATCATCTGACAAATTTCCATTTCGTCCATTCTATAACTTGTTTGTGCATCAGCAATCAATTGGAGACATTAGAGGAGAGGATAGTTCTGAAACTGATGTGGAGTAATTGATGGATTCTACTTATGTATGTTGTGTGTTTAGTTTGCTTTGCTTAGTTATGTTTGGTTTGTGTAGTATTTTCTTTGCTTTGAACTTGGATTTAGATGTGTTTACTTTCATTGCGTGCTTAGATTTTAGTGCTTTCCTACGTAGAGTACTTGTTGCACTAAACATCTAAGAATAGTTGGTTCGAATGAACATATTTAGTCTCTTTAATGTTACTTGGATTTTATAAATATAAGATTGTTGTATGTTGTTTGTGTGAAAATTGTGTTAATTATTGCTTATGGGATGATGTAAATGTTTATTGAAGTGTTAAAAATCATTGTGGACATCGAAATGATCGAAATTACGAAAAAAAATTTTTGACACAGAAAATATTTTGGACTGGCGCCCCCGACACCCAAATCCAGAGAGTTTGGCCATTTATTTTAAATAGAGCGCCACCGGCACCTGAACCTAGAAAAGGTCTAAAACCCTCAATTTGGCTATTTTTTCCCTAGGATCCACAAATTTTTCCATTTCCTTCGTCTTCCTCCTCCATTTTTGTGATTTTGAAGATATAGGGCTTGCTAGATCTCGGATTTAAGGAGTTTTCAAGGCTATTCGACATCAGATTTGCACTTCTCTTGGTAATAGCTTCACTTTAAGTTAAAATTTTTGGATTTTCACCATGGAAATCTCTCACATAACTTATGGTGGAATTTTTGGAGCTTTAAAGAGGTTTTGAGATTTCCATGAAGAAATTTGCTCTTACTTGCTTAGAATAGTGTTTGGAGTTATTACATTGTGAATTTGAGATTTTTTGGAATTTTTTTTGCAAATTTTAGAAATTCACATGGCTCCAAGAGGGAAGAGGAAATTGGATTTTGATGAAGAGAGGTTTATTAACGTTAAAGCCCAATTTTGCTATAACTCTTTCCTTCACAACAAGAAGTGTATCTAGGATCGAGCTTTTGATAGTCATGATGGATCTGTAGAACAATTAATTGCAGAGCAAAACTAGGAGTGGTTTTGTTATTTCACTGCAAATGCTGTTATGGGAGTTGTTAGAGAATTCTATTCTAACATACCCTGAAATAAGACTGAGTATGTACTTGTTAGAGGAAATGTGGTTGAGTTTACTCCTCAGCGCTTCAATGCTTTCTATCAGACTTGGGAACAATTCGTATGTGAGTACGAAAACTTTGACATTGGAAGGGAGAATATGAGAGATGTGATTGCTTTTCTGACTAACTAGCGAGGAGAATGGAAAGTAAGTAAAAAATAGTTGATAAATTTCCCCACCTCCACTTTGAATGTTGCTTCAAAAGTCTGGCATTGTTTCGTTTATGCATGATTATTACCATCTTATCACCACAGCGAAGTTACTAGAGATAGAGTGATTTTAATCTACTATATACAGAAGATGAAAAAGATTGATATTGGAGTTATTATTTACAAGAATATTCAGACAATCGCTAGAGGCGAGACGACTAGAGGATTAGGACATCCTGCCTTAGTTCATGCCCTCTGTGTTCAGTCTGGAGTGGAGTTCAATAGTTCTGAGGAAGTGGTTATACCATTGAGACCTATTACAAAGAATATTATCCATACTTATGAGTCTTATGTGGGAGCCAGAGCTGAACATAGGAGTACTGATATTCCTACTACGAGTTATGATGTACCATCTACTTCTGAGCCGCCTACCTTATATGATATTATGGAGCAACTGAGATTACAGAGTGCTAGTGTGGGTAGACTCCATAGTCGGATGGATGTGTTTGAGGCAAGGAGTGATGTGAACGAAGATTATCTGCAGAGGAGAGTTGAGTTTGATATGGCTTATTATGATGCTCGGGTTAGATTTATGAGGGGGGAGTTCAATGTGATATTTCCTACTTGCCCCAGCTATACACCATATAGACCTGACCCTACTGATGACCCTATTGTTGATCCTGGTGAAGGAGACTGGTAGATTGTTTGTTTTATTTCTGTTGTTCTTATTCTGTTGTGATGTATTGATGTGATGTAGTGGATATTTACTTTTCATGTGATGTGTAACCCTGTGTTGTACTATGTGATGTAGTGTTATTTACTTTTCATGTTGAACTGTTAGTAGTGTGATAGTTTGTTTCATGTTATAGTGTTATGTTAAATATTTAGATGTTTAATGTTAATTTCTCTTTACCCATGCAAATATTTAAAATTATTATATCACTACTACTAATTGTTTCATGCCTGCAAGATGTAAATTTTGATTAATACTAGATAGCTGTTGAAGATTTCAGAATCCCAGCATAGAAAGGTTAGCTTTTTTTTCTTACTCTCAACTATTTCAAATTTATTGAAAAACTTAAGTTTGGGGGAGGCTAGAGAAATGCTAAACTTTTATTTGTTCTCAATTATTATATTTTCAAAAAATATTAGCATAACTTTAGGCAGTTGAACCTCATTGTAAGATAACTAAAACTTTTCATTTCAGTTAAATATTATGGAAAGATAGGATGGAAATTTTTGGTAATAAAGATTAATTTTATAGAAGTAAGATATTTGGTATGAATGGATTTGATTATAGTCAACTAATTAAAGTAAAGAAAACTATATTTTTGAAATATCAAGGGACTTAAAGTATTGTGTGTTAAGAAGAGATTGTGACTTTATGATGAATAATAAAGCTTATACTTAACTATAAAGTAAGGAGGTGACTTAAGTTTGAACTTTAGAAAGAGGAGAGTGAAGTTCAAAATCATTAAAGGCTATCCAGATATAGTAATCCTCAGAAAAAAAAGAAAAAAAAAGAAAAGAAGGATTGAAAAACAATCCAAAAAAAGAGAAAGAAAAAGAAAAGAAAAGAAAAAGAAAGAAAATTATTTATGAGGAGAAGCTTGAGGAGATGCCTAATAAAAAATTTGCTTCACTTGAATCACCTTAAAGGGAGAGCTTGATTTTATTTATTAATTTATGTTTAAAGTATTGGCCTACATTCTAATGAAGTTTGCATGAACTCCTTTTTCACATAGTTTTTTAAAGCACTCTTAATGTAACAAATTATGGTTCATCTTGAAATAAATAAAAGACTAGAACTCTTAGACTTGATTATTGAATATTCTTATACCTATAATGTTGACCTGAGTTACTAAACCTTTTCTAAAAATCTAACAACTATAATCTTTTGAATATAAAATTTTAGTCTCTTACAATTGAAAAGTACATTGCCTAGAGTTATATTTTATGTAGTAAAAGGATTACTTGAGGACAAGTAATAGTTTAAGTTTGGGGGATTCTGATGCTCTGAAAATATATACAGTTTTTGCTATATGATTTTACCCATTTTTGGTGATATTGCACTTTAAAGAAAGGTATTTTTCATGATTTGTTGTAGGTATGATGATTTTAGGTGATTGGAGGGGAAAAAAGCAAAAAGGAACGAATCCGGAGCAAAAAGGATAAAAAAGGATCAAAATGGTTGAAAAAGTGTTTTGGCGTCGCCAGCACCCAAATTCAAAGAGCACATAATTAATTGGCACGATAGAGTGTCGTCGGAGCCCGAAGTCAGTTCAATTCAAATTTGAAGAGTGTTAGCGACTTTTTGAAGGGATGTCTATGGAAACTCTTAGGAATTCATCCCTATCTTATAAGTAGCTGTTTCTGGAATAAAATAATGTGCTTCTTCAGTGGTTTTAGAGTATTTTACTGAGAGTGAAGTGTTAGGGTTTTGGAGTAGAGAGTGTAGAGTGATGATTTGAGAGGTATTTTTCTCTATGGAGGGGAGGAGAAGAGGTAAAGTGAGATATTGCTTCTTCCTTTCCATTCTAAAGAGAGAATCAAGTGTGGTAAAGGGGAAGAGAAGAAGATTCAAAGGAACTTCAAGGGAATTACATAGGGGAAGAAAAAGAGATAAGTTGTATTTTCTTTTGTGGTTTGTATGACTTTTCTTTTATATATAAAATCCATGTTTTATTATATCTTCTCCATGAATTCTGAGTAGTTTCCTTGTCTTTCTTCTTGCATAAGAGATGTGATGATGGATTGATGTGGATTTGATGTGCTTTTAATGAGATGAAGAAATTGCGATGGTTTTTCATTTCAAACTTAATTTACTTTTGATCTGGCCAATTGAAATGTTAAAATGTGTTGTTGAACATTAAGTTTGAAAGGATTTAATGTCCTACAACAATAATGAAAGATCCATTCAATTTCCATGGATGAATTGCGTAGTTCATGAGAATTGAGTGCAAATAAATAGGGAAATGTGTTTTGATGGACTCCAATGTGGAGATTTCAGAGTGACAGGCTGAAATCCCTAAAATGGTTCTAAGATTAGTAACTAAATATCAAAGGTTAGCCTTTGATTGAAGGGTGAGTTGGAGCTCTGAAGTGAGAGCCGGTATCCTCTCAGCCTAGCCTTAGAGATTAGTGACTAAACTTAGAATATGTCAATGTTCTTTTCTACTTAGAAGAGGGGGTACTCTTTTAAGGGTAAAGAATCATCTATCCTCCTATTTTGCACAATAATATAAATATTTGTTCCATATCAATGAACACATCATATTCTCCTTGCAAGAGGAAAGATACTTTTCTTATATATCAAAAACCTTTCAAAAACTTAATTTAGTGTGTCTATTAGTTAATTCTGCCATTAGAATAGTTAGAAGTATTTGTAGTTTAGTTAACTGTTACTATTTTCTGCATAGTGTCAGTAGGAGTTTGTGTTAAACTTTAAGTGCTATTTAAATATTGGACTTTAGTGCCATCTTACTTATCTTAGGATTTATTTCTTAATAATTTGAACTTCCTTGTGGGATCGATAACCAGGACTCCATTAGAGCCCTATATTACTTGATACGATATGTATACTTGCATTGAATGCTTGGACTTATCAAAATCATTAAAAATATATAAATTTGAGTTCATAACTTCTTGCAATATAAGTACCGTGCATCAGGGACGCTCAAACCTATAAGTTCAGCAAACTTCTCTGTAATTGGGTGCCAGCAGTGCCAGTGGTCAAAAATCTCACCGAACTTCGTTTGACCCAAAATATTCCAATATCTCAATTTGATCCAATATTTATCAATTTTAAAAGTATTTAGGAGCGATTAGGTTTCCAAAATAACTGTCTAAAAAGCACAATTACAACAAACAAGAAAGCACACCACAAAGATACATATGGGTTGCCTCTCATAAAGCGCTTGGTTTAATATTGTCAACCCGATAAACCATTCAGTTAATCGAGATGACTCAGCATTAAAACCACTTTGAAGTCAGGTTGAAAACCATCAAAGTAAGGCTTTAATCGATGCCCATTAACTATAAAATCTTTCCAGTATCAGGATCTTTAATATCAACAGCTCCAAAAGAATGAACTTTTACAACTGTAAAAGGTCCTAACCATCTAGACTTGAGCTTTCCAGGAAATAACTTCAATCTTGTGTTGTATAACAAAAATTTTTGTCCAAATTCCAATTTCTCTTTCAATATCTTCCGATCATGCCATAATTTAATTCCCTCTTTATAGATCATGTCATTGTGATAAGAAGAATTTCTAATCTCTTCCAATTCATTCAATTGCATAAATCTCTTTTCTCTAGCATTTTTTAAATTAAAATTCAACTCTTTTATTGCCCAATATGCTTTATGTTCCAATTCAACTGGTAAATGACAAGTTTTACCAAACACTAGTCTATAAGGAGACATTCCAACAGGGGTTTTAAAAGCAGTCCTATAAGCCCATAAAGCAGTATCTAATCTAGCAGACCAATCTAACTTATGATTATCCATAATTTTCTCCAAAATTCTTTTAATTTCACGATTAGACACTTCTACTAAACCACTAGTCTTAAGATGATAAGGAATAGAGATTATATAAATAATATTATATTTCTCAATCAATCTCTTAATTTGATTATTCCTGAAATGTGTTCCACCATCAGTTATAATCACTCTCAACATTCCATATCTTGTAAATATATTTTTCTTTAAAATTTTTGAAACACTCTGAGCATCACATCTAGGTAAAGCAATAGCTTCAATCCATTTTAAGACATAATCAACGACAACCAGTATATATAAATTCCTAAATGAAGGAGTAAATGGTCCCATAAAATCTAATCCCCATACATCAAAAATTTCAACTTCTAAATTATAATTTAGAAGCATTTCACTTCTTTTAGAGATATTACCTACTCTCTAACATCGATCACATGATTTAATATATTTATAAACATCCTTTAAAAGAGTAGGCCAATAAAATTTAGACTGTAAAATCTTAAAAGCAGTTTTATCAACACCAAAATAACCTCTAAATTCAGAATCATGACATCGTTGTATAATCAAATTCATTTCTTTTTGTGGCACACATCTCCTAATAATCAAATCCTTACATTTTTTATATAGATAGAGCTCATCCCAAAAATAAAATCTTGCATCAAATTTAAACTTCTTTTGTTGTTGCCTTGTTAAATCAGGTGGTATAATATAACTTACAATATAATTCACAATATCAGCATACCAAGGCAAATTTCTTCCCATAATAGTATAAAATTATTCATCAGGGAAAGTTTCTGTAACTTCCTTCTCAAATTCAGATAATTTATCATACTCTAATCTTGACAAATGATCAGTTAGTTGGTTATCAGATCCCTTCTTATCAACTATCATAAAATCAAATTCTTGTAGAAGAATTATCTATCTAATCATTCTAGGTTTCACATCCTTCTTTTGCATTAAAGATTTGCTAGTCGAATGGTCTGTATGCACAATACTTTTAACTCCAATTAAATAAGGTCTAAACTTTTCAAAAGAAAATACTATAGCTAATAACTCTCTTTCAGTAGTGGTATAATTAATTTGAGCTTCATTAAGAGTTTTACTAGCATAGTAAATGACTTTCAAAACTTTATCATGTCTTTGCCCTAATGCTACTCCGATCGCATAATCACTATCATCACACATGAGTTCAAATGGTTTCTCCCAATCTGGTGAAACAATTATAGGTGCAGTGATTAATTTATTTTTCAATAATTTGAAAGCACTCAAACATTCATCATTAAAATCAAACATTCTATCATTTTCTAGAAGTCAGCACAAAGGTTTAGTAATTTTAGAAAAATCTTTAATATATAGCCTGTAAAATCCAACGTGACTTAAGAAACTCCTCACCTCTCTCATGTTAGTGGGTGGTGGCAATCTCTCAATCTCTCTAATTTTAGCAGAATCGACCTCCATACAATATTCAAAAATTTTATGCCAAAGAACAATTCCTCCTGCAACCATAAATTGACATTTCTCCCAATTCATAACTACATTTGTTTTCTTGCAAAGCTCCAAAAGTTTTACTAAGTTTTTTAGGAAAATTTAAAATGAAGTCCCGAATACAGAGAAATCATTCATGAAAACTTCTATTCCATTATCTATCATACTACTTAAGATAGATATCATACATCTCTGAAATGTTGCAGGTGCATTAACAGTCCAAAAGGCATTCTTCGAAAAGCAAAGGTTCCATAAGGGCTAGTAAATGTTGTCTTTTCTTAATCCTCGGGAGTAATAGGTATTTGATGGTAACCAGTATATCCATCCAGGAAGCAGTAGTACTTGTATCTAGCAAGTCTATCCAGCATTTGATCAAGAAAAGGAAGAGGAAAGTGTTCTTTTCGGGTGGCGACATTAAATTTCCTAAAGTCAATACAAATTCGCCATCCATTAATTTGTCTTGTGGGAATAATTTCATTACATTCACACTTCAATAGTCACACCTCCTTTTTCGGTACATAATGTATTTGACTCACCCAACCACTAACCGAAATAGGATAAATAATTCCAACATTGATACACCTAAATTATATAGTATTTTTATTCACATTTTTATACCTATTTTTGATTACATTGCACTTTAATGGAAGGTATTTTGTGTTTTTCATGCAGGTATAATGAAAATGAGTAATTATGATGAAAGGAACAAAATTGGATCAAATTTAGAGAAAAAATGAAAAATGAAAATTTGGGCACTGACGGCTAAGCGCCGCTAGGCCGGCTCTTAGCCACCACAGTTAAAAATCGAGTTTAATTTGAATTTGGCGCCATTTTCAAAGAGGATGGGATGTAACTCTTTGTGATAACTTCCATAACATCCTTTGGGGGGCAAGTTTGAATGAAGGCGTGCATTTTTTAGTGGATACATCGAATCTGGACACATTTTAAAGAGACACCAAGGCACCTTTTGGTTTAATATTTAAAGAGAGTCTTATGAAAAATTAAAATCTCTTCCTTTGCATTTTGAAGAGAGTTTTCATTAGGAGTAGGAGTAGAGGGTAGAGAGTAGAGAGGAGCTCTTGCTTTGCATTTTGAAGGGTTCTTCCATTTTATTTTTACAGAGTTTTTATTTGAGTATTAATTAGGAGTAGGAGTAGAGAGTAGAAAAGAGAAAAGGGTGGGATTGAAGCCTTCTTCTTTCCACTAATTTTTATTTCCTTTAGTTTAGTTTAGTTTTTATTGAAGTCTAAAGTCTGTATTCTGAATCATTGGAGTTAGGAGACTTGCTTTGAGGAGTAGTTTAGTGAAGAGTCAAAGTTTCAGAGGAACTTCTTGAGTAATGTGATGAGGATTTTCAAATAAGTGTTTACTTTTATTTTTACATTTAGTTTTTAATTAATACTTGTTTTGTTTGTTGTTTTTCTTTTTTTTTAATTTCAAATCAATGTGTTTTTGTATTTTCTCAAGGCATTCGGAGTAGTTTACTTTATCTTATTCTTTCTTAAATGAAGAAGTAAGTAATTCATGAAGAATTGTTGTGGAAAGTATATGCATTTAAAGTTTGAAGAATTTGTGAAAATTGATTCTAAAAACTTTATTTATTTCCTAATTTGGCCTGTTAAGATGTAAAATTTGTGTTGAGATTCAGTAAGATCCAATGCTATATTGTCTCATAAAAGTTAGGAAGAATCACATGCAATTATATGGGTGAAAATTATAGTTCATATAATTGAATGTAATGTATTAGAAGATGTTTTAAAAAGGGGAGTAAAATTAGAGGATTTTAGTGTGACAGGATAAAATTCCCTATTTTGGTTTGAAGTTTTGAATTTTGTTATGAGAAGTTAGCCCCCCCGGTGGAGGGAATCGAGGGAACTCTAGAGTGAGAGCTGGTATCTTCCCTGCCTAACCATGTTCAAAATGATAAAATTTCAAATTAACCAATGTTCTTTATAGAACCAAGTAAGGGTAAAGAATACATTTGCTTCTACTTTTCATAACATATTTAAATACTTCCACAACAATAATTTCATAATTATTACTACTCCATAAAAGAAAGAAAAATATATTCTAGTTAATAGTGTTTTTCATACCGTGTTTACAGTTATTATCATTTTAATTTCATTGTTTGACTTTTATAAGAAAATTTAAAGAGCAAAATAAACTATCAAGCTTTTTAAAATCAAAACATACTTTCAAAAGCCAATAAAAAAGTAAAAAGATAATTTTCTTATTTCTTTAAAAATTTATCACTTTCCCTGTGGGTTTGATATCTCAGGGCTTAATCAGAAAGTCCTATATTACTTGATAAATGATACGTATACTTGCGTTGTATCCACATTATAAATCATAATTTTCATATCAAAATCATAAGCATATATATCCGGCGGAATCAAGTTTTTGGCGTCGTTGCCAATTTTCATATCATAATTGTGAGTATAAATATCGGGTGGATCAAGTTTTTAGCTCCTTTGTCGGGAAGAGAAATTAATTAAAATTACATTTTAAAGAAAATTAAGAAATTTTTAATTTTTAATTTTCTTTATTTTTGTTAGTTTGTTGTGTTTTGTTTTGTTTTATTATTGCATGTGTAGTTCAGGTTCTGAGGAACTTGTGCCTTACGATTCTGAATTTGAAAGAACTATCTAAAAAATCAAAAAAATTAAAAATATAGAAAAAGATAAAAATATTCAAGAAATGGAAAATCATCAAGATCAAATTGTTGGCATCCATCATGAACTAAGACCTTTAATAGATTATGTTAACCCTACAGTGGATGAACTTCGTTGTAGTATTCAAAACCATGCTGTAGCTGCTAATTCTTTTGAGCTTAAACCTACTATTATCCAAATGGTGTCTAATAATCACTTTGGGGGAGCAACAACTGAAGATCCTAATTTGCATCTTGCTAATTTTTTAGAGTTGTGTGCTACTTTTAAATATGATGGTGTTTTGGATGATGCTATTAGACTTAGACTTTTTCCTTTCTCACTAAGGGATAAAGCTAAAATATGGTTACATTCGTTAGCACCTGGATCAATTAGAACTTGGGGTGAACTGTCACAAAAATTCCTTGCTAAATATTTTTAACCATCTAAGACTGCTAAGTTGAAAAATGATATTACTCTTTGTGTCAGTTTGAAGGGGAATCAATATATGAAGCATGGGAAAGATTTAAAAATCTCCTCAGGAAATGTCCACATCATTCGATACCAAATTGGTTAATAATTCAAACTTTTTACAATGGATTAGTTGGATCTCTTAGATCAATCATCGATGCTGTTGGTGGTGGATTATTAATGTCTAAACCATTTTCTGATGCTTATGCTTTAATTGAAGAAATGACTACCAATAATTTTCAATGGCCTTCTGAAAGGTTAAATCCTAAAAAGGTAGCCAGTGTTTTTGAAAATGATGCTTTTACAATGTTAGCAAATAAAGTTACTGCTGTTTTAAGGAAGATAGACCGATTTGGGATGAATTTTTCTCAGCCACATTCCATGATTGAAGAAAATTCATTAGGCCAAATGGTTGATTCTCATTCTTCACCAGAAACTTTGAATGCTATAATTAAGCCTAACAACCCATATTCCAATTATTATAATCCAGGTTGGAAGAATCATCCAAATTTTAACTGGAATACCAATAATCACGGTGGTGTTAATCAACAATGGGGGAACCACCAAGTAAACCCATTGGGGAATTGGAGCAACCAATGAAATAATAATAATAATAGATTAACATATCCTTCAGGTTATAACAATGTTGTACAATTAAAGGAGAAAAATTTGTCTATTGAAGAAGTGGTGTCAAATATGGGAAATCAATTACAAATTCAAGGAGCAACCATCAGAAATATTGAAAATCAATTGGGAGAAATTGCAAATGCCTTAAGTAATAGATCCCAAGGAATGCTGTCAAGTAATACAGAAGTAAATCCAAGAGAATAGAATAAAGAACAAGTAAAAGCAATTCAACTGAGAAGTGGAAGACAATTGGAAGAAAGAGTTCAAAAAGAAACTGAAGTAGAGAAGGAAGCGATTGAAGAACTTTAAGAGGACGCTCTGAAAGGTTTGGAAAGGCCTGTTTCTCCACCAAAGGTTGATTTAGCAAAACCACCACCTCCATTTCCTCAGAGACTTCGTCAACAAAAGTTAGATAAGAAATTTTCAAAATTCTTGGAGATATTTAAGAAGCTTACTATTAATATTCCATTTACTGAAGCCTTAGAACAAATGCCAAGCTATGCAAAATTTATGAAGGATATTCTTAACAAGAAAAGGAAGTTTGAAGATAATGAGACTGTTGCACTTAGTGAGGAGTGCAGTGCAATAATTCAGAAAAAGCTTCCTGAAAAGCTTAAAGATCCTGGTAGTTTCACAATTTCAAGTGCAATTGGAGACAGATTCTATGGAAAGCTTTATGTGATTTGGGTGCAAGCATTAAGCTTATGCCTCAATCAATATTCAAATGATTGGGACTAGGAGAAATAACCCCAACTACTGTAACTCTGCAATTAGCATATCGTTCAATCACATATCCTAAAGGAGTTATAGAAGATGTTTTGGTTAAAGTGGATCAATTTATTTTTCCTGTTGATTTCATTGTGTTAGATATGGAGGAAGATAAAGATATACTTATAATTTTGGGAAGACTTTTCCTAGCTATAGGCCGAGTCATGATAGATGTACAAAAAGGAGAATTAACGATGAAAGTTAATGATTAGACTGCTACATTTAATATTTTAAAATCGATGAAATTTCCTGCTAGAGGTAAAGAAGATGAATGTTATATGATGGATGTTATAAAATATTTGAGTGAATTTCATTTCAAGTCAACTTATGAAGAGAAATCTAAAAGAGAAGAATTGGAACATAAGCAAGAAGAGGAGTTACTTTATTCTAAAGATTTTCAAGAGGAAGATTTAAAGTATGTTCGTGAAAGTTTTGAATTGTTGGATTTGGCTAAAAAAGATGAATCTTATGGTCCATCAATTTAAAAACCTCCTGAACTTGAGTTAAAAATGCTTCCTGATAATTTGAAGTATGTTTTTCTAGGTGATTCCTCAACCTTGCCAGTTATAATTTACTCTCAATTTATAGAAAAAGAAGAAAAGAGTTTGCTTGAAATTTTGAAGAAGCACAAGAAAGCCTTTGGATGGACAATTACTGATATTAAAGGAATCAGTCCTTCAATTTGTGTGCACAGAATTCTTATGGAAGATAATTGCAAACCGCAGGCTGATCCCCAAAGGAGATTAAATCCTATCATGAAAAACTTTGTTAAGAAAGAAATTTTAAAATGGTTGGATGCTGAAATGATCTACTCTATTTCAGATAGTGCATGAGTTAGTCCTATTCACTGTGTTCCTAAGAAAGGAGTAGTGACTGTGACTGTTAATGAAAAGAATGAAACAATACCAACAAGATAAGTTACAGGGTGGCGAATATGCATTGATTATAGAAAATTAAATCTTGCCACAAGGAAAGATCACTTTCCACTCCCATTTCTGGATCAAATTTTGGATAGACTGGCTGGGAATAAATACTATTGTTTTCTCTATGGATATACTGGTTACCACCAAATTCAAATTGCTCCTGAGGATCAAGAGAAAACTATGTTTACCAGTCCTTAAGGTATGTTTGCTTTTAGAAGAATGCTCTTTGGTTAATGTAATGCCCCTGCTACATTTCAGAGATGTATGATGGCTATTTTTTGTGATTTAATTGAAAAAGGGATTGAAGTTTTTATGGATGACTTTTCAGTGTTTAGAATTTCGTTTGAATCATGTTTAGAACATTTATCTAACGTTCTAAAACACTGTGAAGAAACTAATTTGGTCCTTAACTGGAAAAATGCCAATTTATGGTAGCAGGAGGAATTGTTTTGGGACATCAAATTTCAAAAAAAAGGTTTGGAGGTAGATCCTGCAAAAATTCAAGTTATATCTAATTTAACTTGCCCAACCAATGTAAGGGGAATTATAAGTTTTTTAGGACATGTTGGCTTCTACAAGCATTACATCAAAGACTTCTCAAAGAATACAAAATCTTTATGTCGTTTACTGGAAAAGGATACAATTTTTAATTTTGATGTTTATTGCCTCAAAGACATTGAAACATTAAAAGAAAAATTAATCACTACACCTAACTAATTTCACCAAATTGGGAAAAACCTTTTGAATTAATTTGTGATGCTAGTGATTATGCTATTGGTGTTGTTTTGGGATAGAAATATGATAAGATTTTCAAAGTTATTTATTATGCTAATAAAACTCTTAATGAAGCTCAAATTAATTATACCACTACTGAGAAAGAGTTATTAGCTGTAGTATTTGCCTTTGATAAGTTTTAATCATATTTAATTGGAACTAAATGTGTTGTGCATACTGATCATTCTGCTATCAAATACTTAATAAAGAAAAAAGATGTAAAACTGAGACTGATAAGATGCATTCTTCTTTTGCAAGAATTTGACATTGAGATAGTACATAGAAAGGGTTCTGAAAATCAAATTGTTGATCATTTGTCCAGGCTTGAAATTGAAAAATCTCTTTGTGATGTTGAAGAAATTAATGAACATTTTCCTGATGAAAAATTGTTCACTATTAATGAGTGGTGTATTCCGTAGTATGCAGACATAGTAAATTTTATTATCAGTGATATTATACCCTATGGTTTGATATATCAAGAAAAGAAGAAATTTTGTTCTGATGCTAAGAATTATTTTTGGGATGACCCATTTTTATATAAACAAGGAAAGGATCTTATAATTCAAAAATGTGTACCTTTGGAAGAGACTTATGAAATTATTCAAAAGTGTCATGATTCTGATTATGGGGGACATTTTAGAAGTGATAAAACTGCATATAAAATCGTACAACCTGGATTTTATTGGCCTACAAGTTTTAATGATGTGAATGCTTATATTAAAAATTGTGATAGATGTCAGCGTGTAGGCAATATTTGTAGGAGAAATGAGATGCCCCTCAATTATATAATGGAAGTTGAAATATTTGATGTTTGGGGATTAGATTTTATGGGACCATTAACACCATCTTTCAGAAATGTTTATATTTTGATGGCAGTAGACTATATTTTCAAATGGATTGAAGCTATTGCTTTACCTCGATGTGATGCTCAAAGTATTGCAAAGTTTTTGATAAAGAAAATATTTTACAGATTTGTATTACCAAGAGTAATCATAACTAATGGGGAAAGTCATTTTAGAAATGTGATTATTGGAAAGTTAGCAAAGAAATATCATATTAATCATCGTATTGCTACTGCTTATCATCCACAGCCAAGTGGTTTGGTTGAATTATCTAATTGTGAAATTAAAAGAATATTGGAAAAGACTTTTAATCCAAATAGAAAGGATTGGTCAATCAAACTGGATTATTCTTTGTGGGCCTAAAGGACTACCTACAGAACTCTGTCGACAAATGGAAAGAGATTGGGGGTAGAATGTCGATATTGAGGAGTCGCCATCTAATATTAGCCTAATTTTATTCCTATAAATCCCATGAAAGATTTGAGGAATTTAGGGGTAATAGTAGAAAAGGATGTTTATGACAATCCTTATAAAAGAATATCCTAGAATAATATATCCTAGAATTTTCATATAAAGAAAATCATGGAAAACCAGAGATTTCTGTTGTGGGTTCTTTTGGATCTCCTATAGAAGCAAGCTTCTATAGTTAATTACATCTTAAACAATTTTTAATTGTTCAAGAAAACTTCTAATTAATGTCAATCATTTGTTTTCTAAAATTTTATTTTTTAAAGAGAGATGTACCCACTATCACTCCTAAATGTCATGTCATATTTATTATTTTAAAGTTTTGATTTTATTTTTCATGTCGTTGTTTTGTTTTGTTTTGGTGACTATCCTAAGAGTTTTTTTTTTTGTTTGTCCATGTCGTTGTTTTCTTTTGTTTTGTGTTGGTGACTATCCTAAGAGTTTTTGTTTTTGTTTGTCCATGTCGTCCTGCAAAACAGAGTTAGCAGATCCTATAACATGTAAAGAAAATCTAAACGAAACTTTTTGTCTTTACCCTGCAAAGAAAAGATTGTCAAAAAATGATGTTATGTTCATTGTTTTAATTTAACATGTCCTGGATGTTGGTTTATGTCAAATTATATTGATTAATGTTTAATTTTGTCGAAATATCAGATTAATTATCGATATTTGTCAAATTTATATTTGAAATGTCAATTTTATGTCGGTTATGTCAATTTATGTTTGAAATATCGAATATATATCAGTTATGTCGATTTTGGTTTGAAATATCAAATTTATGTCTTGATTTTTGAATTTATGTCTGTTTGAATTTGAGTTGGGTTAGATTAACTTGATTTCATATCTGTCTGAACTTAAGTTAAAAGGTTCAAATTTAGATTCAATATTAATTGAATTATCTTGGGTTCATGTCTGGTTGAACCTAAGTTAGATTCAATGTTGATTAAATCTAATTAACTTAAATTCATGTCTGTCTGAATTTAAGTTAAAAGGTTTAAATTTAGATTCAATATTAATTGAATTAACTTGGGTTCATGTCTGGTTGAACCTAAGTTAGATTCAATGTTGATTGAATCTAATTAACTTAAATTCATGTCTGTTTGAATTTAAGTTAAAAGGTTTAGCTTAGAATATACTTAATTAAGTTTTAAGCCTTGTTTAAATAGGACCTAAAGTTTAATCAAGTCTAATAAATTAGACTTAATTAGAATTGCAGGCCATCTAAGTCCCTTTTAGATAAGGCTTAAGTTTTAATTAAGTCTATTTAGCTGTAGTTTATGGAGACATTAAGTCTAATAAATTAGACTTAAGTTTATGATTTGTTGTTTTAAATCTCAATTGCTTGATGATTTAATTAAGCCTAGGATGTTAGACTTAATTAAAATTTTATGTTAAATTTAGGTTTGAATTAAGTTGGATTTAATATAGTTTGGTCTTAAGTTAAGATTTGACTTAAGTTCAAGTTAAGTTGAACCTATATTTAAAGTTTACTTAAGTTCAATATGGATTGAACTTACATTGAGTTTAGGTCAGACTTAATTTCATGTCGGGTTGAACCTAAGTTTAGTTTGACTTAAGTCTAACAAGGGTTAGACTTAAGTTGGGTTTAGGTTTGACTTAGGTTTATGTTGAGTTGAACCTAAGTTTGGTTTGACTTAAGTCTAGTGTAGGTTAGACTTAAGTTAGGTTTAGGTTTAACTTAGGTTTATGTTGAGTTGAACCGAATTTTGGTTTGACTTAAGTCTACTGTAGGTTAGACTTAAGTTAGGTTTAGGTTTGACTTAGGTTTATGTAGAGTTGAACCTAAGTTTGGTTTGACTTAAGTCTAGTGAAGGTTAGACTTAAGTTAGGATTAGGTTCGACTTAGGTTTATGTTGAGTTGAACCTAAGTTTGGTTTAACTTAAGTCTAGTGTAGGTTAGACTTAAGTTAGGTTTAGGTTTGACTTAGGTTTATGTTGAGTTGAACCTAAGTCTGGTTTCAATTTGAGTCAGGTTTAATTAATTAATTAGACTTAATGTGGGTTAAGTCTAATGGTTTAAGGTTAATTAAACCTAGTTTAGGTTAGGTTTAATTGGTTAATTAGACTTAATATGGGTTAAATCTAATGATTTATGGTTAATTAAACCTAGTTTGGGTTAGGTTTAATTGGTTAATTAGACTTAATATGGGTTAAGTCTAATGATTTATGGTTAATTAAACCTAGTTTAGGTTAGGTTTAATTTGTTAATTAGACTTAATATGGTTTAAGTCTAATGGTTTAAGGTTAATTAAACCTAATTTTATTAAGGTTTAGTTTAATTAAATAAACTTAATTTGGATTAAGCTTATTTAGTTAAAGGTTAATTAAACCTAATCTAATTAAGATTTAATTTAATTAAATGAACTTAATTTGGGTTAAGTTCATTTAGTTAAAAGTTAATTAAACCTTATTTGATTAAGGTTTAGTTTAATTAAATGAACTTAATTTAGATTAAATTCATTTAGTTAAAGGTTAATTAAACCTAATCTATTTAAGATTTAATTTATTTAAATGTACTTAATTTGGGTTAAGTTCATTTAGTTAAAAGTTAATTAAACCTAATTTGATTAAGGTTTAGTTTAATTAAATGAACTTAATTTGGATTAAATCCATTTAGTTAAAGGTTAATTAAACCTAATCTAATTAAGATTTAATTTAATCAAATGAACTTAATTTGGGTTAAGTTCATTTAGTTAAAAGTTAATTAAACCTAATTTGATTAAGGTTTAGTTTAATTAAATGAACTTAATTTGGATTAAATCCATTTAGTTAAAGGTTAATTAAACCTAATCTAATTAAGATTTCATTTAATTAAATGAACTTAATTTGGGTTAAGTTCATTTTGTTAAAGGTTAATTAAACCTAATTTGATTAAGGTTTAGTTTAATTAAATGAACTTAATTTGGATTAAATTCATTTAGTTAAAGGTTAATTAAACCTAATCTAATTAAGGTTTAATTTAATTAAATGAACTTAATTTGGGTTAAGTTCATTTAGTTAAAAGTTAATTAAACCTAATTTGATTAAGGTTTATTTTAATTATATGAACTTAATTTGGATTAAATTCATTTAGTTAATGGTTAATTAAACCTAATCTAATTAAGATTAAATTTAATTAAATGAACTTAATTTGGGTTAAGTTCATTTAGTTAAAGGTTAATTAAAACTAATCTAATTAACGTTTAATTATTATTTAAACCTAATTTAAATAAGGTTTAAGTTGGTTAAGTAAATTTAATGTAAGTTAAACTTTAGTTAATATTTAATTGTTGTTAAACCTAATTTAAGTAAGGTTTAAGTGAGTTAACTAGGTTTAATAATGGTTAAACCTAGTTTAGGGTTTAATGATGCTTAAACCTAATGTAAGTAAGGTTTAAGTAAGTTAACTAGGTTTAATAAGGGTTAAACCTAGTTTAGGGTTTAATGATGCTTATACCTAATGTATGTAAGGTTTAAGTAAGTTAACTAGGTTTAATAAGGGTTAAACCTAGTTTAGGGTTTAATGACGCTTAAACCTAATGTAAGTAAGGTTTAAGTAAGTTAACTAGGTTTAATATGGGTTAAACCTAGTTTAGGGTTTAATAGGTTTAAATGATATTTTAAACCTAATTAAGTCTAATTTTTTGTCATTTTAGAATTAATTAATTAAATTTAGGGTTTAATAGGTTTAAATGATATTTTAAACCTAATTAAGTCTAATTTTGTCATTTTGGACTTAATTAATTAAATTTAGGGTTTAATAGGTTTAAATGATATTTTAAACCTAATTAAGTCTAATTTTGTCATTTTATACTTAATTAATTAAATTTAAAGTTTAATAGTTTTAAATGATGTTTTAAACCTAATTAAGTCTAATTTTGTCTTTTTAAACTTAATAAAGGTTTTCCATTAGCCTGTCATAGACTAGATTCATTTCAAACTTAGATTATTAAGGGAAATAAGCTAAGTTTATAAAAGGTTATTTTTTGGATTAAAATCATTTAATTAATAAAGAGTTTTAATCCTAAAATTCAAAATGTCATTCAAAATTATTTCTATTATTTAGAAATGGTTTTCTTAGGGTTATTGTCTGTTACCCTAATATTTCTAGTCATTTCCATTTTATTTTTCTTAATTTTCAATTTTTTTTATAATTATTATTTAAAATAATTACAAAAGAGTTGAAAATTAGAGAAAAGTACCATAGACATGTTTTCTGTCCTTGGAAAAATCATGAAAGATCCCTAAGAGCATAAAGATAAATGTCTCAAAGTTTCATATTTTTTTTATTTATAAATAATTTTTAATAATTAAAATACTCTAGAGAGTATTTAATTATTTAAAAATTAAATAATGGGAAGAAAATTATATTTTTTATTTTATAATTTTCTCGTCTTCAAGAGCTTTCTAGAGGTATTTTTATCATATTTTTGTGACCTCTAGATAAAAAAATATAATAATTTTTGAAGTTTTTAATATTAAAATAAATTTTTAACCAAATTTGCGCCACGAAACTCACCTCCTGCCGACGTGTGTCCTCATACGTGTCGAACAGGCGAGAGGATCCGCTGCGGGGGCCGATCACGATACACCGCGGAGCGCGATCTGCGTCGTTCATCCCGAAACACGGGATCGAAAGGCTGAGATAATTCGAATAAAAATTCAAATTATTTCAAGCCGTTAAACTTTAAACCTTAATACCTCACTCATTTCTTAATGAAATTGAGTGATTTTTTAACCTATGGAATTATCTAAACATATAGAATATTTTCATAAGGTGATGTAATATTTCTGGGCTAGTATAGCACATGATATTTCAAAAATACGAATTATTTTGTGAAAAATAATTCCATACCTTTGCCTCAAGCAAATCAAGCTAGATCGGACCTTGTAGTTGTCTTCTAGGACCCCAATGGAAGATTATTGCTGCAGCAATTTGATCCAGAAATCGGGCTTAGAGGAGAATTTTGAAGAGGTGGCTGGTTTGGTCTGTTTTTGAAATTTAATTAAATTGGCTCGATTGGGCTCAATCTATGGTTTGGATTTGATCCTAATGGATTGCTAAGACTCTTAGGAAGAGTTTTTATGTTGGGAGCAAGGAGATTTGAGCAGCCTATAGGTCTCACCAATTTTTTCTTCTTCCCCTCACTAGGCTCGGTTTGCACTCTATTTATAGCCAAGGGGAGGCCATGGCTTAGCTTAGGTTGTACTAGGGGATTTGTTATCTCCCCTATTAACCCATTGGAGGAGGAATTCGGCTGAGAGGATAGGCATTGTTCCTTCTCCCAAGCTTTCCATGATAAGCTCAATGTTTTGGCTCTCCTCCATTGGATCATGCAAGAGGTTATAAGTGAGCTGTTATTTCTTCTCCTTATGAGCTTACACATCACCCTCTAGCCTTAGCAAATGGTGACACATATGCTCTCCTCTCATGATTCCATTTAACCATGGTGAGGGGTGGGTTTAAGTTTGGTTCTCTCTCCATTGGCTAGCTTGGGAGGTGGGAGATGAGGCTTGGTGTTGGCCAGCCACCTCATGGCTAAGTAAGAGTGAGTCATGGCTTAGGGTGAAGGGGGAAGAGACACCTCACTTTACCCATCATGATGGGTGTTAACCCATGGTTAAATGGATTTAAGCTTGGTCTTATCATGTGTTAATATGTCTCATGGTGAGCTTAATTTAGTCTTAGCCTAATTAATTATGGGAAGGAAAAAAATGTCTTTTTCTTTTTCTTTTTCTTTTTAATTTAATTTCCATTTTAATTAATCATGTTATTAATTAAAAATTGTTGAAAATTATTTTATTAATCAATTTATTAATTGAAATAATTTCAAATTAATTAATTGATTAATTTTATCATTTTTGTTATTTTATGATTTTAATTTAATTTTCATTTTAATTAATTATGTCATTTAATTAAAATATTGAAAATTAAATCATTAATCATTTTAATAAATCAAAATAATTTTGAAATTAATTATTTGATTAATTTTGTTATTTTTATTTCATTTTTATCTCTTTTGATTAAAATAAATAAGTGTTGACCAATTTTGACCTAGGTTGACTCAAGTCAGCTTAGGTTGATTAATTTAATTTTAAAATGTCTGTTGACCTCAATTTTGGATGAGGTCTTCTCTTCTCTCTTTAGTACTTAGGATCTAGCCTTAGGCTTTTCCTTTGACTGTCTTAGAGGACTAGAATTGGGACCCGCCTTTTAGAAATTCAAACCACTTCTAAACTCCCCGCAAACTCCACAAACTCGACCATAGACCCCTAATCACCTGGAGGGTCGAGATCAAATATGGAAGTTTAAAGGATGAGTTCCTATGGGACTCTTTGGCCTTAGGATCGCCTCGGTGGCCCGGTCCAGTGAAGGGGCCGACTTACACTACACTTACACACTACATTTCCACACACTTCCTAAAACCACACCCATACCCAACTTAACCTCCCGACTCATGTAGGTGATTCACATGGATGGTCCTTAACCCCTAAGCCCTCGCAAGCAGGGTTAGGAACAACATAGATGAATGCCTCAAATGAGTCCTTTCATGGCTCATATGGGCTTGAAATGGTTTCATGGCTCAACCAAAATGATTTCTTTCCACCTAAATTCACCCAATCTTCAATTTTCCAAATTTTCAATTTTTGACCCCCGAGACCCTACACCTACTAAACCTACCCAAAACCCTTGAAATTACCCAAATTTTTGCAAAATTTCCAAATTACCCAAAATTTTCCAAAATCAATCCCAAACATCTCCACATCACTCAAATTGATCATCCATACCCAAAAATACCAAAGATTCCAAAAATACCCCCCAATACCCTCCAAATACCCAAAATACCCTTCTTGGCCTAAAAATCCAAAAATTCAAAAAATTCCCAGAAAATTCCAGAAAATCCTAAATATTCCCAATTTCATTTTGTCCAACTACACCATGGGTCAATTTTGTCAATTTACCCTACTTTTGTCAAAACCCCAAATTGACCCATTTTAACCCAAAGTGAACCCAATGTTAAACCAAACCTATCCAATTGACCAAAATTCTGGTCCAATTCAATTCTAAACTTCAATCCAACATTCCCAATACCAATTTAGCCCAAATCCAAGTCCAATTTAATTGACATTTGGATCCAATTTCACTTTGGGCCTTAAAGCCCAAATTTGGACCCATGACCCAAACTTAGCCCAAACTAACCCAATTCAACTCCAATTAACCCCAAATCTTTTCTAAATCTTCCTTAACATCCCCATAAACAAAACCCTAACATGATTTTCCCAAAATTTGAACCCAAGTCCCACTCAAACTCAATCCAAGGTCAAAAGGCCCATTTTTGACCTAAACCCAAACCTAACCCAAATTCAACCCAATTCAAATCCAAATCACCCCCAATTTGTTTCAAATCATTCATGACACATCCATGAGCTAAACCCAACAATTATTTGGGCCAACCTCTTTACAAAATTCCCATCCATAAATTCATTTTCAAAACTTAAAAGGCCCATTCCTTAAACCATTTTAAAAGCCCACTTCCACCAAATCCAAAACCCCAAAAAATTCTTCCAAAGCCCATATGACATTTCCCCTCATCATATTTTCAATTAAAATCATCCCTAAGTCCTAAACCAACCATCAAATAATTCTAAATGAAGCTTCATCCAAATTTCCACCAAATTATCCAAAATCCCTAAAATCCTTTTTATGAAATTGACCAAACCTTTTCCCAAGCCAAATGGAGCCATGGAGCCATGCACAAGCCATATGCAAGCCATGAGAGCCTCTTTACATGTCACCATGCCATTTTGGGCAAAAGGAGGAGGCTCTTTCCTTAATTCCTAAAGGTGATTAACCACTTCCATGATTCCACTAAACCATGCTTAAGCCTAATTGTGCTTGGATGGTGACTTGACCCTACTGATTATGCTGAGCCAAATCACTTTTTCCTCAGCCAAAACCAGGCCTTGGGTGGTGCACCTAGCCCAAATGGGTGGGTTGACCCATTTAGGTCCAAATTTAGCCATGCCCCCATTCCACTTTGAATCAAAGCCTTTACACATGGCATTTGCCAATCGCCTACACTAAACCCCGACCTCGACCCACCCGACCAAGATGGTGACCATTGCACAGCCGGCCGGCCACCGTGCCGCCGTAAAACACCATGGCCGAGAGCTCACATGTGAGCCAACATTGAAATTCTCACTTGCTGAGCTGCCCCATCCCAGTGGTCACCATGGCCGATCTTCTCCTCACTGCAGCAGCTGATCCCAAGCCCTAACTCCCCCGGAGGCCCCCAGCCCAGCTCTATTTAAACTCCACCCCTCTCGGCCATGAGAGGAGCTAAGCAAAAACCTTGCCAAAACTCGCCAAAATTGTTCCGGACCCTTCTCCATCCTTAGAGCACTTGATCCCAGAGTGAAATTCCCCTGCCATTTCTCCTCTGTAAGCTCAATTTCAGAGTTGAAATTCCACCCAAAACCAGGACACTTCTCCACAGTGAGCCAATTCCCAAATTGATTGGCTCTACACCTTCACCAGACCAAGAGAAGGTGTCCACCATCAAAAGCCCCATCTCCGAAGCCACCCAGTTGCTCCAGCCTCCAAGCTTTGTGATCGGGCTTGGTCGAAATCATATCCAGTACAATTCCCGGACCGGGAGACTTCATCCGGAGCTTGCGGGACCCAATCGAAGGTGCAACAACTCTCGGATTGAAGCCACACTTCTCCGAGCTAAGGTATGAGTTAATTCTCCATCCCGAGCTTCTGGAGATTCTCCATTTCAAATGCCTTAGTTTCAATGCATGTTAGCCGTATAGATGTGTTCGTCTCTTCAAGACGAATCCATAGAGTATAAGAACGTAAAAATCCATTAAGAATCGAGTGAGATCTTAGGGATTTAGTGTGGACGGCTCTCGGGTGAGAACACTTGGGGACGATGAACGGATGCCGTCCATTCGATACACGCGCGGACGAACGGCTCAGATGGCGTCGGACCAGAAACGATGCGAGAACCGCGGGGCCCGGGACGGATGACTCAGATGGCGGCGCCCAATCACAGCGCGACACGTACCCCTTCGGAGCTGCCGATGTTTCGCTGGCGCCGCGTGGATAAATAGAAAATTAGGGTATTTTTCTAATTTATTTAATTCCCTAAACTTTAAAAATCCACATCTTTGTGTAGAAAAATCACAAAAATAAAATAAAAATACCCTCTTGCTCAGTGAACAGAGGAGAATAATGTGGAAAAGAAATCATTTAATTTCATCAAGTATTTTATTTTTTATAATTTATTTACTCTCTGCATACATTTAATTCTCCATGCATGTATACAATTCACCATGGCATGAGACCATAGGGCTTTTGAAGCCTCTGAACTTGGGAACATTCCCTGAATTTTCCAAGGTCAGAGGCCATCTCTGTGAAAAGTTATTTATTTTTCAAATGCAAGTTGCTGTTTTGAGTATTTTAATTCCAAAAAATAGCATGTTGTGAAATAAATTCTAGGAAAATTTGGTAATGTTCCTTATGACCAGAGAACCCTAGGAAAAATAGGTTTTGGCTTAGTTCATTCAAAACAACCCTAATTGGCTTAAACACTCAAAATAGGTCTTTAATTAATTAGAGTTAACCAGGCATCAAATTGACTTGAAATCAATTCTCCACTGACCTTTAGGATCAGAGGAATCCACCATAAAAATTTGAGGTCAATTGGACTTGGTTAACCCCACTAATCGGGTTGATTAAGTCACTTAGCCATTTTAAACTTTAAAAATTCATAACTTTTAAAATACTTTTCAAAAATTCACTAAATTGGTTTTGGAGCCTCTCTGATATCAGGAGAACCTAAGAAAATTAAAATTTCAATTTTCTAAAAAAGTTGATTTTTAATAATATTTTAATATTTTAATAATTAAAAAATAATAAAAATCACAAAAATAATAAAATTCACCAAAATGTCATATTTTGAATTTTAATCACTTAGGAACAAACCCCATATTTTTCCTAAGTCTATTTAGTGAGATATTAAATTTTAAAGCCCTAGGGTAATTTTAAAATTAAAAAAAATGTATTTTCTAGCATTTTCACTAAAATAATTACAATAAATCATAAAAAAATTAGAAAATTGCAAAATTTGCTTCTCTGGTTTCCTTGATATCAGAGAGATTTTTGAAAAATATAAAATCCATTTTTCAACATTTATTTTATTTTTAAATTAATTAATACTCCAAAACTCAAAATAATTATAATAAAAACAATATAATTCAAAAAATCACCAAAATTGGTCCAAGTGCTTCTCTGGTCATTAGGAATGTCCCCTAATTTTCTTAAGGACAGAAACTTTCCCTTGGTCATGTTATTAAATTTTCCTTGAAAATCTCTATTTTCCACCAAAAATAATTATATAAATAAATTAAATACAGAAAAATCACATTTTCTCCTCTCATGTCTTTATTGACATATGAGTGAAGTCACATAAAAATTTCAAGTTCATTTGAGTTCAATTTAGTGAGTTATGAAATTATTAAGCTAAAGGGGTAAAATGGTAATTAAACTTTTAACCCTTAATTAAAACTTTAGGTTTAATAAAAAATCAACAAGTAAAATATTTGATCTTAATCTGATTTGGATGATTGAAATTTAAATAATTAAAGGGTAGAAACTCATTAAACATTTTTTTTAAAATAATTAAACTTTAATTAAATAATAGATTAAATTTGGAAGAATAATAAATTGGAATTATTAAAATAAGGGATATTTATTAGGAAGAGATTTATTCTTTAATTTAAAAAATCCCTAAACTAATCATATCATTAATACTTAACTCTTAATTAAAATGATAACTCAAATTTAAAATATTAAAAGACTTAATTAAATTATTAAACTCTTTTAAAATTTTAATTAAAATTAAAAATAAAGTAAATTAAAGATAAATTAAATTAAAATTAAATTAAATTTAACAATTAAATTAAATTAAATTAAATTTAATAATTAAATTAAATTAGATTAAATAATTAAATTAAATTAAATTAAACAATTAAATTAAATTAAATTAAATTAAATTAAATAAATTAAATTAATTAAATAAAATTGAATTAAATTAAATTAAATTAAATTAAATAAATTAAATTAAATTAAATAATTAAATTAAATTAAATTAAATTAAATCAAATTAAATTAAAATTAAATCAAATCAAATTAATTAAACACCAAATCAAATTAAATTGAACTATATTAAACTAAATTAAAACTCAATTAAATTAAGTTGAATTAAATATAACATCACCTAAGACATAAATAATTCAAAATAAATGTAAAGCAACTTGAACACTATTCCAAATTTAAACTCTTTAACTTAAACCAAATCATTTGAATACTAACTTACCCTTGAAAGCTTTAGTTATTATAACTCCCAAATAAAACATTAAATGAAGTGTCACTTCACTCATAGGATATTCAAATGTCCTAGTTCACTGAGCAAGTTAACAAAACTTGAAATTCTTGGACGATTAATTCATTTGTATAATTAAATTCATTTAGACTTAAAACAATCCTAGAAATATTGAAAAGATGTTTAAGATCCTTCTTAAGCACTTCCTCAATATGATAGGACATTTATAAGAACAATTGAATTTGAATATTCTTTGATGAAGAAAATCGTCCTTAAACCAAAACACAAAGAACCTAGACGTCATAGGAAATGACTAGCTATAGGATTAGGAATTTGGTAGAAAACCATAACCCTTCCCTTAGTTTTACCTAGGAACTTGCTTAAGTATGCTAATTGTGTTTTAAGTGCAGCTTGGGATGACGGGAAGACCCTCCAGGTACGCATTTGTATTATTGCAATTTACTTTCCTGCAATTTATTTTCCAGCAATTTACATTATTGCAATTTACTTTATTGCAACTGCGTTTATTTTTCTTGCATGATAAAACAACTGTTGCATGAAAACCCACACCTTTAGGATAGTCCCTAAAACTGAAACCAAAACTAAGTTAAAAGTCATTGCAAGATAAAATTCACCGCCACAACATTTCAAAATATAAAACAACTCAAAATTTAATCACAAACAGAACACAAAACTACAATTACAACTAAATTAAAATGTCCTGTTGGATGATCGGGAATACCTCGGATGATGTAACCTACGTGTTGCTAACGGGATTTCCCACGGTCTAAATGAAAGTGTGGAACTCATTCAATTGAGTTTAGCAAATTCATCCGGACTAAGTGAATCCGATAAAAATAATGATGCCGGAAGGATGGAACCGTGGGATCTTAACCGGTGTCGTTATAATCAACTTTAAGATTTGTTTTAAATAAAACATAAAAAACACCTGGAAATTAAGATTTTCTCTAAACCAAAACACTTTTCTCATCTCCTGATTTATGACTTCTAAAACTAAACCTCTGCAACAACAAGGAGCTCGGAGCATGGTGGGCAGCACGGCCATCGTCATCAGCAAAACTTGAGTCTACTTCAGCAAAACTTTCCTAGAATTAAATAATCAAGCCATAGGACTTCGAGGTAGTTTGCCTAGTGCAACATGAATCCTCAACCTCTTTGTTAGGCATTTGCATTGCAAATTAAGCCCTAACCGGTCTTAGGATTCCGAGGTAGTCGTCCGATACGACAATAAACCCTCACATCTTCTAGGCTATTTGTTTGATTTTATCATACAAATATAAGCCCTAATTAATTAAAATTGGCAAGATTGAAATATCAAATAAACATTAGGACTTTCCTAAATTCAAGCCAAACAATAGGATAGTCGGGAAATTACCGAAGTTCACTTCGAATCAGTGATTTCTCCTACCTTTCTTCCTTTGGATTCACAAAACAAAATGTTCTAAAATTTGATCCATTCCCTATTGAAATTCCAAAATTCAATCTTTGAAAAACTTAAACTTTGAAATCCTTGAGAGCAGAATTATTGGTTATTATCGAGAGTTTTCTTAGGTGATTCCCGTCACTTAAGATGTAATTAACTATAGGGGCTTGCCCTTATAGGGAATTCTAAAGAACCTGAGTAATATAAACCCCGTTTAATGTTTTCATATTAAGCGAGGGAAACTTGTCGGCTTATAAAATTGGTTCGCGGACCAAACGGATGTCACTAATCTTCTAGTTTATTTAATCAAGCCCCACCATCAAGCGGTGTGTCTCATCCTTAGGGATAGATACACGGTTTGTGGTGCGGTGCTCGTTTATATAAACTATTTGGGATGTGAGATTGGTTTAATCTCATATCTTAAAACCTTCAAATTTAAAATTATTTTCAAAATCAAATACTACTTTTCAAATTATTTATTTTAATTAAATTAAAAATTCGCCGACAGATTTCTGTTAGGCGACCCCTCTTCAAAATAAAACACGACCTAAAAATATGCCGACAATGTCAAATGTGATCTTTTTAACCTTATCTTGGTTGATTTGATTACAATATTTGTATTTTTGTCATTGTGGGGTTTTAAACATGTTATTGGATCAAAGGATTGACTTGTAGGGTCAACAGGGTTGGTCATTGGGTCTGGTTTGACCAATTTGACCAAAGTTGACTTTTTAGGTCAAAAGGTTGATCTATGGGGTCAACAGGGTTAATCATTGGGTCTAGTTTGACCAATTTAACCAATGTTCACTTTTTAGGTCAAAAGATTGACCTATGGGGTCAACAGGGTTGGTCATTAAGTCTGGTTTGACCAATTTAACCAAAGTTGACTTTTTAGGTCAAAAGGTTGACTTATGGGGTCAACAGGGTTGGTCATTGGGTCTGGTTTGACCAATTTGACCAAAGTTGACGTTTTAGATCAAAGGGTTGACCTATGGGGTCAACAGGGTTGGTCATTGGGTCTGGTTTGACCAATTTGACCAAAGTTGATTTTTTAGGTCAAAAGGTTGACCTATGGGGTCAACAGGGTTGGTCATTGGGTCTGGTTTGACCAATTTGACCAAAGTTGACTTTTTAGGTCAAAAGGTTGACCTATGGGGTCAACAGGGTTGGTCATTGGGTCTGGTTTGACCAATTTGACCAAAGTTGACTTTTTAGGTCTAAAGGTTGACCTATGGGGTCAACAGGGTTGGTCATTGGGACTAGTTTGACCAATTTGACAAAAGTTAACTTTTTAGGTCAAAAGGTTGACCTCTGGGGTCAATAGGGTTGGTCATTGGGTCTGGTTTGACCAATTTGACCAGTTGACTTTTTAGATCAAAAGGTTGACCTATGGGGTCAAGAGGGTTGGTCATTGGGTCTGGTTTGACCAATTTGACCAAAGTTGACTTTTTAGGTCAAAAGGTATTGACTCATTATAAATGAGGTCAACAAACCCCTATAGAAATGTCCCCATATAGGCTGATTTTTGGAAAAGCTTGTCATTTACCTATTGAACTTGAGCATAAAGCATTTTGGGCTATTAAAGAGTTCAATTATAATTTAAAAGATGCTGCTGAGAAGAGATTATCGCAATTAAATGAGCTTGAAGAGATAAGGAATGAATCATATGAAAGTGCTAAGATTTATAAGGAAAAGATGAAGTTATGGCATGATCGGAAGATTATTACTAAAAATCTTGTGCCAGGACAGAATGTTTTGCTGTATAATGCCAGATTGAGAATTTTTTCTGGAAAACTTAAGTCTAGGTGGATGGGTCCTTTTATTATGATGAAAATTTATTCTTTTCGAGCTGTGGATATTCAAGATCCTAAGACTAGAAAAATATTTAAAGTTAATGGAAATAGACTTAAACCATATTTTTCAGTCGAGCAATCTAAGTGTGATGAGAATCTGATATTGGGTCACTCATAATAAGTTCTGGGTTCGTCAGGCTGAAGAAGTTAAACCATGCGCTTTCTGGGAGGTAACCCATAATTATCGGTGTGCTTTGCTTTATGTTTGTTTTGTGTGTTTTGTTTGCTTTATTTGGCTTGTTTTTATGTTTTTAGTGGTAGTAATTTGGAGTTTTTAAACTAAATAGAGTTTAATTAACCTTATTTGATGACTTAGAGGAGTCAGAATGAAAATTTGGACATTTGACAGACCTGTGCTAAATTAAGCAATGGCGGCTAAGCGCCGCCTAGTTGGCGCTTAGGCGTCGGAGTTACAAGAAACGTGAAAAATGAGATTCTAGAAGCCTAGATCTTGGGTAAAAGGTTTTGGAAGTTATTTTGGAGTTCTAAAACGTCTTGGGGTAGTTTTAGCACTTCCCAAGTCTATAAAAAAAACCTGATTTAAGAGAAAGACTTGTCCCAAGTCCTATTTTCATTCCTGAGTCTTAAGAAGAGTATTTTGAGTGCATCATGTCTTCCTGGGAGAATGAGATGAAGAAGAAGCAAGATTCTAACAAGAGTAGGTTCATTAGTGATAGTGCTAAAGAGTTATTCAATGGATTTCTCGCTATTAGTATTCAAGGGATTGCAGAAATAATTGCAAATATTGAAGCCCGAGTGACTTCAATGGAACCAAAGATCAATGAAACTAACTTACAGTTGGAGCACATGGGATGGCAACTCAAGATGCAATTCAGTCATTCAAGATACGTGGAAGAAGCAGATAAGGCGATGTTTTTTAAGAACAAATGGATTGAAGAAGAAGATGTAAAAATGAACAATTATCATCCGTTCTATCAAATTTATATTCCAGAAGGGTCCAATGAGAATAATTGTGGTCTTGGATATAATTCCCTTAATGGGGAGTGGAATTAAGTATGCTTTGTTTTTATATGTTTAGTGTTCTTATGTGTTTTGTTTAATATGTTTTGTGTTCTTATGTGTTTTGTTTGGTGTGTTTAGTGTTTATGTTTAAGTTGTTAATGTATTTAGAGAATTTCATCCTATGTATGTGGATAGAAATTCTAGGATTGTATTAAGTGCTAAGTTTGTTTTAATGAATATAAGTTTGTGTTTGTGTGAAATTTGTTTGGAATTGATGAATATTTAACATTTGAGTTGGAATATTGGAAGATTAATGGGGAAGAGATAATCATTTTAAAGAGATTAAGGGTGATTAACGAAGTGGTTTAAAGCATGTACCTTAATTGTGAAAATCTGAGTATTGGCGGCTAAGCGCCAGAGTGCCGGCGCTTAAGCGTTAGATTTCGCGGCTAAGAGCCGAAGGGTTCACGCTTAGGCTCCAGTTCGCGAAAATTAGTTCCCACCCATTAAAAAACCTTGAATCGCCATTTTTAACTCCCTGTTCATCTTCAACCCGACGTTTTTACGTAATAGAAAGTCTAGGGCATCCTTGATTTGGACTATTTTAGAGCCGATCTCAACAAAAATTTGTAGATTTGGATTCCTTGAGGTAAGAGCACTGCTCCTAAGTATAATTTTTTTATTTTCACCATGTATTTTTTAGTACATTTGGAAAATCTTAAAATCACTATTCATGGTGAAAATTTGAGGAAAAACATAAGAAATTGCTTGGATTTAGTGGAAACATCTTTTGGAAGATAATTTAGCAAGTTTAGTTTGATTTTGGAATTTATGGTAAATTTTTCATGAATTTTAAGAAATGGCTCCAAAGTCAAAGCGTGCGAGAGAAAAGACGAAGTTTGATTCCAACAAATTTTTTAGTGCGAAAGCTGAGGAACGATACGTCGATGCATTGCAGTCACGTAAATTGATTCCTGAAAGAGTGTTCAGTAAGCCAAGAGAAGTGATTAAAGATATGATTTCTAGGAGGAACTGGGAGAACTATTGTTGCTACTCCGCCTTTGCTGTTATTTCTGTTGTTAGAGAATTCTATGTGAATTTGCCTGCATCAGAAGAGAATTTAGTGATGGTTAGGGGCAAGATGTGAACTTTTCTTCTGGGGTAATTAATACTTTCTATCAATTGCCTCCTGCTATGTTTTGTTTTTATTCTAATTTTCATCCTACGGAGAGAGAGTTAGATGAGATAATGGGATTTTTTACTAATGGAAGAGGATTATAGAAAATAATAAATGATAGAAGAGTGAATTTTCTTGCTTCCAAATTAAATGCCACTTCTAAGGCATGGCATTATTTTGTCTCTTCTAAACTGTTGCCTTCAAGTCATACAAGTGAAGTAACGAGAGAAAGAGCTGTTTTGAACCATTGCATTCAACAAAGGAAGCCTATAGATATTGGAGTGATCATTTATGATTATATTGTGAATTGTATCAGATCTACCACTACTGCAGGTATGGGATTTCCTTCCCTGATTCATTCAATATGTGAACGGTTTGAAGTAAACTTTGAAACCATGGAAGAGGTACTTCAGCCTCTGAAACCTATCTCCAGTGTAAACATAAGAGCTTACACTGTACATGCAGAATTTGGCTGAAGAGGAGGATTTGGTAGGGCTTCTACTTCTTCTGCTTCTGCTGCATCTACTTCTTATGCTACTACTTCATGTGCTTCATCATCTACTGATTCACAGACTGGTTTATTAAGAAATATTTTAAAGAAAGTGAGTCTTACTCGTAAGCATATTAGGATATGGATGGTAAGATGGATAATATGGAAAGAAATATTGTTAAACATGATGAGTATGAGGAGAATTATCAGCATTATTTGGATAGACTGATTAGAGGTGATCAGACTGCTGAGATGCCCCCTCATCCATTCTACATACCTTATGTGTCATCCAGGGATTGGAACGAGCAAGATGATGATGATGATGAGGATAAAGAGTAGATGTATGTTGTTTGTTTTAGTTGTTGTATTGTTGTGCTATGTTATTGTGAACTTTGTCTAGTATTTTGTTTGATGAATGTGTTGTGATGTGAACTCTAATAGTACGCAGATTGTAGTTGTACTATTTATCTGTTATGCATATTCAGATGTATTGTTGTTGGATTGATGTTTTATATGTTGCTTTGAGTGTAGTGTGTGTGGTAGTAAATGTTTTAATGTGTATGTTGTACTAGAATTTTTTTAGGGTGTATTTTAATTCTAAAACTATTAGGAGATTAGAGAACACTATAGAAACTACTATTTAGGAAACTGCATGCTTAAAAACTTTACAAAAATCTACCACTACCATTTGCTATCTAGTATCAGTGTGATTTCAGTTAGTGTGTATTTGCTTTGAAAACCTTCACTACTGTAGAAGTCTTTTGAAATTTTTACTTTTCTTGTTATAAAAAGAAAATATTTCGAAAACCTGAATTTGATTTCATTTTACTCCTGTTGTTTAAATTGTTATACTTACAAATTTAGGATATTTAAATTCCTGCAAGCATGTTATGTTAGTCTTTAATTCTCATCCATGTATCATTTCTTATGCTTAAATTTTTTATCCTAACTAAAAATTAAAGTTTGGGGGGGAATTAAAAAAAACAAATTTTTTTTCAAAAACCTAAAATTTTATTTGTTCTCAAGAATACTTAAAATAAATCATGTTTCTTGATTAAGAACAACTATGTATATGAAGTTATATTAGGGGAACAAAAATTTTGAATATAGAAATGAATAAAAGAATTTAGTTAAAATATATAGTAATCATGAAAAACTTAAAGCTAAAATTATATTAGTGAAGAGATGTTAAATATAGCTATCTATCTTTAGTAAGATATTTTATATTTTTAGATAAATAGAAGATTTGACTTTTATTCTTCAAAGCTTAAATTTCTTTTCTTGAGGAATAATGTTTAAATACCATTATTATGATTTTTAAGTGAAAGATATATATCTGACCTTTATTTTAAATGGAAGGGTGGAATTCAAAATCATTAAAGGCTTATCTAGATACAGTAATCCTTGCCTTAAAAAGAGAGAGAGAGAGAAAAAAAGAAAAAAAGAAAAAGAAAAAGAAAAAGAAAAATAAAAAGTGATACATATTATGTAAAAAGGGAGGAGAAGCTTGAGGATTTAAGAGCCTAATCAAAAATTGGTTCCATACCTAAAGTTTAACATATAAGTTCAGAGAAAATCTAAATCTTAAGGTTATAATATAGTAAGTAAAATTATTTTCAAATAAAGATTTTTAAGTGATAAAAATAAGATGTTTGAATCCTATATTTTGAAGAATCTACAAATATTTATGAATTAGATAGAGACTTATATTTGTCATTTTTCTTTCCTTAAGAACTTTCTAAACATTAAGTTGATCTTAATTACTAAAAATTTTTCTAAATTGGACTATTCCATTTCTAGAACAAAATTTTGTTATCTTCCTAAGAAACTCATTACATAGTTTGTATGTTAAAATTTTTCTATGATATTAACTGTCACTTAAGGACAAGTAACATTTTAAGTTTGGGGGATTTTGATACACCTAAATTATATAATATTTTTTATGCACATTTTTATACCTATTTTTGATGATATTGCACTTTAATGGAAGGTATTTTGTGTTTTTCTTGCAGGTATGATGAAAATGAGTGATTATGATGAAAGGGGCAAAATTGAGTCAAATTTGGAGCAAAAAAATGAAAATTGAAAAATGAAAATTTGAGCACTGGTGGTTAAGCACCACTGGGCCGGCGCTTAGCCGCCACAGTTAAAAATCGAGTTTAATTTGAATTTGGTGCCATTTTCAAAGGGGATGGGATGCAACTGTTGGTGATAACTTCCATAACTTCCTTTGGGCGGCAAGTTTGAATGAACGGGTGCATTCTTTGGTGGATACATCGAATTTGGACACATTTTGAAGAGACACCAAGGCACCTTTTGGTTTAATATTTAAAGAGAGTCTTAGGAAAAATTAAAAGCTTTTCCTTTGCATTCTGAAGGGAGTTTTCATTAGGAGTAGGAGTAGAGAGTAGAGAGGCGCTCTTCCTTTGCATTTTTAAGGGTTCTTCGATAGCATTTTTACAGAGTTTTTATTTTAGATTTAACTAGGAGTAGGAGTAGAGAGTAGAAAAGAGAAAAGGGTGGGATTTGAACCTTCTTCTTTCCACTACAGTAGATGAACTTCCTGAGTCTTGTGAAGAGGATTTTCAAATAAGTGTTTACTTTTATTCTTATATTTAGTTTTTAATTAATACTTATTTTTGTTTGTTGCTTTTCTTATGGTTTCTAATTTCAAATCAATGTGTTTTTGTATTTTCTCAAAGCATTCTGAGTAGTTTACTTTATCTTTTTCTTTCTTAAATGAAGAAGTAAGTAATTCATGAAGAATTGTTGTGGAAAGTATATGTGTTTAAAGTTGAAAGAAGTTGTGAAAATTAATTCTAAAAACTTTATTTACTTCTTAATTTGTCCTGTTAAGATGTAAAATTTGAGGTGAGATTATGTAAGATCCAATGCGGTATTGTCTCATAAAAGTTAGGAAGAATCACATGCAATTATATGTGTGAAAATTATAGTTCATATAATTGAACGTAGTATATTAGAAGATGTTTTAAAAAGGTGAGTGAAATTAGAGGATTTTTAGTGTGACAGACTAAAAGCCCCTAATTTGGTTTGAAGTTTTGAACTTTTTTATGAGAATTGAGCCCCTAGGTGGAGGGAATCGAGGGAACTCTAGAGTGAGAGCTAGTATCTTTTCTGCCTAACCATGTTCAAAATGATAAAATTTCAAATTAACCAATGTTCTTTATAGAACCAAGTAAGGGTAAAAAATACATTTGCATCTATTTTTCATAACATAATTTAAATACTTCCACAACAATAATTTCATAATTGTTATTACTTTATAAAAGAAAGAAAAAGATATTCTAGTTAATAGTGTTTTTCATACCAATTCTAGTTAAAAGTTTTTTTCATACCGTGTTTACAGTTATTATCATTTTCATTTCGTTGTTTAACTTTTATAAGAAAATTTAAAGAGCGAAATCAACTATCAAACTTTTCAAAATCAAAACATACTTTCAAAAGCCAATTAAAAAAAAGTAAAAAGATAATTTTCTTATTTTTTTTAAAAATTTATCACTTTCCCTGTGGGTTCGATATCTCAAGGCTTACTCAGAAAGTCTTATATTACTTGATAAACGATACGTATACTTGCGTAGTATCAACATTATAAATCATAATTTTCATATCAAAGTCATAAGCATATATATCCGGCGGGATCAAGTTTTTGGCGTCCTTGCCAATTTTCATATCATAATTGTAAGTATAAATATCGGGTGGATCAAGCATCCAACCATTTTAAAATCTCCTTCTTAACTACTTCTTTCATTTTTGGATTCAATCTCCTCTGCTGATCAACTCTCGGTTTATGTTCTTCATCTAACAAAATTTTTTTCATACAAATCGAAGGACTGACTCCTTTAATATATGCTAAAATCCATCCAAAAGCTTTTTTGTATCTTTTAAAATTTCCAACAACTTTTGTTCTTAATAGTTTTTTAACTCCAAAGATATAATAATTGACAGAGTAGATGTTTCTCCTAAAAACATATACTTCAAATGATTAGGGAGAATTTTCATCTCAAGTTCTGGAGGTTTTATTATAGATGGAACTAAGCCTTTATGTCCACCTTCCATAATGTATAATACTTTAAATCTCTCTTGAACATACTCCAAATCTTCATTCTTCTTACTGTCTGAATTTTCTTCATTTTCAATTTCTTTTTTAAACATATTTTCATACTTTACTTCTTTTTCAAATATATTGTGAAAATGATCATTTCTCAAATATTCACAGACCTATATCCTAAAACATTCATTATTTTTTTCCATTGATGGATACTTCATAGATTTCAAAATATTCAAAGTCACCTCTTAATCATTAACTATCATAGTTAATTCTCCTTTTTGAACATCAATCACTGCTCTTCCAGTAGCAAGGAATGATCTTCCCAAAATGATTTGAATTTATTTATCTTCCTCCATATCAAGTACAATAAAATCCACAATAAAGATAAATTTATCCACTTTCACTAACACATGTTCCACCACTCCTTTAGGGTAAGTAATGGAACGACCGGCCAACTAAAGAGTAACATATGTAGGAGAAATTTCTCCTATTCCTAACCTTTTGAAAGTTAATAAAGGCATAAGATTAATACTAGCTCCCATATCACATATGGCTCTTCTGAAAAAAATTTCACCTATAGCAGACGGAATAGTGAAACTACCAGGATCTTTAAGTTTTTCAGGAAGCTTCTTCTGAATAATTGCACTACACTCTCCGCTAAGTGCAACGGTTTCATAATCTGTCAACTTTCTTTTCTTTTTCAGAATATCCTTCAAAAACTTGGCATAGTCAAGCATATGTTCTAATGCTTCAATAAAAGGTATGTTTATCGTTAATTTCTTATGGATCTCCAAAAAATTTCCAAATCTGTTATCCCTATTTTGTTTCTTCAATCTTTGAGAAAATGGAGGCAGTGGTTTTTTAACAGTTATCTGCATTGGCTCAAGAGGATAATCCAAGTCTGGATAAATCTTATTTGAACTTTTTCGATTTCCACCTTCTCTTTTTCTATTTCAACTTCTTTTTGCACTCTTGTTTCCAATTCTTTTCCACTCCTTAATTGAATAGCCTTAAGTTCTTCCTTGTTTTGATCTTTTGGATTGATCTCAACATTACTTGGAAATGTTCCAGAAGGTCTATTATTATGTGCAGTGACAACATGCCCCAATTGATTTTCAATATTTTTCATAGCAACACCTTGAGCTTTTAATTGATTTCCCATATTCAGAATCATTTCTTCAGTAGACACTTCTTATCTTTAAATTGTAGATTACTATTGAATCCAGGAGGATAAGATGGTCTAAAATTAGAAGTTCCTTAATTGTTCGAATTTCCAACTGGATTTATATAATTGTTCCCCCAATGTGGGTTAACATTGGCATTGCTATTATTAAAATTGAAGTTTTGGTGATTCTTCCAACCAGGATTATAATAATTCGAATAAGCATTTTTAGGTCTATTAATAGCGTTCAAAGTCTCATATGGTGTTTGAGATTCTGTTATCTGTCCAAATGAATTTTCCTCTAATGCTTGAGGTGGTTGAGAATAATTCATTCCATATTTATCTATTTTCTTAGAAAGGGCTGCAATTTGAGAAACTATCATAGTCATCATATCAGAATCATGAACACTAGCTACTCTCTTAGGATTTACCCGTTTAGAGGGCCATTGAAAATTATTAGTAGCCATTTCTTCAATTAATGCATATGCTTCATCAAAAGGTTTTGACATTAACGATCCACCAGTAGTAGCATCTATAATTGATCTCAATGATACCACTAATCCATTATAAAATGTTTGAATTATTAACCAATCTGGTAAAGCATGATGTGGGCACTTTCTAAGAAGATCTTTAAATCTCTCCCAAGCTTCATATATTGATTCTCCTTCAAACTGACCAAAAGATGTAATATCATTTCTTAACTTAATAGTCTTTGATGGAGGGAAATATTTTGATAGAAACTTTTGAGATAATTCTCCCCAAGTTCTAATAGATCTAGGTGCTAACGAATTTAGCCACGCCTTAGCTTTATCCCTTAATGAATAAGAAAACAGTCTAAGTCTGACAGCATCACTCGACACTTCGTCGTATTTAAAAGTAGCACACAGTTATAGAAAACAAGCGAGATGTAAATTTGAATCCTCATTAGGTGTTCCTCCAAATTTATTATTTTGTACCATTTGGATAATAACAGGTTTAAGTTCAAATGAATTAGCAGCAACATCAGGATTTTGATAGTTATGTGAATTTCATCTGCTGTTGGGTTAGCATAATCTCTTAAAGGTCTTCGTAAATTTTCAATAGCATTTCTCTGATTATCTTGATTATTTGTCATTTCACAAGGATTTTCAGTTTGTTTTTGTTTTTTTCTAATTTTTCTAACAGTACGCTCTAACTCTGAATCGTAAGGCACTAAACCTATAGATCCACTACGACGCATATAAAATCACACAAATACTTTAAAAAGTAAACAAACACACACAATTACATACTACAAAGTAAAGGTTTTCAGTTACTATATTATTAATAAATACCGTTTATACTTTCTTCCTTACTTAGTTATTTAGTCACTTCGTTATCTCGTTATTTCGTTACCTCCCCCTGCAACGGCACCAAAAACTTAGAGCGGTTCGGACTTTTATATTGCAAGAATTTATGAACTCAAATTTATATTTTGTAAAGTCCAAGTGTTCAACGCAAGTATACGTATCGTATCATGTAATACAAGGCTCTAATGGAGTTTTGGTTATCGATCCCACAGGGAAGTGATGAAGTAAAAACAAAGATAGAGTTTTACAGTAGATAATGTAGTACTGAATTCCGATACTAAAATTGCAATTAAAGTTTAATGTTTACTTCTACTACCAAGATGCAGAAAACAATAACAATTAAACAAACTACAATTACTTCTAATATCTTTTAAAACAGAATTAACCAACAGACACACACTAAGCTATATATTTGAAAGGTTTTGATATATAAGAAAAGTATCTGGAAAATGGCGCCGGCTGAGCTCTCTGGGAAAGGGCGCTGGCAGCACCCATTATGGTGGCGGCGACGCCAGAAGCTGTTTTCCTCCTTTTGCTCCGAATTCATTCATTACGCTTCTTTTCACTCCAATCACCTAAAATCATCATACTGTAACAAATCATGAAAAAAACCTTTCCTTAAAGTACAATATCACAAAAAATGGGTAAAATTGTATAGCATAAATAGTATATATTTTTTGTGCATCAATCACTACTTCAGAAGGTGGTCTTGTCGCTGCTACAGCTGAAAAGCTTCAAGACGTACCATTAGCGCACACAAAAAAAAGAAATGCAAATTACCACAAAAGTGACCACTTAGACAGGATGAAGAGGAGACAGGCTCGGGATTTAGCCGCCGAGCTACCAACTATTCCAGAGGAATTTTATGAACCAGAGATGAAGGAGACTGATGACAGCTCGCCGCACACAGAGATAGAGCCAAAAACTACTGAGGACCCTCCGCCGACATGGGATCTGATGGAAGAGATTTTTACCATGTGCTCAACTTACAATTTGAGTCAACCCAGAGAGCCTTCAGTCATAGGGGTTTTTTTAGAATGCCCAGAGTTCCACATTCTACAATTGAAGGAGTATGGCACGTTCAAGGCATACACAACTGCCTCGATGCTACTCAGGAGCAGGGAGCATCCTGATGGAGAGCCTTAGGTGCCATAGTTCATTTTGCGGCTACTACAATGAGTAGTCCCAAACTACGTGATGGATAAAATCATAAGAGTCAGAAAGAAAGAATTTCAGCATAATGCAGAAGTCCAAGGAAGATTCATCAATATTCTAGAAGGCCTTGAGCTTTACATTGATTTATTTTCAAGGAATGATAAAGAGAAAATTTTGGATTGTGTTTTCAGCCTTCAAGATTTGGGCAGAGCAGGTCATCTTAAGGAGAGAATATACATAAAGCCGACGAAATGAAAAAGAGGAAAGGGCAGGATCACCATTCAGATTGGGCACTACTATAACTTTGCAAAAGATTGGCAGGGTATTCCCCCATGGATTCTACAGCATGATGAGGTGGATCCAATACTGCCACAAATTAAGAAAATGATAAAGAGAATGGTCGAGTGGCACATGCTGCCTGCAGACTGTATTCCCAACAGCTACATTATAAAATTCTATAAGGACGGGGATTGTATCCCACCTCCTATTGACCACCACGACTTTGTGAGGCCTTTCTGCACAGTCTCATTTATAAATGAAATCAATTATTGTTTAGCCGGAAGATTCAGATTATTAGTTCATGAGTGTTTCAAGGTTCCTTCAGGATTCCTTTAACAGTTAGATCAGTGTTAATGATAAAAGGAAACAGGGTAGATCTTGCAAAGCAATTCATCCCAGGAGCTACTGAATGAAGAGTCTCAGTTACTTTCAGAAGAATGGATGAGGTCAAGGCACTGTTCTACTACGAGCCGAATCTGGAGTTGGAAAGCCTTTATCCCTTACCACTATGACAACAGTACCTCCAAGTGTTCGCGAGGGGACTTTTGTTCTGGAGCGTAGCCTTTGTAGCTAGGCTTGTTCATGGGGTAGCCTCAGAAGGTAGAATTCTACTACCTCTTGTGCCAGTTCACAACTGTTGTCACCACTTTTGTTGTACCAGCATGATGTGATATATCAGTTTTATTCAGCTATGTACGCTCAATCTACTCTTCGATGCTTGTCAGCATGTGATCAGTTGTACTACAACTTTTAGTAAAATTAGTGAAGATTTCTATTTAAGCTCACCAAGTCATTAAAAGATGTTTTTTTTGGTGCAATGGTCAAAAAAACTGCAGGACCATACGTTACTCCCAAATTAAAACGAATAAAAAAAGATACAAGAGATCATTAAAAAAGAAAATAATAACAAATGAAGAAGTTAAAATAAACTGAAATAAAAGAAAAAAAAATCTAAAATCAGAAATCCCCCAAAGAGTTAAATGAAATTATATGAAATGAAGCAAATTAAAAAATGATAAATTGAAAACAAATGATAAGATAACTCTTTCTCAAAACTTCGATTCTTTGCACTCATTCTTAGACTTTACATTTCTGAATGCACTCCGTAAACTTTGGCACTTTACACAACATCACTTCCCACAAATCTAAAATGTCACAAAATTCCAAAAATCTCATAATTGCTACAAGTCATAGCCGAATTGCACAATTCTACTTCCTTCGAAAGTCTCAACATCAAATTTTCTCTAAATATTTTCACTTGAAATTCTGGTATCAGTACCTACATTCTATTTCCCCTCGACAGCCTCTTGGGTTGGATATGACTCCTTGAGCTTTCCTTCTCAATGTGCTAAAATTCCCTAAATTTTTCGCTTTATATCCGAGAAATTTTCCACCTTCCATGAAATTCCAGGGTAGAAGCATGGTTGTCTGATTCCTTCAAATTCCCTAAATTTTTTGCATTCTATCAAAGAAATTTTCTGCCTTCCAATAAATTCTAGGGTCGGAGCATGCTCGTCTGGTTCCTTCAAATTCCCTAAATTTTTTGCATTCTATCTGAGAAATTTTCTGCTTTCTAAGAAATTCTAAGGTCGAAGCATGGTCTTCTGATTTCTTCAAGTTCCCTAAATTTTCCACATTCTATCCGAGAAATTTTTCACCTTCCATGAACTTTCGGGTTCGAAGCATGTTCGTCCGATTCCTTCAAGTTCCCTAAATTTTTCGCATTCTATCCGAGAAATTTTCTACCTTCCACTAAACCCGAAGATTCCCACAAAATTAAAATTTTCAAATAAAAATAAAATTCCATAAACTCAAATTCCCATAAACTCAAAACTCGATATCAAACTTAAAACTCAAAATCAAATTCAAATGTAGAATTAAATCAAAATTCAAAATCCAAAATCTAAATCTGAAATTGAATTCCAATTCCAAATCAAATTTCCAAATCAAATCGGAGTAAAATCTTTCAGAGCTTGGAGGCTTGAAATTCATAGCTCCAGCTCGAAGGTGATTCCCTTGCTTCCCCAACGAGAGTTCCAGGTCTGAAGGCTTTTCAACCAGATAATCCCCAGTGGAAACATCCTCACTGAGTTATATGTTTTTTCTTAATTTTTGACTCTGACAGTTGTGTTAGTTTTGTTAAACTTGTTGGTCAACAACGATACGTGTGGCATGCTTTTCCGGCACACCATACCTATTGGGGGTCCATTTGTTGAATTCACTTATGTTGAGTTCTAGTATTTCTTTAGAATAGCCAGCCATAGTAATTTCCTAGTGACTATCTTAGAGGACTAGCAATGGAACTCCTACCCCATAGAAAATCAAAACACTTCTTTACTTCACCTGGACTTTTCAAATGTTTGAGCTCTAACCTCTAAGAATTTAGGAGGAGGAGACCAAGCATAAGGAAGCTCAAAAGGAGTTCTCTACAGGATGGTCAAGCCTTAGAACTCACACTGAGAGGTCTGATCCGGCTGAGGCTTACACACACTCACACTCGAGACCAAGCATAAGGAAGCTCAAAAGGAGTTCTCTACAGGATGGTCAAGCCTTAGAACTCATACTGAGAGGTCTGATCCGGCTGAGGCTTACACACACGCACACTCACACTCACATTACACTCTCACAGACTACCTCACAACCTTAAACCAACATACTAATTTTCCCAACATTTGATCCCCTACTCTTTTGGAAACTCATGTGGATGGTTTCCCCAAGCTCTTATCCCCAGGCTAGGGTTTGGCTAGTACCAGCACATGGAGGATCCAAATGGGGAATTCCCCTGGTCCATGGCTCAAATGGGTGATCAATTTCACTTAACCCCAATTTTACCAAAAAATTCCAATTTTTTACTCCTTACCCCAAAACTCTCCCAAATGACTAAAATACCTCTAAAAAAACCCTAATTTTTCCCAAAATTCTTAAAATCAACCAAAATTACAATAATCCTCAAAAAATTATCCGAAAACATTCATCATCACTCAAAATACCCAAAGCTCCTCAAATTTACCAAAATTTCTAAAATACCCCAAAAAACCCGAAATTACCAAAATGCCCCTCCAAGCCTAAAAATTTCAAAAATACCCAAAAATTCCCAACAACCTTCTAAATATTCCCAATTTCAATTTTAAACCACCACATTCACCCAATTTGACCAAATTGACCCATTTTAAGCAAAAGCCCCATATTTTTCCTTTAAGCTCAAAATGCCCAAATTACACCAAATGTAAACTCAATTGACCTCAATCTTGCCCAAGTTCCACTCTAAACCAAATTTTAACATCCCTAATCCTAATCTAAACTAAATCTAAGTCCAATTTGACCCACAAATAAACCAATTTAAACCTAAACCAAAAAGCCCCAATTTTGACCATATGACCATATCTCCCCATATTAAACCCAATGTCAATCAATTACCCCCAATTTGGGCCCAAACCTCACCCAAGTCCAACCAAATCCAAAATTCCCAATTTTACCTCAAATTGATCACATGTTCAAAATCTATCAATTAGAATGCCCTCACCCAAAAATTGATACCTAATTTATGTTCAAAACTCTTCATAATAATCATCTATATCTTTTCGAACCATCAATTGAGCCATAACTCCACCCAAGACTAACCTATACCAATGTTAGCTCAAATGTCCCCAAATGGACCAAATACCCAATTCAAACCAAATTAATAACCCAAACCTATTCAAAACCCCCTCCAATCCTCTCCAAAACACTTTATGACAATTATACACACCATATTAAACAATCAATTGGACCTAACCCAAGCTTGAACCAAACCTAGCCCTATTTGAACCTAAGTGACCCAAAGTGAACCTAAGACCCAATGTGACTAAATCAAGCCAAATGTAACCAACCTAAGTTCACCGCAGCCACCAAGTGAACCCGAAGACCACCCTTGATCCACCTAGCCCACTCTACTTAAGCCATGGACTAAGGGTCCCATGATTTAGGGGATTTCTTTCCTAAAGTGCTTAAACCATATAGACCTTTACCAAAATTAATCACCAACTTAATTACTCACCATGATGGCCTGCACAACTGACCACCTAACCTCTGGCCACCTCCCCTAGCCTAGTCGGCCGGCCTAATCACCAGAGGAGCCCAAACCAAGAGCTACCTCCTCCCCATCAAAACCCAAACTCACCCCGCAAGCTATCCAACTCTGATTGGCCATTATAGCTCTTTAACACTCCATCTAAGCAGTTGATTCCACTCATAGCCAAGCACTGAGCTCAACCCAATGGTCATGGCTATAAAATCCATCCTTCACGGCCAAAGAGGGTAGCTTAAAAATTTCTTAAGAAAGCTCTGTCAAATTGCCTTGAGAGCTTCTTTAAGACCTCCTGAGTGTAAGTCCCACCATCTTTAGCCATTGAATCTCACTGCTCAGAGCTAAGTTTAGAGCTCAATTCTTAGCCGAAACTAGGACAAACTCCACCATACCTCCAAAATGCACCAAAATCAAATTAATTGCACCCACACCATCCCCACACTCAAAGAAGAAGTTCCCCCATCAAAGCCCCATCACAGAGAGTCCTAGCATAAACTTTGATCAACACCTGAAAACAGGCATGGTCGAACATGGATCCAGACCTTGCACCACAGTAAGAGACTTCATTTGGAGGCTTGTTGGGTCCAATTAAAGCTGCTACAACCATTTGATTGAGGCCTCCCATCTCAAACAAAGTTATTAAACTCTCCCCCTCTTCCGAGCTTGTTTAGGTTCTCCATTCATCTTAGCTTGATTTAGGGCTAGGTTAGTCGTATAGATAACTTCGTCTAGGCTAGATAAGTATATAGAAGCAAACCCGAAGTGATTTGGTTGAGTATATAGTTAGATATTAGGTCTAGAGCATGGACACTCTGTGGGAATAACCAGTCAAAGATGATGACCAGGAGCTGTTGGATGGAGCGTGTATCGATTGGATGAATCAGATCGCATCGGACAGGGATATATTACATAAAGTGTGAGTCGCGTGGCGCTGAATCAGAAGGTGGCACCCAATCAGATGGAGACATTTCTGGTTTCAACATGTCGTAGGATTGTGTGGCGCTGAGTCACTTAAGTGGGATATTATGGAATTTTCAATTTAATTAAATCAGTCAACGTTAAAAATCCATAACTTGGTGTAGAAAAATTATTAAAATAAAAGAAAAATAATCTCTTGATCAGTGAATAGAGGGGAAAAATGTGGAAATTGTTTTATGTTTAGTTGATGGATATTTTATTTTTAATTAATTAAATACAGTATTTGATGTTTCAATTCTTCATTTGCATGTATATTTCACCATGGCTTCAAAATTAGGGCTTTTGTTCTCTCTGTCTTGAGGGATCTTCCCTGATTTTTCCAAGATCAGGGGGGATCTCTACAGAGATCCCTAATTTTCAAGATAATCACCCCTGTTTTTGTATAAAAATTATAAAAATTACAATATACATCAAAAAATAAAAAAATATTTTGGTAGGTTCACTATGACTAGAAGACCATAGGAAAATTATAACTTGGCTTAAATCATTAAATATAACCCTAATGGTCATCAAACTCTAAAACTAAACGAAAATAAAATTAGACAAAACATAAAAGTAAATGACATAAAAATTATTCTCCACTGTATTTTAAGGTTAAGGGTACTCTCCATAAAAATTTGAAGTCATTTGGAGTTAATTTGACCACTCAAATGAATTTTTGAAGTTAAATGACATTTTTGATATTAAAATAATTCTAATCAATAAAGTACAAGTTGGAAAATTTTGAAATTGGTTTTGGGAGTTCCTTATGATCAGAGCAACAAAAGAAAATTAAAATTTGAATTAAAATAAGATTTTCATATTTAAGACTAATTTAAATATTTAATTAATTAAAAATTCATAAAAATCAAAAGAATAATAAAATTTGTAGAAATGTTCTGAATTGTCTCCTGATCAGTTAGGAACAATTGGAATAATTTTCTTAATTTTCTAAGTGAAGATATTAAATTTTAAAGGGTCAAAAATAAATTTTTAAAGCTTAAAATTCGTTTTTCTAAATTTCTCACTAAAATAATTCTAATAACTAAAATAAAAATTACAAAAATATGAAATTTATTTCTTTGGATCCCCTGACATTAGAGAGATTTAATAGAAACATAAAACTTAATTTTCCACCTAATTAATATTTTATATTTAATTAATACTCCAAAAATTAAAATAATTATAATAATTAAATTAAATTTCAAAAAATTATGAAATTTTGTCCAAGTGATCCACTAGTCTAGGTGAACCTCCAGTAATTTTCTTAAGGATGAATATTTAATATTAATTAAGTTAGTGAATTATCTTTTAAAATCCATATTTTGCACTAAAATAATTATGTAAATCAAATTAAATCACATTTTCTCCTCTGATATTTTAATGGACCATAAGAGGGGTAACATAAAAAAATATTTAAATTCAATTGAATTAAATTTGATTAATTATGAAGTAGTAAGGCCTTAGGGGCATAGTTGTAATTTTTGAAGAATTTCGCCTTAATTAACATTTAGGTCTAATTAAAGGGTAAATGGGTAATGAATGATCTTAATAAACATATTAAAATGATTGAAACATGAAAGGATAAGTGGTAGAAACCCACCTCACCCTTGTCATATTAAAGGATAAACTTGTATTTTCCTTAATTATATTAATTTGCAAGATAATAAAAAACTATATCATCCAAAGTTAGGGATTTTGTGCTTGGAAAATGATACTTAATGATTCAAAACCCCTAATCGGTGGTTTAGTGATAAATCCAATATTTTGATAAGGATTAAGAGTCATGATCACATAAGTTAACTTTTCCCAAAATTCAAATATACCCACTTAAAGTCTTAAGGGCTTGGTAGTGGGCAGGCTTAATCAATTTGACTAATATGGATTAGAAAGGATAAAAAGATTAATGGTGAATACATTTGAAACACTACAAGCCCTACCTTAAAATTAAACTGGCTAAGTTTCTTAATAAGCCAACTTACCCTTAGAGATCTTTACTCACACAATATATAAATAGAATTCAAGTGATAATTATTCCACTCTTGGGATGATCGGAACATCAGTTCATCGAGCATAAGGGTATGATAAGGATGAGTCATCAAGCAACATTATAAGTTTGAACGAACTCGAGACTTTTCAAGAGATTGTGAGACGTTCCTAGACCCTTCTCATAACCTTTTGGATATCTTGAAGTAAGATTAAAGTTATTATCCTTGCTTGAAGAATCAACTATACATTTAAATAAATAGGACCCACCAAGTTATGACATAGGACTCGGTAGGCTTGTGACAAACCTATCTATAGACTTTACATTCCTGGAAATTATAAATGTTTAATGCAATTGATACTAAAGTTTAAGGTGCATGAACGAGAAGACTTGATAGATACGCTTTTATAACTTTATAGTACCTTCTTTTCTGTACTTCCTTTACATTTCCTGCTCACAAGCTTACATGTTAAACAACAATTTCACTCTGCATGAAAACTAAAACCTTTAGGATAGCCACAAAACTGGAACCAAAAATCAAACCAAATTAAAATAAAATAAAATTCAGTACCACAACAATCAAAAAATAAGACAACTCAAAGTTTAATCAAACAAAGTCAAATCAAAAGTGAAACTAAATTAAAATGTCTCTATCGATTGATAAGGAATACTTCGGAGGACGCAACCTACAGCTGCTAACGATCTTTCCCATGTTTGAAATGAAAGTACAGAACTCATTAAGTTAAGTTTAGTAAATTCATCTAGACTAAGTGAATACGAAGAAAATATTGCTGCCAGAATGAGGAAACTATGGGATCCTAACTGGTTTGCTATAATTAACTTAAATATTCCTCTAACAAAACTTTCCGACATCTCAAGTTAAATATTTCTAAAACACGCTACTTCTCTCATCTCCTACATTTGAGACTTCTACAACTAAACCGGGTATGACAAGGAGCTTGCAGCATGCACAGTGGGCAGCACGACCACTTTCAACAACAAAACTCCTTAGCAAGCCATAAGACTTTGAGGTAGTTTTCCTAGTGTAGCATAAATCCTCACTTTATCTCTTCAGCCCTTTACATAACCATGTTGTGTAATATAAGCCCTAACTCGTCTTAGGTTCTAAGTTTGTCATCAGATATGACGTAAATCCTCCTATCCTCCGGCGATTCACATGAGCGGTATCAAAGTAATGTATGCCCTAAATAATAAAATTGGCATGATTGAACATTTAATAATTATCTCAAATTGGAGCCAAACAATAGGATAGTTTGGTGAATCAGCAAGATTCTTCTTGGACCTGTGCATTCCCCTAGCTTTCTCTCCATTTGGATTCCTATAATAAATGTTCTGAAACTTGAGTCACTCACCTATAGGATTTCTTATTACCACATTTTTCTTGAAGATCCTATCATTTTGGAAATGTTGAATAAAATATTATCTGATCTATATCAAGAGTTTTCTTAGGTGACTTCAGTTATCTAAGATGTAATTAACTATACGGGCTTGCCATTATAAGAAACTTAAAGTCCCCATATTAGTATAAACCTTATCTAATAGTTTCATATTAAATAGTACAAGTTCTCGGTCAACTTAGATAGTTCACGGACGAAACAGATGTCATAAGTCTTTAGTTTATTTGATCAAGCCTCACCACCAAGCGATGAATCCATTCTTCGGGAAAGATACATGACTTGTAATGCAGTGTTTGATTATTGAAACTATTGCATATATGAGATAGGTTTGATTTCATATTTCTTTTAAAAATTAAAATAATATTTTCGATATATATATAAATTAAATTAAACACACCTCAAAACGCGCCTACAATTTTTTGGTGACTCCGTTGGGGAACGTTTCTCTCTTCATTAAGGTCAGGAAATGTTATATTCATACATCGGTAATGAGTACATGTCACTTATAAACCAGGTTACCATTCTTCAGTTGACATACTTTTACCCATTTCCTTCTTGGGAAAGTATAATAAACTCTCCTCAATTTTAGGACAATCTGTTTAACCATCCTTAAATAGAGATTCATCTTAATTTTGTGGGGTCAAACCCCAATAGACATGTCGGTGAACAAGTTTCACTAGAGCATTGTGTGTTGGGAAGGGGATCCTGGATGGGGTCCCATACTTCACTTCCTCATTGTGATTCCCTGGCTCGATTTTGCTGCCAGCAAATTGAACCATCTTTCCTTAAATTTCAAAGACCACTTTAACAAACAAACATAAAAATCAAAGGTAAAATAAAACATTAAAAATAAATCATGCCCAGTTCACAGAACAACCTTTTTCGTAGTGCTTACACTATGATTATAAAGGGTTTTGGTCTTCACTAACTTTCAAAATGTTTCTTTCAACTGTCATGATGTCGGCTCCGATGCTTACCTTCTCCTGCAACTTTTCCACTTTCCGTGAAGCCCTTCTTGTCATTTCAATGATCCAGTTTGTGATCGGTTTTAATTAGTTTGAAGTCATGGCTGGAAAAGCCCCACTCATTATCGTGGAAGTTGCTAAAATCAATAGGCTGTTCTTAATAAAATATTATGTGACATGAAAAATTATGAATCGTTTATAAAACTGAGAAAATGATAATAATGAATTTTCTGACAATCAATGGCTTTGTTTGGACATTTCTTTCTGTTCATATAACATGTGTTTGTGAACATTTTTCTCAACAATAATGAATTTCATAATAAATTGAATCAATACTTTACCTGATATGTTTCCATTAACCTATTGATTTTATGAAAATGTCAAACAACATACTCTTATTCACTTTTAGAAGTGGTGTTTGTTTGGCACTAGACTGCCGATGCATTGGAAGAAGATCCAAATTCCATTTCAACTTTGATTTGACACAATTGTCAATTGTTGAAAAAAATGAAGCTGAAGGTAAGTTGCATGTTTTTTACTTTAAGACACGATAGTAGGACATCACTAAAGAAAAAGAGAAACCAACAAGAAAAAAATGAAAATTTGATTCTGGAAGGTTGAAGTCAGTAGTATTCATTGCAACTCTTGGGATTGTAGAAGCATCTGTTGCGGGAGTCAATAAATTGACAACTTGATTGACTCGGGCTCAAAGACGTAAACAAAATAAATGTCTGAAACGACTTAAAGAGAAAGAACGACAAAACATGAAAACTATTAAGGAAGATACTTCTGGATTTGAATTTCCAATCCCTGAATATACACTTGAAGAGGTATAACCTGTCCTAGGGGTAGAAAATTTAGATCCTGAAGATGAAGAAACAATAGAAAGAACAATCTTTGAACCAACTCCATATGTATCAGTAATTAACCTTACAACAATAGATGAACCAATAGACGGATAGATCATTTTTGAAGAAGAATTAAGACGCATTCAGGATCTTAAATGAAAGTCTTTTGAGCATTTTAAACATTTTAATGGTCAGACTATCAATATACTGGAATGTATTAAGTTAGTCTTTGATGAAGATGAACAAGTCGCCATTGTTGAACATATATAGGAAGCACCAGATCTTAGAGGAGCTGGAAGCTTCAAAAAGAGGATTTATTAAGAGCCTAATAAATGGATACACTGCAAAGGGTGGGTGACTATCCAATATGTGTGCTACTATAATTATGCTAAAGAAAAAGACAAGAATCCTCTTGGGATTCTACAACATGAAAAGGTGGACCAAATGCCTACAATTATTATTCTAATCATCAAATGACTTGTAGCTTGGGACATAATACCACGTACTTGCATTTCAGATAATTGTATTGTCAACATCTATGAAGATGGGGATTGTATCCCACCACATATTGATAGTCATGAATTTGAAAGACCTTTCTGTACATTGTCACTTTTAAAAAGATGCTCTAATATGTTCGGTGAGAGATACAGATTATAGGGCCTGGAGAATTTGGTGGGTCCTACCAAATTCCCCTTCCGCGTGGATCAGTCCTCGTCTTACAAGAGAATGGAGCAGGTGTTGCCAAACACTACATACCGATTGTAAGAAGAGAGTGAATTTCAATCACATTACTAAGAATGCATCTTGAGAAACATCCTATCGGTTACTAACCTGTGCTAGAACTCGAGGGATTGCAACCTTTGAAACTACCATGACCCTACAAATATCCAAGCACCTAGGGCATACTTGGCAGAACCTATTTCCAATAGTATCTTGAAGTGCTAGATATTCGTGGTAGGGCTAGTAGTATCCAAGGTTGTGAAAATGACAAAATAATAGTGTGACAGCTTTTTGCATAATGTTCTTCTGACAGCTTGTATTATAATGTTCTCTCTGTAACACGTGATGTACTGTTGACTTCTCCTATCGACGTTTTAGTCAATATACATTATCTCTGTTAATGGAATAAAATGTTGTAAAAAATACCAAGCCGATGATAATGTTTAAGCCGAGCCAAAAGTGCCCAAATAAACACTTAAAAATTGAAAATGAGATAATTCAAAATTAAAAAAATTCTACAAAAACATGAGTCATCCATTTGGACTCATAAAATTCAAAATCCCTAGCGAAAAAAAATTCTAAAATGTTTTTTACACATTCTCTCTGTCCCCTCTCTCCAGTTATTGGATATAAGACCTTTACTAACAAGGAAACATGGCATTCTTTTAGCTACGTCTTTAAAAAAGAAGTAAGTCGCAAAACATTCCTTCTCAAAATCAACATATCGACATATGCATTTCTGAGAGATGGTAAGGCATCCACTCTCTCAAGTTATTGGATATAAGACCTTTCCTGACATGAAAACATAGCATTCCTTTAGCTCTTTTTTTAAGAAAGGATGTAAGTCTCATAGCATTCATTCTCAAAATCGACATATCGATATATGACATTTCCAAGAGATGGTATGGTATCCACTCTCTCTAATTATTGGATTCAAGACCATTCTTGACACGAAATTATCACATTCCTTTAATCTCGTTCTTTGGGATAGGATTTAAGTCTCCAAGCATTCCTTCCCAAGACCGATATTATCGACATTTGACATTTCTGAGAAATGGCGTAAGTCCTCCTTTAATGGAATATGACATCCATCTTCTTTTCAATTATTGAAAATTAGATTTCTCTAAATCACTCTTAAAACTGACAACTTTGTTGAGTTATCCAGACCATTTCGGTCAACACAAATATGTACGATATACGTATACAGTATTTCACACATATTGAAGGCCCATTTGTTGACCTCACTTTTGTGAGGATCATTTTGAGAAAGGGAAGTCTACCAATATGGATCTCCTAAAACTTATTAAGGGCCACTGAACCCTAAAGTCAAGGGTAAAACCCTAATGAGGCCCTTTTAGTCTAAAACTTTATAACAACTTAAAAATGATCATATTTATGACATTAAACCCTAATGTGGGGATATATTGACTAATAGGTCGATTCTTAACCTAATTGGTCAATCTTTGGTCAAAATGAACCTATTGACCACCACATTAACCAACAAGTAAACCTTCGAGCTAACTGGTCAAACTTTGGTAAAAACGACCCATTGACCCCCCATTGACTAACAAGTCAACCCTTAACCTAACTGGTCAAACTTTGGTAAAATGACCGATTGACCATCCCAGTGATTAACAAGTCAGCCCTTAACCTAACAGGTCAAAATTTGGTTAAAATGAACCCATTGACCACCCCAGTTATCACTAAATCAACTTAGGCACCAAATTGGTCAAATATGACCCCTTTGATCAACTTAAGACATAGAGATGACTAAACATGATTTTTGGTCAATTTAAACATTAAAATAGGTCAAACAATTATCACAAGGCTGAGTAAGTCACTAGGGTTAACCCTGGACCAAAATTGATCAACCATGGTCAACCTTGGTCAATCATGGTCAACCTTGGTCAACTTTGGTCAATTTGGACCAAAATACTCAATTTTGGACCAAATTGATAAAGTTGGTCAAATGGTCATCACCTAAAATTATTTTGACCATTTTATGGGCTAATATTATAATTTCATACCTTTTTAGTTAATTACATAATAAATTAAAAAATGAAATTATAACTAAATAACCCTAAATTAAATTTGAATCATGACATCATACATGACATCAAAAACTCATAATTGATTTTCAAAATCAAAACTAATTTATGGGAGGTCACCAATGGCTCTCCCATGAACCATGAAACCTAATATCACACATCAAAAACCTATGAGCCCATAATTTTTTATCTTGGTCCAAGGTCATTATGAGGCCATCATGGAAGGAAGAAAGAGGTGTCATTCCTTCATGTAAACTTTTGAGGAACATTTGGTTAAGTCATCACTCACCTTAATCCTCACCCAATAGGAGATAAACATTACTTAAACCACTCTCTTTACCATGGTAGAGTTCACCATAACCAAGCCATGGAATTAATGGGAAGAGAAGCTTATGTGTAATTATATTCTAAACCAATTAAATGACCTTCAAAGCTTATGTGGGGGAGGTAAGACCAACATGTACCAAGGATCTTACCCACCTCATTTTCTCCCCAATAGGAACAAGACATAACCATAGCCTCCATTTTAAAAAAAAATTGAAATCATGGTGAGCCAACCTTAAGGATGCTAAATGTAATCATTCCCAGCCCAATTCTCATCTCTTTGGGATTCTTGATCTTCCTTGAGTTGTCACCTTCCTCCCTAAGCAAACTAGAGCTTATCCATGTCCATCCATGGCTATAATAGGGATAAACCAGAGAGCTCCACATGGGAAGTGAGAACCATATACACTACTCAAACCTTGAAACTCCCAAGACCAAAATTGCTCCCCTCTAGGCAATTGATCCCCATAATACCAGCCTCTGATATCCACTAAGCTTTCCCAATTTCATGCCCTAAAAATAGAACCATTTTCATACTGATATAAAATTCTCCAAAACTCTAAATTGATCACTCCTACACCATCCCTGACGTGTGCGAAGAAGTTCTCAATCAAAATTGGGTCTTCCCGTGAGCTCTAACATATTCCTACACCAAGCCGTAAACTCATTTTGGTGAATTCATACTTGGACTTAATTTCACTCCAAATTGAGCATAAGGGAAGCTGTGCAAGAACAAAACAATCATTTCAAACAATCTTGATTGAAGCTTCACTTCATCAGCCCTGGTATGGTCACTTAAACCTAAAATAAGCTAAGCTTTAGACATTGTGAAAGAAACCAATTCAAAACATTCATAAATCTGTATGAATGTGTTCGTCTTGCCACGATGAAGCTTATGAAACAATCTCCATTAAGTATCATTAATATCTGAGCGAGATCTTATACATTGATCGTGGACGGTCTACAGGATACACAAGGCTAGGGGAGATGATGGGATGTCGTTCATTTTTATTTTTAAAAAATGGACGGTCCTGATCTCGACAAGTTGTGCTTTCGTTAATACATAACTAAGCCACGTCAGCTACCACGTGGAAAAGCCTAACCAATCCCGTAGCGCCACGCATCATTTCGACGACTCCGAGGTTTAAGCTGGCGCTGAGTCACATAAATAAGAATACCCAAATTTTCTTATTTAATTAAATCCAGAAAATCCCATTAAACTTTAAAAATTTATAACTTGACATAGCAAAATCAAGAAATATAATAAACATATCCCTCGATTTATTAAAACAAGGAGAAAATTATAAAAATAAAATTTCGAATTAATGAGTTATATTTAATTTATAATTAATTAATTACTCTTTAGAGTAATTTAATTATTAAATATTATTTATAAACCCAAAAATTATGAAATTTTCAATGATTAATCCTCCCATCATTAGGGTCATACTGTAATTTTTAAAAGCTAGGGTAAGTCTCTAGGATGAAATATACAATTTTCAATCCTATTCTGTAATTATTTTCAAAACAAATTACATTAATTAGGAATTTGAAAAAAAAAATATTATTTGGAAATCCTCAGAAACTTTAGGGTGATAAAGTTGAATCCTAAAATGACATTTTATAACCCTTGAGAAATTTGAAATGATTTTTTTTAGTTTTAGGGTAAAATTTATAAAATTGAAAATTTAAAATTAAACCTTAAAATTTCTATATTTCGTAAAAAAGATAGTTAAGATTAACAAAACTTAATATCTAAGTTTAAACCATTTTAAACTTAAGATGAATCCTTAAGTCTCAGTTAGGTTAGGTTTAAATACAACTTAAACCTTTAAAAATCCTAATTAAACTTAATCACTTTCCTTAAAGCTTAACCACGTAGGTTTAACCTCATAAACTCTAATTAGGCCTAAGACATAAAATTAGATCTGATTAAACCCTGTTGAGTATTAATTACATTAGGTTTAACACCATAAAACCCTAATTAGCTAAAAGACATCAATTAAACCCTATTAACCCTATTAAACCTTAATTAAATTATGTTTAATACAAATTTAACCCTAATTACACTTTTCCCTAATTAAGTCTAATTAATCAATTAAAGCTTATCCAAGGTTTCATTAACCATAAACTCTAATTAGACTTATACCTAATTAAGTATAATTAATCAATTAAACCCAAATTAGACCTAACTTTAATTAGGTCTAATTCAACTAATTAAACCTTACCCAAACAAGGTTTAATTAAACTTTAACCCAAATCAATCTCAAGTTAGGTTCAACTTAACTTGAACCCAAATTAACTCAAACTTTAGGTTTGACCTATATTGAACCTAAATCATGTTAACTAAACCTTAGGTTCAATTCATATTGAACCTAAATAAAACTTCTAATTTAACTTGAACCCAAGTAAACTAAACCTTAGGTTCAACCCATATTGAACCTAAATGAACTTCTAACTTAGACTCAACCTAACTTGGACCTAGGTTAACCCAAACCTTAAGTTTAACCCATATTGAACTTTATTCAAATATTAACTTAGGTTCAATCTAACTTGAGCCCAAGTTAATTAAACCTTAGGTTTAACCAAATGAACTTAACCAAACCAAATATAAACCCTAATTAGGTCTAACCCTAATTAGACCTAATTACTCACATTAAGCTTACTCGCATTAGGCTTAAGAAAATTAAATCTTAATTAGGTCTAAACCCTTTTTAAATCTAATTGACCTAATTTAAAGCCTTAACCACACTAGGCTTAAGATAAATCCCAATTAGGTCTAACCCTAATAAAACTAAATTAACGATATTAAGCCTTACTCACATTAGGTTTAATTCAAAACCCCAATTAGGACTAACTCTAACTAGACTTAATAAAGCAAATTAAACATTACCCATTTTATGTTTAATTAAACTTTAAATCAAATCAAACTTTTAGGTTCAACCTAACTTGAATCTAAATCAATTCAAACTCTTAGGTTCAACCCAACTTGAACTTAAAAATCAAACCTTTAGAACCTAAGCTAATCTTAAGTCCTACCTATATTAGACTTAGAATAATTTCACACCTAAGGTTTAATTCATATTGAAACTAAGCCAACATTAGATCCTACTTACATTGGTTCAAAATACATTAGACTTATAATCACATCAAACTTTAGGTTTGATTCATATTAAACCAAAACCAATTTTAGATTATACTTACACTGAATCTAAATCAACCTTAAGTCATATCTACATCGGACATAAAATCATTTCAAACCCTTTAGTTCAATCCATACTGAACCTAAATAAACTTTAGGTCCTTCCTAAATTGGATTTAAAATAATTTTAAGCTTAAGTTGAAATCACATTAAACCTAAAGCAATAACTTAAGATCAACCCAAAATTGAACTTATGTCAAAACCCTTAACTTAGGATTCAACCTACATTGAAACTAAAATCAAACATTTAACTTAAGATCAACCCAAAGATAAGCTTAACTCAAACATCTTTATAATCAAAAGACATCGAATCTAAAATCCTAAAATCTAACTCATGTTAAATTTTATCTCTAAGTCTAATTTATATTAGACTTATCTCAAACATCTTTAGATTCAAAAGACATTGAATCTAAAATCCTAAAATCTAACTCATATTAAATTTTATCTCTAAGTCTAATTTATAGTAGCCTTAATTCAAACATCTTTAAATTCAAAAGACATCGAATCTAAAATTCTAAAAATCTAACTATTCTAAAAATCTAACTCTTGTTAGATTTTTTAATATTAGACTCAACACAAATATCTTTAGATTCAAATAACATAGAATCTAAATCTCAAACCCAAATAGATATTATACTTGACCTTTAATATTGACAATAAAAAATCCACCTTAAAAGACATTAAAGACTTAAACATTAACCAAAAGTGCAATAAGGTTTGAAAAGATATTTTAATATCTTCCAGTCATTTATGACTAACAAACAATAAATATTGAAACCATGAACAAAATAAAACATCAAAAACTACAAAATTAATCGGTTAAAAAATCGTAAACAACCTAAAACATTTCAACCCATAAAATATAACAAAAAAGCATTAAAACTTGAATGAAAACCTAATGAACAAAGATCATCGAATATAACTTGAACCCCAGTGTTCTTGTTCTATGAATATTTCTTGGACGATGCAATTCTGGTTGTTGACAAGAGTCTTCCAGTCCTAGTTTAAACAACTTTCGGATTAAGAAGATTAAGGCATTCAACAACCCTGGGACAAAGGAGCCATGGACATCTTTACCGGGTTGTCTAAAATTGGAAAAAATAACTAATAATCAAGAAATAAAATCGACATTACTTCTTTTAATCTAACACTATTTTTCTTGCAGGTTAAAGATAAGTTCCTTTTTAGATTTAGTTTGTATGTTATTAGGATGTACTAACTCTACTTTGCAAGGTGACATTATGAAGACATTACAAACAATAACAAAGAAAATGTAAATGACATTAAAATAAAAGAACAACAAAATGAAAAAACCAAAACAATATAAAATCAAAACTTTAGGATAGCCACTGAACAAATTACAAAAACAAAAATAAAACAACGATAATAATGCAAAACAAAACAAAAATAATATTAAAACTGCGATATTGATAGAACAAAACAAAATAAAACAACATTGACAAAGCAAACCAAAGCAAAACAAAACAACGATAACAAAACAACATCAAAATGACATCAACAAAAACAAGACCAAACCTTTTGGGTAGACTTGACACATAGAAACTTATTACCCCTAGGATTTCACATTGACATTTCTTTCCTTGATCTTGAATATTTATTTAGAGAACGAGTGTTGTTAATCAGGTGTTTTCTTAGGTAATTCCAATTGTCTAAGATGTAATTAACTATAAGAGCTTGCTCCTATAGTAGAATTAAGAACTCAGATTAAGTAGCAACATACCTAAAAACTTTGGTTATCAAATTTTCTATGTGGATCTCCTTATACGGAAATATCTAGAATAAGATATTCTGAAATATTTTCCGTAAGGAGTACCATTGACATTTTTTTGTTCTATCGTTTCCTATTTTATCAGCCCCTATCTTTCATCTTCAAATTTTCTTAATATCTAAGGATCCTTTACATTATCTAAAGAATAAGATTACTTGAAGATTAGGGCAATATGATAGATAAACAAAGTGGCAACTCCTTAAAAACTTTATCGACAGACATTCTGACATCCATAATGAAGTGAGAATTGATCAGTACTGGCGGTGACGAGCCAAGTACCCAGTTCGCCATCAGCCATCAGTTAAGTTTTTGGCACCGTTGCTGGAGAAGCTATGGTAAGAACTTTAGGAGAATTTTTAGTTAAACCTGTAAGACAGAGATTTGGATATTATAGTGTAATTATATAGTGTGATTTATTATTATGTGTTTATTTTAAAGAAAAATCCAAAATACCAAAAATATTTTTGATATATGTTCTATTAGTTAAGTCTTTAGATTTTTATGTGTCATTTAGGTACTATAGACCTTGAACCGTATTACTTAGATCAAGAGAGAACTAATAGGAGAATTAGGAATCAGAAAAGTCTCTATGAATTTATGGTAGAAATAGCAGATTAATAATCTAATAACGATTCAGATTTAGATTATAATGCTAATCAAGGTCCCCCAATTATTGATGAAAATTCATTTAGACAATGGATTGAAACTAACCATGAGATACATAGTCCTTATTCTAATTATTACAACCCTGATTGTGAAAATCATTCAAATTTTAACTGGAATAATAACTTTGGAGAAGAAAACCAACTATGGGAAGATAATCAAGTTAATCAGACATGTAATTGGAATAATCAGGGTGCTTTTAAGTTGAACTTTATTTTCCTCATCAATTTAACTTTAACCCACAGAAGAGGAGTTGTTGTTACAAGAGGTTGTGATTCAAATGACGAGTCGGTTGGAAAGTCTATGGGCTGTAATAATGAACATAGAAATCTAACTAGGGTAGATTTTAATTCAATTAATAGTTCTCATCAAGATATTTTACTTGTAACCCTGAGATAAACCTTAAGGAGAAAAATGGTGGGCAAGATCAAGCTATCCAACTATGTAGTGGAAGAGAAGTGGAGGATATGGTTCAAATAAATGATGAGTTGAGAAAAGAGGAAAAGGGGATTGAAAGACCAAAGGAAGAAATTCTTAAGGAAATAGAAAAATCTATTGCATCAACCAGGATAAATATAGAAAGATCACCACCACAATTTCTTCAACCTCAAGGGGAAGAATTAGAAGATAACTTGAGATAGAAGAGTAACCTAGTAGAATTTGATCCAGAATCTGAACCATCTAGAGAGAATCTGATCCAAAATTTAGGAGATCTTGAATTATCATATAGAGATCCTTTTTTATAAATTTTAAGAATGATATTAATATATAAATTATGAAAATCATTTGAAGAATATTGAATCAGAAATGAACATATGGAACAATAATTTGAATTAATTTAAGAAGGTAAGACTGAAAGAAAAATTACAAATCGAGGATTTAGTAGGAATCCCAAGATTTGGAAAAGAATGGGTTATTAATCAAGGATTACTTAAATGGAAATTTGATCTGGGAGGAATCTTTTGTCGGGATGATGACGTTAAACTAAATGCTTCGTGGGAGGCAACTCATGATTATTTTTGCTAGTATGTTTGTAATTTGTAGTTGTTTGAGGTGCGATATACTTGTTTTGTGTGGATCGATCAGTTTGATTAATGTTTTTGGATGTTTGGATTGTTAGAAGATTGAATTGATCTTTGTAGGTCATGAGGGAGGTGATTCCTTAACTTCTTATTATGATTAGACATGTATATGTTCTCTTGTATTATTTGGATTTACGAGTCCACTACGACTTGGGTCTCAACCGTACTTGAGTTTTACAGGAGACATCTTGAGTTTGAATGGTGACAGTTCAATCTCATTTTTATTACTTCCTTTCTTTGACTTTTTTTTAATTCGGTAGGGACATGAACCTACTTAATGAGCAACATGTGGATGATCATACACTATCCTTATGACAGTTAGAGGTGCATACATTATGGGGTAAGGTAATACTTGAGGATGAAAATACATTAGTCATCGTAAAATGAGATAATCTTTTCCACTGGGTTAACCTACAAAATTCATGAAAAGTACCCAATTGATGGGTGATGAGATTCAGCTAGAAATTGGAGGTACAGTAGTGAGATACGATGAGTTAAAGGAAGAACTGATCTCATTTATCTTGAGTGATTGTGTTTTGTGATACAAAAATATAAAGTACTTAGGGAATACTTAAATTTATATTCCTATGTTGATACATGTTATGCTACTTAACTTTTCTTTAGTTTAACTTCATTCTAGCATGTTTAGTTTAGATTTGCTTTCTAGTGCATATTGTTCTGTCCTAATGAATACTTGTAGATATTTTTGATAGAAATTTATCATAGATAGAGTTTATGAACTATTTTTCTTAATTCTTATAATTTTTTTGTACTCAATGATAAGCATGTTAAAAATAAAGTATGGGGGAAAAAAAAACTTTAAAACTTAACTTTATTTGTCCTCGGTAGCATGTATTTAAAATTAATATCATTTTAAAAAAAATTACTTGTAGTATGTGGTTTTATCTTTATGACGCTATACGTTTGATTTTTAAAAATGAAATAAGAAAACTTAGTAGAAACCTTAGTAAATAGGATGAAACTAAAGTTAAGATGTTTAGTAAGAAATAATAGGGAAATGACTTTACTATTTATCGTAGGAAAAATTGAATTTTTAAAAATTAAAGATTTTTAGAATAATACATTTTGAATAATTTATAATCTATTAAAAATTCTTTTTCTAATACTACATTTTAAGTTAAGGATAAAAAATAAATTTTTTAACTTTAGAAAAGGGGTAGTGAAAATCAAAATCATTAAAGGCCTATCAAAATATAATAATCCTTACCTAAAAAATAGGGATTAAAAAGATCCTGAATAAGAAAAGAAAAAGAAAAAGGAAAGAAAAGTAAAGTATTAAAAGGGGAGGAGAAGCTTGAGGAATAAGACCTAATTTAAAATTGATTTCACTTGAATCTTTCTAAGGAAGAAAACTTAAGATCAATCATATGCTTAAGTTCAGAAAGTGTTAGTAAAAGTTATTTTCAATATAGAATTCATAAATTATGAAATTAATATTTTTCTAAAACTCTAAAGTTTGGTCAAATTTCAATTTGTCTGAATTAAATAATAAATTAGTATTCCTAAATTCAATTTTGAATATTCTGATACCTTAGACATCATCTACTTTACTAAAAACTTTTCTAAGTTGGATTATAACATTTCTAAAACAAATTTTAGCACATTTAAAATAAATCCACCACCACAAGTTAACAATTTTATTTTTAAAATTTATAATGTTATTTGAGAATAAGTAACGTTTAAGTTAGGGGGAATTGCATGCCTAAAAATTACCTACTTTTCTATATACATTTCATGCTCATTTTTAATGATATTGCACTTTGATGGAAGGTATTTTACATGTTATTTATTATAGGTGCAAGAAAAGAAGTTTTAACGAAAATGGAGCAAAAATGGTGTAATTTGTAGTCAAATTGAGCAAGTAAGAAAATTCTGATCTGACACATTTTGATATGTCTTCCTATGCTTAATCTCCTTTACATTTAAAAAATGTTTTTAAATGAAACTAAACTTTAAAGAAATGTTATTTTTATGTTTATCTTGTAGGTATAACACTTTGAGTAGATTGAAACTAAAACTAGGTGAAACAAAGTGAAACTACGGTGATGCCAGCAGGGGTGGCATTGTAGCACTAGATTCAGGTGCTATAACCCTAGTCATGATGAGAAACATTCACTATAACGCCGATTCTGGCACTATGGCGCCAGAAATGTTATGGACAGGTTCTAGACGCCCCAGGGAGTTATAAGGAGACTTTTGGCATTTGGGAAGGCACCTTCTGGCATTTCAAAGTTTCAAAAATCTAAATTATTTTGCCGCTTGGGAAGGCACCTTTTGGCTTTTAGCACTTGGGAAGGCACCTTTTTAGAGAGATTACTTTGGAAAATCTAACAGGTTGTAGATCAGAGTAGGAAACCTAGATTTCTACCTTTTTAAATTGGTGAGGGATTTTGAAAGATATTTATAAAGAATTGTATGAGCACTGTGTGGACCAGTAGAAGACTTCTTTAGAGGGATTTTCATCTTTCTTTCAAAGGGAAATAACAAAGTATTGTATTCTTCATTATCTTATAATTTTTGTAAACACTTTTCTAGTGAATATGCTTTATTTTAAATGAAGTTTTTTGTTGTGATTTCTCCATGATTTGTGAGTAGTTTTTTACTCTTTTTTTTTAGATGAGAACTAATCATGTGTGAGTTAGAATGGTTTGATGGTTTATTTTATTCCAAAACTGTGATTGTATTTTTACTAGTTCTTAATTTACTTTTCAAACTAATCACTTATAATGTTAAAATCTGTTGTGAAACATAATGACCTGGAACAGCTATGATTTCACCCAAATAGTGACTACCACACTAAACTTACGAGGAGGGGAACCAAAATCTAAGGAGAGAGCAAATAGATAGGGAGATAAGTTTTGGCGGATGTAGAATTAGTGTTTCCAGAGTGACAGACTAGGTCCTTTACCAATTTGATCAAAAGTTAGAACTAAGGGTCCCTGGTAGGTCCTGTAAAGAGGGTCAAGTGGGTAATCTAGTAGTGGTAGACCAGAATCTACTCAACACTACCACACAAATAGAAACATACTTTAGATTAGTAAATATTCTTTATGCACTCAGAAAAGGGTAAAGAAATAGTTATGCTCCTATTTGTCTCAATACAACATTTTTATCTTCAAACATTTGATTCCTACACTAATTATAATCTCATGGCAAGGGGAAAGAGATCTTAACTATATAAAAAGTTTCCAAATTTTAACCAATCTCCTTATATTAGGTTTTTAGTTCATTTAGTTAACTTTAATTATATAGTAAATTAGTAAATTTAGGAAAACCAAACATTTCAAAAAATTCTAAATTATGACCTTATAGTAGTAAACTAAAATAAGTCTAAGGGATTTCACAACTTGCTTCGTTGTGGGATCGCTACTAGGCTATTTAATGAAAAATCAATATTACTTGAAACGATATGTATACTTGCTTAGAACTCCTAGAGTGTGAAATATAAATCAAATTTTGAACTCTATATCGTATATATTTTGCACCCTAACTGGGAAATATAAATTGGGTATAGTTTTTTTTCCTAGGAATTGAAATAACTGTGTAAATCCAGATTCGGGTCATGTTTTAGCGTCATTGCCGGGGATTGAAATTGAAGTAATTACATATTAAGCACGCACATATTTTAAGAGGATAAAGTTTTTTGTCATCATTTAGAAACTAAATATCTGTGTAATTGTGGGTCGGGTCAGAGGGAGTAGGAGATCCTGGACTTGAGAGAGAGGAGGGAGGAAAGAATCGAATGGGATGAGGGGGAATGGATTTCATGGTTTGTAATGGGGTAGTGGGTGTCGACCTCACTTTTGGTGAGGTCTACTTTTTCTCCTAGACTTTAGAGTCTAGCCATAGGACTTTGCAATTAACTATCCTAGAGGACTAGTGATGGGACCCATCCCTTAGCAATTTTAACCACCTCCTAGCTCTTTTGTGAGGCCTAACATGGGTGGTCTCAAAACCTCAACCTTTGGTTAGGATGGCTAAGACCAACATGTTGAAGCCTAAAGAGAGTTATTATAGGATCACGAGGTCTTAGGGACAGTCTCTTTGACCCTGGGTGGCTTGGGCACATCACACCTCACTAAACCTCACTAAATTTACTCCAAATTACCCAATTTTCAATCAAAAATCAAATCCAAACTTTAAACCAAATTTCCATGGAATTTGATTTTGTCAAATTCACATCGAAGTCCAAATTTAAAGCCAAATTTCCAAATTAATATTTAATTTCACTCTTGACGATCCCTAAAAATCCACCAATTTTCTTGAGTCATGTGTCTATAAGTTGAATTAAAGTGGAAAAGGGTGGGTTAAGGCTTTATTCAAGCTATATTCAAGCTAATAACACCATAATCTAACCTCAACTCCTAAGTTGCCCCAAAAAATCACCAATACACCTAAGTTCTACCAAAAACTCGCCAATACACCTAAATTCCCCAAAAAAATCGCCAATACACCTAAATTCCCCAAAAAAATCGCCAATACACCCATGTTCTAGCGAATAAATTACCAATAATACCAATCCCATGATTTAATTGCTGAATAACACCACGGATACCACCATTTCACCACACTCAAGAATTTTTAGGCCAATAACACTGAAATCCAAATGTGATAACACCACAAAATACCACCGTCACATAACGCTGTGATACCATGCTGCAATCCATAATAACACCACAATGCACCCACAATAACCATGCAATACTACCACCTCCACACAACATTGCAAGCCTCACAATAACCCCATAGTACTACCAAAATACTACCTATCATAACACAACTGTTATACCATCCGTCCCACCATTTCATTTCCTCACCAATAATAGCAATATGCCACAGATAACTTCTCACTCCCCTTTTTCAATTAATCGCTAAAAACACCTCCGTAAGCCCACAATAAATCAAAAAATAACTTCCACCCATGCTTTAATTCCATTACTACTACAATACAACCACAATAACACCACAAATACTACAATCAAAAATATTTCTTTTTCCCAATTTTCTCTACATGAAAATCACCAAACCATGCACACTCCGCATAAGTACACAACTACAAGTGGAAAATGGAGGTGAACCCTTTCCCCTCTTAGACAATGTACTTAGCTCCATTTTTGTATCACTTAAAACAGCATGGAAATAAAATAACCTCAAATCCCTTGAATGGAAACGTAAGCACCCTCTTCGCCAAGCTGACCAGCAACTTTAGCAACATGGAAGACCACCCAAGCATGATTCAAGACTTTGGCCCAAGTCAGATTCAAAATTAATTCAAACTCATTCCATTTAAATCTAGCTTATGTACACTTGCACAAGGCAATTGATTTCACCATTTTCAATCTCTACACTCCCTCGGCATGATAACAACTTCTCATACCCTGGCTTGACCCCTTGGCCACCATCTTGGTCTATAAAATGGCCACACTCCATGGACAAAATATGAAGTGCAAAAATTTTAAGGGGAAGCCCTGTCATAGTTTCTCCAACCTTCTTACATCCTCACTAAGTAAATTCTCAGCATCCTTTGCTATTCCAATCCACCACAAAACCCAAATTTCACACACAAAATTAGGACATTTTTTGGCCAACAAATTTACCATCCACAAGACTCTAAACAAATTCTCCCAAAACCTTTCACACACTACAAATCCTCATTCCCCATCAAAATCCACCCTTCATAAGCCCTCTAGCCTATCCGTAGACCAAAACCAAACCCCTTTTGGTCAAATTCATACTTGGACATGTTCTCAAAAGAAACTAACACTTGGAGAAGGTTTTTGGGACTCAAGTGAAGCTTCTACAACCACCCAATCAAGTCCTCCGCTCTTGGCAAAGTTTCAATGTCAAAACCACCATTTTCATTTTGGTTTTGGACCTTTGTGAAGGAAATTTACATGCCATGATAATTTAGCCATATGGATTTAATCAACACACTTATATAAAGGTGTAGGAAAAAAATTGCACTTGAGTTGGTTGAGAATTGAGTGAGATCTTAGCATTTTAAGTTGGAGGGTTCTTGGGTTAGGGTTTAGTCTGGGACGATGAATGGATGTTATTCATTACTTTTTGCATGTATTGATTGATGGGGGATATCAAGTTAGCCGGTTAAATGGAGTGATTTGTGGACTCTAAGAGAAGGTGTTGTGTTATTCATGGTGTTATTCCAGGTTTTTTCTGGTATTATTTGGGTTTTATCTAGTGTTATTCACAGTATTATCACACCGTCTTTTTCAGATCCGCCTATATCTGTTGACCTCATTTTTGGTGAGGTCTTTTCTTCTCTCCTTAGTGCTTAGGATCTAGCCATAGGTTTTCCCTTTGACTATCTTAGAGGACTAGAAATGTGACCATCACTTAGAAATTCAAAACACTTCTTGACTCCCTTCAAACCCCACAAGCTTGATTGTAGACCCCTAATCACCTAGAGGGTTGAAATCAAATGTGGAGGTTTAAAGGATGAGTTCCCTATAGGACTCTTTGGCCTTAGGACTACCCTGGGTGGCCTGGTCTGGTGAGGGTTGACCTACACACACCACACTCTCACACATATTCTCAACCCAAAACCCACCAAAATACCCCAATACCCTCCAAATAACCTTCAAATATCCAAAATACCATTTTTAACCCAAAAATCTAAAAATTCCAAAAATTCCCAGAAAATTCCAGAAAATCCCAAATATTCCCAATTTCATTTTGTCCAACTACACCATGGGCCAATTTTGTCAATTTACCCTACTTTTGGCAAAACCCCCAATTTGACCCATTTTAACCCAAAGTGAACCCAATGTCAAACCAAACCTATCCAATTGACCCAAATTCTGGTCCAATTCAATTCTAAACTTCAATTCAACATTCCCAACACCAATCTAGACCAAATCCAAGTCCAATTTGATTGACATTTGGATCCAATTTCACTTTTGGCCTTAAAGCCCAATTTGGACCCATGACCCAAACCTAACCCAAACTCACCCAATTCAACTCCAATTAACCCCAAATCTTTTCTAAATCTTCCTTAGCATCCCCAAAAGCATAACACTAACATGATTTGCCCAAAATTTTGACCCAAACCCCACTCAAATTCAACCCAAAGCTAAGAGGCCCAATTTTGACCTAAACCCAAACCTAACCCAAATGGGCCCAAACCCCAAAATCAAAACCCAACCAAAGCCAAAACCTCTTTGAAACACTCCCATAAATATTTCTCAATATTGATTTTACATTAATTTCAACCCTAGCCCAACATTGGCCCAAGTTAGCCCAATTTGACCTATATTGGCCCATTTACCAAATCAACCCAAATTCAACTTAATTCAAACCCAAACCACCTCAAATTCATTTCAAATCACTCATGATACATCCATGATCTAAACCCAACAATTATTTGGCCCAAGCCTTTACCAAAATTTCATCCCAAAATCTATTTTAAAATTCAAAAGCCCACTTTCCTAAACCATTTTAAAAGCCCATCCTTCACCACATCCAAAGGCCCAAAATCTACCCTAAAGCCCACATGACATCTCCATTTGCCATCCACTTAATTAAATCCATTACCTAAGTCCTAAATTCATCATCAAATAATTCCAAATCAAGTTTCATACAAATTTCCATCAAATTACCAAAAATTCCTAAAATCCATTTTCATGAAATTGACCAAACTTTTTGCCAAGCCAAAGGTGAGCCATGCAAGCCATGGACAAGCCACATGAAGCCATGGAAGGCTTGACATGTGATCAAGCCATTAATGGCAAAAGGAGGGGCCCCTTTCCTAATCCTTCTTAAACCCTTTTTTACCTTAAGCATGTCACACACTAAACCATGCTTAGCCACCTCATCATGGATGGAGACCACACCATTCTCTCTTGGCCGACCCAAGTGATCCTTTTCAGCCCAAGACCAGGCCTCGGGTGGTGAACCTAGCCCAAAACCATGGGTTGACTCATTTGAACCCAAAATGGTCTTCCCCCCATTCCATTTCAATCCAAGCTCTTTACACATGGCAATTGCCAATTGCTTGCACCAAGTCCCGTGCCCGACCCACCCGACCTCGAGGGTGACCCATGCCCGGCCGGCCAGCCACCGGGCCGCCGGAAAACACCATGGCCGAAAGCTCACATGTGAGCCCGACCTGAAATTCTCACCTGCCGAGCTGCCCCATCCCGAGTGGCCATTGGAGCCGTTCTTCTCTTGCCAAGAGCAGCTGATCCCAAGCCCTAACTCTCCCCGAGAGGCCCTTCACCCTCTCCTATTTAAACACCACCCCTCTCGGCCATGAGAGGTGCTGAAACAAACCTTAAGGAAACTCGCCAAAATTGTTCCAGACTCCTCCCCATACACAGAGCACTTGATCCCCAGTGAGATCCCCCTGCCATTTCTTCTCTGTGAGCTCAATTTCAGAGTTGAAATTCCACCCAAAACCAGGACACTTCTCCACAGTGGACCAATCCTCAAATTGATTGGTTCTACACCTTCACCAGACCAAGGGAAGGTGTCCACCAGCAAAAGCCCCATCTGCAGGCCACCCAGTTGCTCCAAGCTCTCCAAGCTTTGTGATCGGGCTTGGTCGAAATCACATCTAGACAATTCACCAGACCAGGAGACTTCATCTGGAGCTTGCTAGGATCCAATCGAAGGTGCAACAACTCTCAGATTGAAGCCACACTTCTCTGAGCAAAGGTATGAACTAATTCTTCATCCCGAGCTTCTGGAGATTCTCCATTTCAAATGCTTTAATTTCAATGCATGATAGCCATATAGATGTGTTCGTCTCTTCAAGACGAATCCATAGAGCATAAGAACATGAAAATCCATTGAGTATCGAGTGAGATATTAGGGATTTAGTGTGGACGGCTCTCGGGTGAGAACACTTGGGGATGATGAACGGATGCCGTTCATTTAATACACGCGCGGACGGATGGCCAGGATCGCGTCGGATCAGAAGACGATACGAGAACCGCGGGGCCCGGGCTGCTGAGTCAGATGGCGGCGTCGAATGGGAGCGCGACGCGTGTCCTTTCGGAGATGCCAAGGATGAGTTGGCGCCGCGTGGATAAATAGAAAATTAGGGTATTTTTTGATTTATTTAATTCCCTAAACTTCAAAAATTCATAACTCGTGTAGGAAAATCGGAAAAATAAAATAAAAATACCCTCTTGCTCGGTGAACGAGAGGAGAATAATGTGGAAAAGAAATCATTCAATTTCATCAAGTATTTTATTTTTTATAATTTATTTACTCCCTGCATACTTTTAATTCTCCATGCATGTATACAATTCACCATGGCATGAGACCATAGGGCTTTTGAAGCCTCCGAATTTGGGAACATTCCTTGAATTTTCCAAAGTCGAGGCCATCCCTATGAAAAGTTATTGATTTTTCAAATTCAGGTTACTGTTTTGAGTATATTAATTCCAATAAATAGCATGTTGTGAAATAAATTCTAGGAAAATTTGATGATGTTCCTTATGACCAGAGAACCCTAGGAAAAATAGATTTTGAGTTAGTTCATTTAAAACAACCCTAATTGGCTTAAACACCCAAAATAGGTCTCTAATTAATTAGAGTTAAACATACATCAAATTGACTTGAAATCAATTCTCCACTGACCTTTAGGATCAGAGGAACCCACCATAAAAATTTGAGGTCAATTGGACTTGGTTAGCCCTACTAATCGGGTTGATTAAGCCACTTAGTCATTTTAAACTTTAAAAATTCATAACTTTTAAAATACTTTTTAAAAATTCACCAAATTGGTTTTGGAGCCTCTCTGATATCAGGGGAATTTAAGAAAATTAAAATTTCAAATTTCTAAAAAAGTTGATTTTAAATAATATTTTAATATTTTTAATAATTAAAAAAATAATAAAAATCACAAAAATAATAAAATTCACCAAAATGTCACATTTTGAATTTTAATCACTTAGGAACAAACCCCATATTTTTCCTAGGTCTATTTAGTGAGATATTAAATTTTAAAGCTCTAGGATAATTTTAAAATTAAAAAAATGTAATTTCTAGCATTTTCATTAAAATAATTATAATAAATCATAGAAAAATTAGAAAATTGTAAAATTTGATTCTCTGATTTCCTTGATATCAGAGAGATTTTTGAAAAATATAAAATTTATTTTTCAACATTTATTTTATTTTTAAATTAATTAACACTCCAAAACTTAAAATAATTATAATAAAAATAATATAATTCAAAAAATCACCAAAATTGGTCTAAGTGGTTCTCTGGTCATTAGGAATGTCCCCTAATTTTCTTAAGGACAGAAACTTTCCCTTGGTCATGTTATTAAATTTTCCTTGAAAATCTTTATTTTCTACCAAAAATAATTATATAAATAAATTAAATACAGAAAAATCACATTTTCTCCTCTCATGTCTTTATTGACATATGAGTGAAGTCACATAAAAATTTCAAGTTCATTTGAGTTCAATTTAGTGAGTTATGAAATTATTAAGCTTAAAGTGTAAAGTGATAATTAAAATTTTTAACCCTTAATTAAAACTTTAGGTTTAATAAAAAATTAACAAGTAAAATATTTGATCCTAATTTGATTTGGATGATTGAAATTTAAATGATTAAAGGGTAGAAACCCATTAAGCAATTTAAAATGATTAAACCTTAATTAAATAATTGATTAAATTTGGAAGAATAATAAAATTGGAATTATTAAAATAGGGATATTATTAGGAAGAGATTTATTCTTTAATTTAAAAATCCCTAAATTAATTATCTCATTAGTATTCAATTCTTAATTAAAATGATAAATCAAATTTAAAATATTAAAAGACTTAATCATTAAACAAAAATTAAATTATTAAACTCTTTTAAAATTTTAATTAAAATAAAAAGAAATGATAATAAAATTAAATTAAATTAAATTAAAATAAATCAAACTAAATTAAATTAAATTAAATAAATAAATCATATTAAAATAAATAAAACAAACAAATTAAATTAAATTAAATGAATTAAATTAAATTAAATAAACAAATTAAATTAAATTAAATGAATTAAATTAAATTAAATAAACAAATTAAAGTAAATTAAATCAAATTAAATTAAATTAAATAATTTAATTAAATTAAATTAAATTAAATTAAATCAAATTAAATTAAATTAAAACAAATTAAATTAAATTAAATCAAATTAAATTAAATCAAATCAAACTAGATTGAATTAAATTGAATTAAATTAAATTAAAACTCATTAAATTAAATTAAATTAAACTAAGTTGGATTAAATATAACATCACCAAAGACATAAAGAATTCAAACTAAATCTAAAATAACTTGAACACTATTCCAAATTTAAACTCATTAATTGAAATTAAACTAAATCACAAACCATCTTAACACCAATTTATCCTCAAATGCTTTAGTCATCATAACTCCTAAACAGAATATCAAGTGAAATGTTACTTCACTTATAGGATATTCAAATGTCCTAGTTCATTGAGCAAGTTAACAAAACTTGAATCCCTGGACGATTAATTCATTTATATAATTAAATTCATTTGGACTTAAAACAATCCTAGAAATATTGAAAAGATGTTTAAGATTATTCTTAAGCACTTCCTCAATATGATAGGACATTTATAAGAACAATTGGACTTAATTGTTCTTTGATGAAGAAAATAGTCCTCAAACCAAAACACAAAGACCTAGACGTCATAGGAAATGACTAGAAATAGGATTAGGATTTTGGTAGACAACCAGAACCTTTCCTTAGTCTTACCTAGGTATTTGCTCTGACATGTGTTTCAAGTGCAGGTTAAAATGACAGGAATGCTTACCGGGTATGCGTTTAAGTTTATTGCAATTTATATTTAGCAATTTATTAAATGTCTTACTTTCTCGTACTTATAAATGCATGAAAATGATCGAACCCGAGCATGTTTAAACAACTCAAAATTTAATCACAAACAAAATAAAACTACAATTGAAACCAAATTAAAACATCTCGTTGAATGATCGGGATACCTCGCTCGATGTAACCCACGTGTTGCTAACGGGATTTCCTGCGACCTAAATGAAAGTGTGGAACTCATTCGGTTGAGTTTAGCAAATTCATCCGGACTAATTGAATTCAATGAAAATAACGGTATTTGGGATAACGGGACCGCGAGATCTTAATCGGTTCGTTTAAACAACTTTAAGATTTGTTTTAATTAAAATATTAAAAACACTTGGATTTTAAGATTTTCTCTAAACCAAAACACTTCTCTCATCCTTTGATTTATGACTTCTAAAACTAAACCTCTGCAATAATAAGGAGCTCGGAGCATGGTGGGCAGCACGGCCATCGTCATCAGCAAAACTTAGATCTACTTCAGCAAAACTTTCCTTAGAATTAAATAACCAAGCCATAGGATTTCGAGGTAGTTTGCTTAGTACAACATAAATCCTCAACCTCTTCCTTAGGCATTTGCATGATCATGTCATGTAAATTAAGCCCTAACCGGTCTTAGGACTTTGAGGTAGTCGTTCGGTACGACATAAACCCTCATATCTTCAAGGCTATTTGTATGATCATGTCATACGAATATAAGTCCTAATTAAATAAAATCGGCAGGATTGAAACATTAAATAAACTCCCAAATTGAAGACAAACAATAGGATAGTTTGGGAAGTTGCCAAGATTCTTCTTGGATCCTCAGCTTCTCCTACTTTTCTTCCTTTGAACTCCTGAAATAAATTGTTCCAAATTTGATCCATTCCCTATTGAAATCTCCAAAACTCAAATCCTTTGAAGACCTTGAACTTTGAAATTCTTGAGAGCAAAATCACTGATCATTATCGAGAGTTTTCTTAAATGATTCACTTCATTTAAGATGTAATTAACTATAGGGGCTTGCCCTTATAGGGAACTTTAAGAACCCAGATAATATAAACCCTACTTAATTTCGTTGTATTAAGCAGGGGAACTTGTCGGCTTATAAAATTGGTTCGCAGACCAAACGGATGTCACAAATCTTTTAGTTTATTTAATTGAGCCCTATCATCAAGTAGTATGTCTATTTTTTGGGATAGATACACGGTTTGTGATGCGGTGCTCGTTTATATAAACTATTTGGGATGTGAGATCGGTTTGATTTCATATCTTAAAATTTTCAAATTTAAAATTATTTTCAAAATCAAATACTACTTTCTAAATTATATATATATTTAAATTAAATTTAAAATATAAATTTCGCCGACAATATCGAGTTAGTGCCATGTGGTTAAGTAGGAAAATCAGATTGTCTAGGTTCATTTAATTACATAAAATTTAATAAAACATAGAAAAATCATATCTTAGTGTATAAAATTTTTAAAAAAATAAAAATATTCTAGTGCTCAGTGAACAGAAAGAAATTTAATGGACAAAAATACTAAATATTTCTTTATAATTTATTTTTATTTTTAAAAAAAACTCAAAATATTATTTTGATTATAAAATATTAAATATTAATCAACATAATTTGAATTTTTTAGGGTTTATTCTTCATGTAGTTAGAGAGGTTCTCTGATTTTTTTCAAAAGTTAGAGAAAACCTCTAACCTAAAATACCCTAATTTTTCATGAAAATTACCTTTCTTTTTTAAAATTAAATTTAAAAAATCAAATAAAAATCAAAAAAATGGAAAAGCAACTTTTTTTAGTTCTCTATGGTAAGGGAGATCAAAGAAAAATTTATTTGTAATTTTTAAAATTAAAAATGTATTTTATAATTATTTTTATGATTAAATGATTTCAAAATTACAAAAATTAAATTATATTTCAAAAAAACACAAAAATTCCTCTAATTTTTCCTTCAACCCTAAGCAACACAAAAAAAGTTTTTCAAAGACAGAGAACATGTTTTGGACATTTAAATTAACCATCATTTGAAATCTACAATTATGAGTTTAAATAAATACAGAAAATAAATAAATGTCAGAAAAATATAATTTATTCTTTGGTGTGTTAAATGACTTATGATTAAGATCCCACCAAGGTTTCATGGTCACTTGATCTAAAATTAAAAGATTATGGGGTATGCAAACCTAAGGGAAAAATCTAAATTTTAGAATTGTACACCTTAACTAAAATTTAGGTCAAACCGGTGGGATAATGGTTAATATTGATGACATTTAATCTCTAAAATGATTGAAACACAAGGATAAATGGATATAAACCAATTCACTACAATTTCTACAAAAGGGTAAAATTCTAATTATTCAAATTTTCAAACATGTGAAATTCATAAAAGTTTGAATGATCCAAGAATGAGGGGTATAGATTAGGAGATCAACAACTCACTGATTTGGAACCCCCAATCAATGGATTAACACAAGTCAATCTTTTCAATAAAAATCAAACATATTACATAAAATCTATTCAAAATTACAAACTTACTCTCAAGCCTTAAGAGCTTGTAGTGAACTAGGTTTGATCTAAGATCATATAAAGAGGATTCGAAAATTAAACACAAGTAACCATGAGCATCTTAAACCACAAGAAGCTCAAGTCCAATCAATACAAGGGGTGTATGATTTTTTAATAACCAAACATACCCTTAAGGGCACTCACTTACATAACTCTAAAATATGACATAAAAATGATTGATCCCTTATCTTACTCATGAGCTAATTAAGATATCCAAATCACATTGAGCATAGATACCACATTATAGACTCCTAATGTAACAGAGGAAAATGATTCAATGATATAGTAAAGCCAAATGAACTTGAAATGACCCAGGAGATTATAAGGATGTTATGGGTCACTCACTGAGCACCTTTGCAAGTGCTTGGTCATTTCATAGGATATTTTGGCTTATCTAAATTTATTGAAGAAAATCATTTTTAAAATATAGGTACCCACCAAAATAAGATCCAGGGACCCTTCAAATGAGGAATTTATGTTACTACTTAACCTACAGTCATACCAAATGCCCTGAGATTTAAATTTGAACATTGCACTCAAATCCTTATGTAATAAGGGATATTTAAAGGCCACAAATGGATCATTGGCTGGTGCAAGTTTGAGGTATTGGTGGTAAGAGCAATGATGAGAATGACATCTTTGTATGAGAGGAGTACTGCATGTCCTAGACTCATGAGAGGGTCAGGGATTAACATTACTGCTCCCAAACATTTAGTAAAGGGTTACCCTTTGCTCTCATGGGTAGTTGGTAGTCCTAATCCATCGATATGTCTAACTTTTGAATGTCCAATTTTCAAAATGCATATATATTGTTAAAATGTATTTTTTTGAATGAAACTCATATTTTGTTTTCCAAAATATAATAAAAACACTAATAATTTTTTCATGAAAAATTAAAACTCACTTATAAAAGTGTTCCTTTGGATAAAATTCATATGAGAGTCACATAGACGGGGTTGAAGATTTCCTTCCTATGATTACCTGGTCGGTAGCCTTTTACCCTACGTTGGGTCTCACATACATGATACTCACAAGTGCTTATGGAGTCCCCTTAGGAAGAATGTCAGAGCCTTTGGTCTTGATTCTGAGCTCCGCCATAACTAAATCCTTACACCAAGTGTCGATCTTCCATATGTGGCATCGTATTTCGTTTTATTCATTAGTTTTTTTTCTTGTGATTTTGCTTTTAATTTACTTCACTACCACCATGTCATATTTATTTTACTTACCTTGCAGATGTGGAAAGAATTCTAGGTACGCATATTTACTTTATTTTTACTACATTTTATCAAACCTTGACAGTATATTTAATTTCATGTACTTGCAAGGCATCTAGGGTAGACAACACTAGGGTATATTTAAGGAGGCATACCATGGCAGGCCATGACTAAACAATTGTATGTTCACACATAAAAACCTAAACTTGAAGCTGCTACATCATGGTCTTGGAGAAAAATTTGCAGGTAGCACGACGGGGATGCAAGTAATACAAAGGATAACTTCATAGGACAAATTATGATTCAGCAATGAACCAGATCTACCTCAGTATAACTTTACTTAGCCTTAAATAACTAAAACCTTTTGGAATTTGAGGTTGTTCATCTAGCATGACGTAAATCCTAATTTCAGTTTTTATGCCTTTGAACAATCATGTTCTGCAATATAAGCTTTAACTCTTTTAGGATTCTGAGGTCGTTGTCCAGTATGACATAAATCCTCCTATCTTCCTAGGCAATTCGCATGATCGGATATTGTGAGAATGTAAGTCCTAAATCTTTAAATAATTGATAGGATTGAGCATTTAATAAATATCATTTCTAAAACATAAAGCCAAACAATAGAATAGTTGGGAAGTTGATCACCCTTAAAATTACCTAAATTTTTCTATCATTTTTAACTAATATTTTAAGGATATTACGCTTTAATGAAAGTTATTTTTTATGTGTTTAGTTGCAGGTACAAGAAAATAAGTTTATGAAGAAAAAGAGTCAACAAAAGGAGTAAAAGGAGAAAAATGAGTCAATTGAAGAAAAGAAGAAAAAAGAGCTGACTTTGGCGCCCAGGCGCCAGATCTGGTGCCCCAGCATCAGACTCAGCAGTGATTTCTAGAGCACTTGTAGAAGATTTTGTGATGGCTATTGATGACTCAGAAGCAATCTAGAAGCCTCTGGATAGTTTCTCATATGTTATAAACAAGATACAATGAATTTAGACACAGGAATCAGTTATTCAACGAAGAGATGAGACTCAAAACCAGAAGGGAAGCGTCCATTCCCGAGAAAGACTGGCACCTAGGTGCCACAGTTACCTTCTTGAATATTTATTGAATTTGGACAAATTTTGAAAAGGTTCCTGAAGCAACCCCTAGTCATTTTCGAAGCTCTATAAATAAAGGATAATTCTACAACAAAGTGTGGTTTTTTGGAGTGTGTAAGTGTTATAAGAGTGAAAAGGGTGTGCCACTTCATTTAGAAAAATAGTGTTTTGTGTTATTTACTTTTCCTTAGTGAGAGTTCAGAGTGTAGGAGTCTTGTAGAAGTCAGTTAAAGTCAGAGAAACTTCAAAGGATTGCTTGGATATCATTCTAGATAAGTAATTATAATTTACTTCTTAAGTTTTGTACTTTGAATTTAAATTATATAAATATGGTTTGTGGTGTGAATCCTATAGTTTCTGAGTAGTCTTCTTATCTTTCTTCTTATCTTTCTCCCTAAGAATATGAAATGAGTAAAATAAAAATTTGATTTAGTTTTGAGAACTTATTTTTCTTCATTAATAATTTGTGATGTTACTTTACCTGATTTTCATTTACACTATAACTTGATCACTTGTAATGTTAAAATCTGTGGAGAGTTCTTAAGATCTGACCATGGGCTAAGAATTCTTAACTTGTAAGTATCACATCTCCCTTGGAAAGGTAGATGGTAAATCCTTAAAGGGGGAGGAACGGATATATAGGGAGATAATCTTTGAAGGGCATAGAATTGAATAGGTTTTTAGAGTGACAGACTAAATTCTATCAATTTGGTTTAAGAGGAGGTGACGGGTCACTAGTAGGCCCGACCATAGGCACCCATGGGGGGAAAACTAGAAGTGAGAGCCTAGAACTTTGTCCCTTACTACTAATAATACATCCTGATCTTATCTTCTAAAACTAGCAAAAGTTCTTTAGATGTTTTAACAAGGGTAAAGAATAATTATGCTCCTATTCATCACATTACCACATTATTTAAGTTCTCAAACTAAATTAGATGTTTACTAATCATTAAAAACTTCGTATGGGGAAAGAATCTTTGTTTATTGTGTTGAAAAATTTAAACTAATATTTTATTTCCAACAGCTATTTTAAATAACTTGCATATTCATACTTGAAAATTGATTAGTTTATAAATAGATTTTTCATCTTTCTTTTCTTATTCATTTGTACTTAACTTTCCCCGTGGGATCAATATCTGGAGCTTAATTAGAAAGTCTTATATTACTTGAAATGATATGTATACTTACTTAGTACCCCTGATGTGCGATTTATATTTATCAAAAATTTAATCTTTAATTATCGTACATTAGCCACTTAATCAGATTTGGGGTCAGGTTTGGCCATAATTTTATAAGCTATTTTACTTGTGTAATTGCGGTCGAGTCAAGTTTTTGGCGCTGTTGCCGGGGATATCAAATATAAGAACTAAAAATTAAATAATTAAGGAAAGATAAAAACTTTATTTTATATATAATATTTATATTTTAATTTTATTAATTAATGAAATAATATTTTCTAAGTTCTTTTGTGCGAAGTTCAGGATCTAAAGGATTAATACCTTATAATTCTGAATTAGAACGCACTATAAGAAGAATTAGAAAAGAAAAAGGAATTCATAATTTCTTAGAAATGGATAATATACCTCACAATAATATGTAGAAAAATAAAGTAGAAAATCAAAATCAACATAGACCTTTAAGAGAGTATGCTAACCCTACAGCTGATGAAATTCATTTAAGCATTAAAATCCTTGTTGTAGCAGTAAACTCATTTAAACTTAAACCTGCAATTGTTTAAATGGTCCAAAATAATAGATTTAGAGGATCTACTGAAGATCCTAATTTACATCTTGCTAGTTTTCTATAACTTTGTGCTACTTTCAAGTATGATAATGTTTATGATGATGCTATTAGGCTTAGACTTTTTCCTTTTTCTTTAAGGGATAAGGCTAAGATGTGGCTAAATTTGTTAGCAATTGGATCTATTAAAACTTGGGGAGAAATGACGCAAAAACTTTCTAGCTAATTTTCTTTTGCCTTTCAAAACTACAAAACTTAGAAATGATATAACTTCATTTACTCAATTTGAAGGAGAAACTATTTATGAAGCATGGGAGCGATTTGAAGAACTTCTTAGGAAGTGTCCACATCATGCTTTACCAGACTAGCTAATTATACAAATATTTTATAATGGATTAATATGTTCTCTTAGATCTATTGTAGATGCTGCTGCTGGAGGTTCCTTAATGGCTAAATTATTTGATGAAGCTTATGCTTTAATAGAAGAAATGGCTACCAATAATTTTCAATGGCCTTCTAATAGAAAAAATACTAAAAGAAAGCTGGTATACAAGAAAATGAAGCCTTTTCTATTTTATTATCTCAAGGTGCTACAATATCGAAGAAATTAGATAGTTTGTCTCAATTATTGCATTTAAGTAATGATAATTCTGGAAGTACTGATGAATCTTAAACTTTATAGACTTTGCAAGTTATCGCTATCAAAACTAATAAACCTTATTCCAATTACTATAATCAAGGTTGGAAGAATCACTCTAACTTAAATTGGAATAATGCAAATCCACAATGGGCTAATAACCAATCTAACCAAATTGCAAATTGGAATTATCAAGGTAATTCTAACTATTGACCTTCTTATCCTCCTGGTTTTAATAACAAACAATTTAAGGAAAAGAAACTATCTATAGAAAAATTAATTTTACAAATGGGTAGTCAGTTGCAAAGTTAAAATGTTGTGATAAGAAATATTAAAAATCAAATGGGGCAAATTGCAAATGCAATTAACAACAGACCACAGGGAACACTTCCAAGTACTGTTGAAGTAAATCCAAGAGAAAATGGAAAAGTTCAAGAGCAGATTAAAGCTGTATTACTTAGAAGTGGAAAAGAACTAATGGATGGAAAGGAAAATAAAATTCAAAAAGAGACTGAAGTGATAGAAGTTGAGAAACCTAAGGAAATAATTACTGAAAAAGAAAAACAATCTCATGATGAATTTGAAAAATCTCCACCCCCATTTTTACAACGACTAAAACAAGAAATTGAATCAACAATTTTTAAAATTTTTTGAGGTATTCAAAAGGCTTACTATTAATATTCCATTTTCTGAAGCTTTGGAACAAATGCCAAAGTATGCTAAATTTATGAAAGATGTTCTTAGCAAGAAAAGAAAATTTGAAGCTTTTGAAATGGTTACATTAAGCGAAGAATGTAGTGCAATTATTAATAAAAAGCTACCTCAGAAGCTTAAAGATCTTGGAAGTTTTACTATACCTTGTGCTATAGGAGATAGATTTCATGGAAAAGCTTTATGCGATTTAGGAGCAAGTATTAACCTCATGCCTTTATCCATTTTTAAAAGGTTGGATTTGGGAGAAATATCTCCTACTACTGTAACCTTACAATTAGCAGACTGATCTACTACTCACCCAAGAGGAATGATAGAAGATATTTTGATAAAAGTGGATAAATTTATTTTCCCTCTAGATTTTATAATTTTGGATATGGAAGAAAATGAAGAGATTCCTATTATTTTAGGAAGACCTTTCCTTGCTATCGGACGAGCTATGATAGATGTAAAAAAAAGGAGAGCTAACCATGAGAGTTAATGATCAAGAAGTAACATTCAATGTTCTTAAATCAATGTGGTATCATAACAAGGAGAAGTGTTATAGAATGGATATTTTTTATTATATGATAGCACAAAACTATCAAGAATAATGTCAGATCATTTCTAAATAAAAAGTGTTCTTAGATCATGAAGATTTAAGTGATGAAAATGATTCTGAAGAAAAAATAAAAGATATTGATTATATTAATGAAAATTTGGAAATATTGGATACAACTGAAAGTAATGAATTCAAACTAAAAATTGAAAAGGCTCCTAAATTGGAATTAAAGGAATTACCCTCTCATTTAAAGTATGCCTTTTTAGGGAATTCATTAACTTTACCTATTATTATATCTTCTGAATTAACTACAGAACAAGAGATGAAATTGATTGAAGTTTTAAAAGAGTATAAAAAAGCTTTTGGATGGACAATAGCAGATATTAAAAGAATAAACCCATCAAATTGTATGCACATAATACTTTTGGAAAATGACAGTAAACCAAGTATTGAACCTCAAAGGAGACTAACTGTTATGAAAGACATGGTTAAGAAAGAAATGTTAAAATGGTTGGATGCTGGAATAATTTATCCAATATCTGATAGTCCTTGGGTTAGTCATATTCATTGTGTTCCAAAGAAAGGAGGAGTGACTGTTGTCGAAAATGAAAATAATGAATTGATTCCAACAAGACAAGTTACTGGTTGATGAATCTGTATTGATTATAGAAAATTAAATATTGCCACCAGGAAAGATCATTTTCCTCTTCCATTCCTAGATCAAATGCTGGATAGATTAGCGGGACATTCATATTTCTATTTTTAAGATGGATATGTTGGTTATCATCAAATACCTATAACTCCTGAAGATTAAGAAAGACTACGTTTACAAGTCCTTACGGAACTTTTGCTTTTCGTAGAATGTCTTTAGGTTATGTAATACACTTGCTACTTTTCAAAGGTGTATGATGGCTATCTTTTCTGATTTAATTGAAAAAGGAATTGAAATTTTTATGGACGATTTTTCTATATTTGGAACTTCTTTTGATTCTTGTTTACATAATTTGATTAAAGTTTTAAATTTCTACAAGAAAAGAATTTAGTTTTGAATTGGGAGAAGTGTCAATTTATGGTTACAGAAGGAATTGTACTGGGACATAAAAATTCTAAAAATGGAATGGAAGTTGATAAAGCAAAATTTTAAGTTATTGTTGGATTGCAACCCCCAACTAATATAACTAGTATAAGAAGTTGCTGGATTTTATAGAAGATATATTAAAGATTTTTCCAAGATTACTAACACTTTATTCCATCTTTAGAAAAAGATATAAAATTTGAATTCGATAAAAATTGACTAAATGCCTTTAATTTATTAAAAGAAAAATTAATCACTGCACCTATCATAGTTGCACCATATTGGGAAAAACCATTTGAATTAATGTGTGATGCAAGTGATTAACCTATAAGGGCAGCGTTAGGACAAAGATATGATAAGATGTTTAATGTTATATATTATGCCAGTAAAACTCTTAATGAAGCTCAAATTAATTACACTACTACTGAAAAAGAGCTATTGGCTATAGTATATGCCTTTGACAAATTTCGATCATATTTACTTGGGAATAAATGTATTGTGCATACGGATCATTCTGCTATTAAATATCTGATGAAAAAAAAGAAGCTAAACCGAGATTGATTAGATGGATCCTTCTTTTGCAAGAATTTGACTTTCAAGTAGTTGATAGAAAATGGTCTAATAATCAAATCGCCGATCATCTTTCAAGAATAGAAAATGATAAGGAATTGAATGATAAAAAAGAAATTAATGATTGTTCTCCTAATGAACAAATCTATACTATTTCTGATGAATTAATCCGATGGTATGCTGATATAGTTAATTATTTAGCTAGTAACATTATACCATATGGATTAGATCATCAACAGAAAAAGAAATTCTTTCATGCTATGAAATTTTACTTTTGGGATAATCCCTTTCTGTTTAAACACTGTAAGGATTCCATTATACGAATATGTAATCCTTATGAAGAAGCTTTCGAGATTATTTAAAAATGCCACAGCTCTGAATTTGGCAGGCATTTCGGAATTGATAAAACTGCTTTTAAAATTTTACAATCTAGATTTTATTGGCCTACATTATTTAAGGATGTTTAAAATTATGTTAAATCATGTGATCGTTGTCAACGTATAGACAATATTTCTAGGAGAGATGAAAAGCCTCTAAATTTTAATTTGGAAGTGGACTTTTTTTATGTCTGGGGTTTAGATTTCATGGGACCATTTATACCTTCTTCAGGAAAAATTTATATATTATAAGCTGTTGATTATGTTTTGAAATGGATTGAAATTAAGGCTTTACCTCATTGTGATGCTAAAAGTGTTGAAAATTTTTTAATTGATAATATTTTTACCAGATTTGGAATGTCAAAAATAATTATCACAAATGGGGGAAGTCATTTCAAGAATTTTATGATTCAGAGATTAGTTAGTAAATTTAGGATTAACCATATAACATCAACAGCTTATCATCCCTAATCTAGTGGATTAGTTGAAGTATCAAATCGAGAGATCAAAAGAATTTTAGAGAAAACGGTTAACCCAAAATGAACTAATTGGGCTTATACACTCAATGATGCTTTACGGGCTTATAGGACTGCTTATAAAACTCTTATTGGAATGCCACCATATAGGCTCATATATGGAAAACCTTATCATTTACCTGTTAAATTGGAACATAAAGCTTATTGGGCGATTAAAGAGTTTAATTACAATTTAAGTGATGCTGGAGACAAACAATTATTGCATTTGAATGAACTTAAGGAAACTACAAATGATTCATATGAAAGTGATCAAATTTATAAAGAGAAAATGAAGAAGTTGCATGACAAAAGAATATTAAGAAAGACTTTTGAGCCTAGATAAGAAGGTTTATTATATAATTTAAGATTAAAATTGTTTCCAGGAAAATTGAAATCCCAATGGATAGGACCTTTTATTATTAAGAAAGTTTATCCTTATGGAGAGGTGGATATAATCGATCAAAAAAAAATCTGTAATTAAAGTAAATGGACAAAGATTGAAGCCCTATATTGGAGGAACTTTGTCATCTTTTAAAGATGTGTTATATTTAACCCATTTGGAATAAACTGTTGGTTATGTCGAGCTAATGAAGTTAAACCAAGCACTTTATTGGAGGCAAGCGAGAGTATGATTTAATTTCTTTCGATATTAAGTGTGCTTTATATGTGGCTTCACTTAGTTACATATCTTTTGATCCACTTTTAGACCCTATTTTGGAGTGAAACTTATGAAAATTTGATGAAGGGCAAACCTGTGAATTTTAGGATTCTGGCGCTTAGGTGCCAGAACTGGCGCCTAAGCACCAGATATCCGATTTCCCGGTGCCTAAGCTCAAAAATTGTAGCCAAGGCGCCATAGTTCTGTATCATGGTAAAACCTCCTAAATGCAGTTTTTACCCACTAAAATCTTAATAAAACACTACTTCTTCGTCCAAAAACGTCAAGCCCTCAAATTTCTACCCTATAATTAAATTTTTTTAGAGAAAAGAAAGGTTGGATTGCTTTTATGGAAAGACTTACAGTGGAGAATGGAGGGAAAGCAAAGTTTATGCACAAAGATTCTCAAATCTACTTCAATGGCTACTTAGCCATGACATTGGAGAAGCTTTTTGGTCAACTTGAGAAGATCGAAGGAGAATTGGTGCATGTTAGAGAAAGAATGCATGAGATGTACCATCAATTTGAGCATATGGAATGGTAAATGAAGGTACAATCTGACCATTTGGCTGCATTTGAAGACCACCAGGTAACCATGTATGCTCAAAACAAATGGATTGATGAAAAGACGGCCTTGGAATTTCCTTGTGTCCCTTTCTTTCACTCCTTTGTTTGTAGTGAATTACCTTGTGGAACTAATGAAGGTTCTGATGTGAATCCTTGAATTTAGAGTGACTTTATGTGAAGAAATTGATTGTGAATATGAATTGTTTAGTAATTTGCTTGATGTATTGTGTAAGTGATTTATGTGAGTGTTATGTGCTGTTGAGAATTGTGAGAAGTTATGTATGTGTGTTTTCTATATTTTTTTTAACATTATCTTGAAGATCTGAAATAGAATGAAGTGAAACTTGAGTTTGATTGTATCAAATTGTGTTTGGAATGAATCTTAAATTTGGAATCTATTTTGGACTTGGATATTCTCTTTAATTTCTAGGAGATGTTTAATGAAGTTTTCGACATAATTTTAAGTATACAGAGGTTAGAAACAACCAAAATACATAATGTAAAAATTTAGGAAATTTTTGGAATTTTTGGCGAATCTGGCACCTAGGGACGCCTAGGCGTCAGTTCAACTGAACCAAAAATTTGGTCATATAACCAAACCTAACACCATTGTTAACACCTAAGCTTCATCTTCCTCCCGAAAACCCGTGAAACCCAGTCCTAGAGCTCCTTATTGTGCTTGATTCATGAAGTTTTGACATATAAAAACACTGGATTCCAACTTCTTGAGGTTAGATCTATACTTTGGCATAATTATTTTGAATTTTTACCATGGATTTCTTTACATATGAATAGTGACAAAATTTTAGAGAAAAATTTATTTTTTTAGTAGAAAATCCATGGATCTAAACCTAATATAGTATTTTTAAGCTTAGATTTTGTGTCATGTTATGGATTTTTTAAATTATTTGGAATTATTTTTTTTACTTACAGTACGCACCAAAATCAAAGCGAGGAAAAGAGTGGAGTGAATTTGATCAGTCCAAGAGCGGAGTGGACATATATGGAAAGTCAAAAATTCAAAGTTCCAAAGCATTTACTTCTTCTATGCCTTCTACTTCTACACCTGGACCTTCCACTTTTACTTCTGAGCCTCCACCAGATGTGTGGAATACTGTTTGTCAGAGATATTTGGAACATCAAAATGATTTATTTTTGATGCAATGTAGAGTAGAAGATATAGATAGTAAGGTCGATCATATGTCGGACTATATGCAGAGGAAGAGTGACTATGATGGGGTGTATAATGAAGCACTTGTGAAATTTCTGAAGGGTGATAGGAACAATGAATTTCCTACTTGTCCAAAATTCACTCCATGGATGAACCCCAGAAGTCCTATTCCTGATGATTCTTCTGATGATGAGGAAGCAACTGAGGATGATCAAACTTTATGTTTGCTTTGCTTTGCAGATGTGCTTTTATGTGTGTTTTTACTATTCATGTATTATTGTACTGTTTGAGAACTTTGTAGTAATTCTCTTTGTTTCTGATATTAGATTTCTTAGAATTTAATCCTATTTATGCTTCTGTTGTTTTGTTAAATGTTTAAAAATGTGAAAGAGTGTTAGTCTTCTTATTGTTATTTACTTTGCTACTCTTTTACATTGTTATTTATGCCTGCATTATTTAGTTTTCTAAAATACCATAAATATTAAATTTCTTCTTCCTGCTTAGTTTAATATTTCACAGTGCAAAATGTTTTAAACATTATTAAAAGAACTAAGTTTAGGGGAGGGAAAAGAACTTGAATTTAAACTTTACTTATCCTTAGTAAACATTATTTTCAAAATTAATAACATAACCTATGGAAGAAAAGTTAATTTAAGATAGATATATTATTTATTTCATGAATACTATAATAAACTTATAAAAGTATTTTTATATAACAAGCGATAATACTAAAAATTGTAATTATTTAATAAAAGGTGTTAGAATTTTGATTCAAATATCTAAATAAAAAATGTTATATTTTTTAAAATATTAAGGAATCTAGATGTTTGCTTGAGAAGATAGAATTGAAAATCTATGCAAAATATTTTTGCTAAACATATATTCATTAAGTGAAAATTGTGTTAAGTCTTTAATTATAAGTTAAGGATAGTGAAGTTCAAAATCATTAACAGGCTATCCAGATATAGTAATCCTCACTTGAAAAAAAAAAGAAAGAAAGGATTGAAAACAATCCCTGAAAAAGAAAAGAAAAATATATAGGATTGGAAAGCAATTCAAATATAAAAAGAAAAAGAAAAAGAAAAGTGAGGAGAAGCTTGAGGAAAAGCCTAAATCTAAAATTGGCTTCACTTGAATTATCTTATAGGAAGAGACCTAATGCAACTTTTTACTTAAAGTCTTATGTATAAACATCCTTACTAGTAGAGTTATCAAGAAAATCTTTTTCCTGTAAATTATCTACATATTCTTAATATGAAAATTTGCAATTATTTTTTAAAATAGATATGAGAAGAGAGTTCTTAACACTTACATATTAAATATTTTACATATTTTGGTTTTAGCCTAACTTATTTAAAAAGGCATTTTAAGTTTCATTATTCTATTTATAAAATAAATAGTTATAGAAGTCTTAAAGAAAATTTTCCTCCATAGATTATTATTTTTAGTACTAAAAAAAGTTAAGAGTTACTTGAGGACAAGCAACGTTTATGTTTGGTGGAATTGATCACCCTTAAAATTACCTAAATTTTTATATCATTTTTAACTAATATTTTAAGGATATTATGCTTTAATGAAAGGTATTTCTTATGTTTTTGGTTGCAGGTACAAGAAAATAAGTTTATGAAGAAAAAGAATCAAAAAAAGAGTAAAAGGAGCAAAAATGATTCAATTGAAGAAAAGAAGAAAAAGGGCTGACTCTGGCGCCCAGGCGCCAGACACAGCAGGGAACTCTAGAGCACTTGTGGACGATTTTGTGATGGTTATTGATGACTCAGAAGCAATCTAGAAGCCTCTGGACAATTTACCAAATGTTACAAACAAGATATAATGAATTTAGACACAGAGAATCAGCTATTCAATGAAGAGATGAGACTCAAAACCTGAAGGGACGTGTCCATTCACATAGAAGACTGGCGCCTAGACACCACAGTTACCTTCTAGAATATTCAATGAATTTGGATGAATTTTGAAAAGGTTTCTGAAGCAACCCTTGGTCATTTTCAAAGCTCTATAAATAGAGGACAATTCTGCAGCAAAGTGTGGTCTTTTGGAGTGTGTAAGTGTTGTAAGAGTAAAGGGGTGTGCCACTTCATTTAGAAAAAGAGTGTTTTGTGTTATTTACTTTTCCTTAGTGAGAGTTCAGAGTGTGGAGTCTTGTAGAAGTCAATCAAAGTCAGAGAAACTTCAAAGGATTGTTTGGATATCATTCCAGATAAGTATTTATAAATTAGTTCTTAAGTTTTGTACTTTGAATTTAAATTATATAAATATTGTTTGTGGTTTGAATCCTATAATTTCTGAGTAGTCTTCTCATCTTTCTCCCTACGAATATGAAATGATTAAAATAAATATTTGATTTAGTTTTGAGAACTTATTTTTTTTCATTAATAATTTATAATGTTATTTTGCCAGATTTTCATTTACACTACAACTTGATCACTTGTAATGTTAAAATCTATAGAGAGTTCTTAAGACCTGACTGAGAATTCTTAACTTGTAAGTATCACATCTCCCTTAGAAAGGTAGATGGTAAATCTTTAAAGGGGGAGGGGTGAATAGATAGGGAGATAATCTTTGAAGGGAGTAAAATTGAATAGGTTTTTAGAGTGACAGGCTAAATTCTATCAAATTGGTTTAAGAGGAGGTGAGAGGTCACTAGTAGGCTCGACCATAGGCACCCATGGGGGGGGGGGGAACTAGAAGTGAGAGCCTAGAACTTCATCCCTTACTACTAAAAATACATCCCAATCTTATCTTCTAAAACTAGCCAAAGTTCTTTAGATGTTGTAATAAGGGTAAAGAATAATTATGCTCCTATTCATCACATTACCACATTATTTAAGTTCACAAAATAAATTAGATGTTTACTAATTATTAAGTAATTCGTATGGGGAAAGAATTTTTGTTTTTTGTGTTGAAAAATTTAAACTACTATTTTATTTCCAACTGCTATTTTAAATAACTTGCATATTCATACTTTAAAATTGATTAGTTTATAAATAGATTTTTCATCTTTCTTTTCTTATTTAATTGTACTTAACTTTCCCCGTGGGATCAATATCTGTGGCTTAATTAGAAAGTCTTATATTACTTGAAACGATACGTATACTTGCGTAGTACCCCTAGTGTGCGATTTATATTTATCAAAACTTTAATCTTTAATTATCGTACATTAGCCGCTTAATCAAATTTGGGGTCAGGTTTGGCCATAATTTTATAAGCTATTTTACTTGCGTAATTGTGGTCGGGTCATAAGTCACAAAAAGTTCTACTCAAATCTGCAACATCCCCTACCTGTAGCTCCTTTGGACTCCTAAAATAACTGTTCCTATTTGAGCTTTCCCATTTAACTCTTCTATTTCCAATCTTGAAAACCAAACTTGATTTCTTGAAGAAGAAACCCCTAATCTTAATCGAGATTTATTAAGATGTAAATTAATATAGGGTCTTTCCTTTATAGAAGACCTAGGTAAAATAAACTTTATCTAATCTTTAATATTAGGTAGAAGAACTGTTGGTCACACGTAAAGGTTCTTTAGACCAAACAAATGTCATCAATTAATTAGTTTATATAATCGAGCTCACTGCCAAGTAGTGTGTCTTTCTCTCGGTATGGTGTATTACTTGTGGTGTTGAGCTCGATTAATTAAACTATTAAACATATGAGATCTTCTTGATCTCATTTTTCAAATTAAAACACTATTTTTCAAAACTAAAATTATATATATATATATATATATATATATATATATATATATATATATATATATATTTCAAAAGGGAGCAACGAATGGGCTCCTTACATGTTAATAACAAGTGGAGAGTACAAAACGATTAATGGAAAGGCTCCATCTAACATCAAATCCTAAGGAGTCTACTCCAAATGGCCAAAAATTTTTAAGAAAGCCCAAACAAAAGTACAAGAATGTGTGTATATATATATATATAATAGTTATATATATGTATACCAAGAGGCAAATAAAACATAAGAAAGTTCCAATTCCAGCAGCAGTAGACATACATAGGCCTGGCAAAGTTAGATGGGGGGAGGGGGCAGCAGGGGGTCTCCAATCATCAAGTGAAACAGTAGGCAGCATCAGTGCACAATTCTAATGAAAGGAGCTGAAAGGTTGTCCCCCCTTATGAGGGTGGCTAACTTGGGAGGGGGGACAGTAGATACAACCACAGAGTCAGAGGAGGAGCCAGCTTTAGCTAACCAGTCAGTAGGCTGGTTTCCTTCCCTGTAAATGAAAAGGAACTTGACATGGAGCTGGGACAGTAAGATATGGATCCTGTTAACCCACTGATTATGGTGCCAGGAAAGATAAGCAGGAGCCTCTATGAGATTAAACTATTGGAGAATCAGCTGAGAATCCCCTTCCACTTCAATGAATCTCCACTTGAGTTTTATGGCAATCAGCAGTGCCCAGTACACAACAATAAGTTTAGCCTCCATTGCATCAGCAGCAGCCACAGGAGCATGGAAAAACATCAAGAAAGTCCCCGCATGGTTCCTAAAGAGTCCACCAATACCAGCATGCCCATCCCAGAAACTTCCATCACAATTGACTTTGAGGTAAGGGGCCAGGGAGGGTGCCCGGTCACCAGGCCAGTCCTGGGAGATGGTCTGGTGTGGATTGACTCAATGCAGCATATGTTAGGAAATCTAGTGTATCTTATCAGTTTTAGGATGTAAGATAAGCAGTTCTTAGTAACAACCTGCTCACTTGGTAGGATGTGTTAAAATATAGCCTTATTTCTTGCCATCCAAATAAACCAGGCAGTAATGAATGGGACAGCACTAAGGCCCAAAGTGTCCCAGCTAGGCCAGTAGGAGAAGAGACAGTCCCAGTCAAGATTGCCCAAGGTCTAGTAATAGAACCTCCTAGTGACTTTTTCTTGAAAGACTAGCAATGGAACCCATCATATAGAAAATCCACATGCTTGCTTATTTCAACTTAAACTTTTTTATGTTAAGGCCTAACCTCCAGGTTTTGGGTGGAAGAGACCGAGCTAAGAAAGTCTGAGTGAAATCCCTATAGGTGACTAAGCCTTAGGATTAGCCCTCGGCGAGCCTGTGTCACAAACTGACATTAACATTTACACATTACATTCTACACTCACATCCTAAATCAAATACATTTCACTTCGATCTTCGAACCCTTTGGAAACTCATGTGAGTGGTCCCACTAGCCTTAAGACTATGGCCAAAAGAAAAACAATCAACACTTAGAGGACCAAAAGAGGTTTTCCTGAGCCCGTTACCCATCCAGAATGATTCTATTCTCATTGGTCTGACAATACCTCTCCTTTTCTAAAATTTCATTTTTACCCCGAAATTACCAAATTTCCCCTAAAAAGGGGCCCAAAACCCAAAATTCCACAGTCACCCAGGGTTCCCAAAAAATATTCTGGAGCATTCCTTTCGTCAAACTGAGAAGTTTGAATGTAAACATTCCATACTTTTGAGCTACCGGCGAACCCCTCACGGCTTAAATAGTCACTACTTGAACGACATTTTGGGCCCCACAAAACCCTCCATATTGCCGGACACTGTCATTCAATTCCAAATTTCATTTACACTTCACCGTGTGTTAATTTAGCATTTTGGATATTTTCCCAAAATTTCTCCGAAATGACCAAAATACCTCTACGGGCCCAAAATTCCTCAAATTTTACTAAATGTCTCGACATTTCACATCCATTTCCACAACGTCGACATTTAAATTTTAAAATCGGCAGTAGCAAGCCAAAATTTTGAGGCAGATCAAATTCGACACCTTTTTTACCTACTCGAAGACAAAACTTGCTCGAACGGCCCTGAATCACAAAATGGTCACCGCCAACGCGTTCAGAACATCGAAATTGCTAAGAATAAACATAATTTGCTATAGTTTCGCAGACGAGAGAGCGGTACAAAAATCGATGCAATTTCAATTTAAATTGGCGTTTCGACACTTAAATTAACACCTAAACATAACTCACACCACACTTAAACCTAACCCACGTCTAAGTGCACCCTAGTCGAACCCTATCCGGCCCCCTCTCTCCTCAAATTCAAGAATTAGCCTGGCCGAGCCCCTTCTCCCTAGCTTTTGTGATTCTTTCCCTAGCCTCCTCCTCTTCGTGTGATGCCTTGGCCGATCCTCCACCTCTCTTGTGCCAAGGAGGCGTGACTACTCCTTCTCCATGTAATCTCTTCCATGGGAAGGAATTTCTGCTCTCCATCACATCTAGAGCAGCCCTCTTAACTTCCTTGATGCTTGGTCACTTCTCCATGGCAATTCTTTTCATCTATGTCATCTCAAAAGTGGGTAAAAGGGCTTCTTCTTCCTTAGACCAATGGTCCTTACCCATGGGAACGGTTTGTGCACCTTCTTCCTCTTTTTTGGGTTATAAATTTAGGGCTTTTTCCCCCATTTCAAGGTTGGCCGAAATTTACTATTGGAAGAGGAGGTGCTGCCATTTTCTTGCTTCGATCAAAGTCTAAGGTGAGGGCTAATTGTTTTGGGTCATGTATCTTCATCCTCTTTCAATCTCCTAGAGCTTGCATGGATTGCTTCAGGAATTTGGGTGAAGTTTCCTCTCCCATGGTTTGATTTTTGATTTCTTTAGGCTAAGCAATTTCATGGCGAAATTTGCAAATCATGCTTGAATCTTATGGATGTTTCACATGTCAAAGTTCCAAATAGTTCTACATGTGAAAACCTTGAGTTCATGGTTTTATGGCCACTTTCTACATGCCAAAGTTTGAAATTTTATGTTTGGTATTAAAGTCTCTTTTGCATACCACAAAAATCTGAAATTTGTGGGTCTTTTACATACAAAAATTTGGAGTTTTATGTAGGATTTCATGGCTAAAGTTACATGCTTAAGTTTGGGATTTTATGCTTATGTTTAAAGCTTATCTTCACGTGTTTAAGTTTGAAATTTAGGCTTGCATTGGAAACTACTTTTATGTGCCGAGAACTTGGTGTTTATACTTATGCATGGGCTCATTCAACATGTGAAAATTCTAAGTTTATGAAAGGCTCTTGAAGCCATTTTACATAGCAAAAGTTTGAGGCTTTATGTTTGGCTTTGAGCCCACTCTCGCATGTCTGAAATATTAATTTTCAAACCTAGATTTGAAACTATTTTCATAAGCTTAGGGAGTGGATTTTCATGGCTTGATACTTTGGCTTGAATGTAGTTCTTTTTAAAGAGGCTTACATACCCCTCTTTTCATGAATAGCTTGTTTTAAATATCAAAGCATGGAATTTTTATTACCTGAGGCTTACACTCCTCTTTTTCATATGGTTTGCTTTCAATATTAAAGCATGAAGTCTTTTAAATTACATGAGGCACATACTACCCTTTTCTAATGTTTTAAGGATAGGGATTTACCTGAGGCTTATACCCCTCCTTTTCCCATGCTTGGTTAGCTCTAGTTTTTTTCAAAGCATGAATGAGATATTACATGTGGCCTCTATGGAAAGTTGTGAAATGATGAGCTTTACGTGGCATTTACTAGCTAGTTTGCTCATGTCTCTTTACGTTCAATAAGTAGCATTTAGAAGAGTACCTGTGCTTAGTATTTTGTTAAACATGTTTTGAACTTTGAGACTTCACATTTGGAAGCACAAAAATATTTGTTTCTCTCATACAATTTTCGAATTCCTAAGTGACCCTACATTTGGCACCTCAAATACGGAAGTATATATGCCCTTTTTAGCTTTTTTCATTAGCCTTTTATGTACACAACACATGGTTCTTACTTTCTCACATATATCTCACCTTAATACATGCATAAAATGACATTTTGGTTTGCAAAAATGTAAAAGTTTCCACACACTCATATTTGTTGGAAGTTTGCAAGTTCCATTTGACTTAAAAATCATTTCCCCCCAAGTTGCTTTATGTAAACTTGATACTTCTTTATTCACATTCGTTACATGAACTTGAGGAGATCTGATGGTACCTTGCACTCATGAGCATACTTTGTGAAACACTTAGTGAAAAACTTGTAATTTTCGGATTTGGACTTACCCCTACACAAAAAGTCCAAATGTGAAATCATGAGAGCTTTTATTCCATTCATTTCAATGTGTATTCATATATGTAACATCAAGAGTGTAATTCCACATGAGTTCCACTCTATTCCATACATAAAAAATGATGTTTTCATGTAGAAACTCCAAAGCTTCCTATATGTCACATTTACATCACCTCACGCATACATCCATACACCAACACTTTCACAAAATCCTATATGCATACATTTACGCATTCACAAAATCCATAAATCCCATATGTGAACAACTACATTTACACATTCAAATTCCCTACACCCACCAAAATTAACAAACTCCCTACATCCATCAAAATCTTCACATTCCCTACATGAAAACTTCATATTCACATTCACATTACAAAATTTCACCAAATATTCACATTCTCCACATGAAAACTTTACACACATATTCACATTCCTAAATTCCACCAAATCTACATATCACTTCACATTCACACTACCTTCATCAAAATTCACAAATTCAACACTTCACTTACATGAAAACCTCCACATATATATTCACCTTTTCAAATTTTTGACAAACCTACACATTACACTCACAAAATTCATCACCCACATACACTTAACATCTTTCACTCCACAACATCCCTGCACATCACTTACATGAAAATCAAGTTTTACATATACTTTACAAAATATAAAGTATCTATTTCATGCTACACTCATGGAACACTTTCTTATATACACCTACTTCACTACACTTGGAGTCTCTTCATGCTACACTCATGAAAATCAAGTTTTACATTCACTTTACTAAATCTAAAGTGCACTTCATGCTACACTCATGAAATCAAGTTTTCACATTCACTCCACTACATTTGGAACATTCTCATGGTACATTTATGAAATTCCTATTTTACACATGCTTCACTACACTTGAAGTAATTTCATGCCACACTCATGAAGATCTACCTTATCACATATACGTCATTTAAAAATGAAGTTACCTTCATGCTACATTCATGGAAGTCTATTTTCATGATGTTTATCACTTACATGTAGGAATAATATTGTCCTTACTCATACCCAATGTCAAAATCAGCATTCCTACACTTGGTGGAGTTGATTTCCATCACTCCTACACTTGCCAAAGTAAAAATTTGCACTTACATTTTGCCTCGGGATTGATCTACATTGGTCCTACACTTGCCAATGTGCAAAACCAGCACTTATACATTAATGTCGAGATGCTTATCATCATTCCCATGCATTCCCAAAACAAATATCTGCATTCACATGACATTTTAGGATTATTTTTTGGCATATGCTTGCTGCCCCTATATTTAATTTTCATGGTTAGGCATAAGAAGAGTTGCTTTTGTGTAAGAAAAGGAAAAGAGGAGAAGTGGCATTGCTTAGCACTTCAATGAAAGGGTTTCAATATGTTTAGCATGTCTGGTTGCCTTAAATTGCATATGTTGGTAAGAAGTTCCTTTTTCTTTACACTCCTCTACATGCTTAATATGTTTGGTTGCTCTTAATTTCATATATCGGTGAGAAGTCTTTTCTTCTTTACATTCCTTTACTTAATTCAAATGCTTGGGAAATGATGGAAAATTTTAGATGCTATTACATATATGTGCTTGTGTACCTTTCAGATTGAAATTTTCAGGTGTGTAAAATCACCTTTTCTGCCATTATGCTACCGAAATTTTCTCTGAGTGGATTTGCCTTTCCTGTTCCCCTTTTTGGGTATGTTGACCCCTTATTGCCATAGACTCTAATTTTGCTTCACATGATTGGATGCATCACTATACTTTTTACACTCCTTTACATTTTTACAACACACTACATTACATGACAATCCTTAGCACCATGATTGCAAGGGTTTGACACTTTTTACTTCACATCACCCAACATGATAATCCTTAGCACCACAATTGTAAGGATTTGAAACCTTTTTGCTCTACACTACATGACAACCTCCTACACCACAATTGTAGAGGTTTGACACCTTTTTATTATACACACTTTGTAGCTAACCCTCCCACCATGCTAGGGAGGTGTTTAGCTTATTTGCTTCACATGTTTGGTTGTCGCTTCTCTGAACCAGGATTGGGAGAGGATTAGCTACTCTGACATGTTTTATGTTTACTTTGATTTTGAGAAAATAACTCACCTCCTTTCCTATATTATGTTAAGTGGATTATTTTCTCCTCTTTCTTTTCCTTGATCTCATATCCTTTGTTTTTCATCTTGTTTCTTGACTCAATTCACGTGCTTATGTAGGACACATAAGTGTGCATGTATAGCTTTCCGCTATATGTGGGGCCATCAAACAAGGTTGTAAGTGAGATGGTTGAGAGGGGACAATAATAGAATTGTAATAGAGAACCGACCCGAGAGAATCAAAGAATAGTATCTTCTGACTCAAATACCCTGGAGAGGGTAGAGAAAGGAAATTGTCGATACTATTCACACGCCCTTAGGGTTTCTACCACCGGCAGTCTAAATATGTTAGCAGTCCTAGTTCTATTAGGGTAGTCATCCTGTGGATCAAATTACTTTACAAAAAATACACATACATATTTTCAAAAAAAAAATATAAAATTACCTCCACCACAAAACAGCCTACTTACCTACAGCTTTTAACATGCATGAAAATCCAAACTGAAATGCATGAAAATTTACAAAGGTCCACGGTTCTCTACTCAAGTTGGGTTAGGGCTTCCTTCTGCAAAACGTCGGTCTAGTATTCAGTACCTATGGTGGGACATACAACACAACTTTGAATCCTCTGCACCATTGCGCTTACGGTCCTCTTGGACTTGTAGTCCTCTGTTTTCAGTGTTTTTTTTCCTACATTGATTTCTGCAGATTTTCTACAGATTTCCTTTACTTATTTGCTTTCTTGGATTTCCTACAAGATGTTACCTTTTTTTAGACTTTTTGGTTTCCCTTGTGATTCTCTTTTGGTCTACTTCCTGTGTTTTAGACTTGGCTTCTTTTGACACACACTGTGTCACATACACACACCTATTTGTTAGGCTTTTGTGCTCTACTTTTAGTACGTGTGCTTGGCTTTCTTATTTTTATTTTTAGTACATACATAATTGCTTGTTTCAGTTTGCCTACCTACATTACTGCACACATACCTGCTTGTTTCAGTTTACTCGCTTTACTTTTCAGTACACATACCTGCTTGGGGCAGTTTCCTGTTTTACTTTTCAGTACATATACATGTTTAGTTGCGCTCGCTTACTTTACAATACAGCATATATATACCTACTTGGGATGACACAATTCAAATTACCTCACAAAATTTTAAAATATAAGACAACTCAAAATTTTATCACAAACAAAATAAAACTGCAACTTCAAATAAATTAAATCACTCCTTTGGATGAATGGGCGTTCCTTGGACGACGCAACCTACGTGTTGCTGATAAGGTCTCGCACAGTCTGAATGAAAGTATGAAATTCATTAAGTTGGATTTAGTAAATTCATCCGGACTAAGGGAATCCGATGAAATAATGTAACCGAAATGAGGGAACCATGGGGTCCTAACCGGTGGTGTTATAATCAACTTTAATAGTTATTTAAATAAAACACTAAGCCACCTTAATTTTCAACATTCTAAAACACACTACTTCTTTCACCCCCCCTACATTTGTTACCTCTGAAACTGAAACTTCTGCAACAACAATAAAGGAGCTCGAGGAAACACACCGAGGGCAACACGATCAAGGATGGGGAAGGACATGTTCGAGAGAGCAGCAACAAGTCTACAAGAACAACCTTCGTTCCTTAGTAATAAAAACAAGCCATAGCACTTTGAGGTATTTGCCCAGTGCAATATAAACGCTCACCTCATCTTTTAGTCCTTTGCACCCAGTGCACTATAAACCCTAACTCGTCTAGGTTTCTGAGGTTGTCATTCCAATACGATATAAATCCTCACATCTTCCAGGTTATTCACATGATTGATGTCAAGTGAATGTAAGTCCTACTTAATTAAAATTGGCAGGATATAACATAAATTAAATGTTTCCCTAAATTGAGCCAAATAATAAGATAGCTTGGGAAGTCACCGAGAATCTTCTCGGATCTGTGCCTTCTCGTAGTCCTTCCTCCTTTGGATTCTACAACAACTCTTTCTCAAAACTTGACACCACTCACCTATTGGATTTCGACAATCACATTTTGTTAAAGAGAACCTTAGCCTTTTAAAGTCGTAAGAATACATTTCCTGATTTGTATTGAAAGTTTTCTTAGGTAATCTCAATTATCTAAGATGTAATTAACTATAGGGGCTTGCCCTTGTAGAAATCTTAAACGACCTCAGATTAATATAAACTCCCTTTAATTCTCTTTCGTATCAAATGGGGGAACCTGTCGACTAATACACAGGTTTCCCAAACCAAACGAATGTCATTTACTTCTTTAGTTTATTTGATCGAGCCTCATCCTCAAATTTTGTATTTATCCTTCGGGATAGATACAAGGTTTGAGGTATAGTGCTCTTTCATTTGAACTTCAGAAAATATGAGATCAGTTTGACTTCATATTTTTCTAAACAAAATTTATAATTAAATTAAAATTGTCCTTCCGAAGCGGGCAACGGGATTTCGATTCCGGCGGCTAACAGCTTCTAGTGGGCAACCCCAACCAAAACTTACATAAACTTTTTATAACGCCGAAAATGGCTTGGAATAGTGATGTGGATGAATGTTAAGGAGGGGCATGGATTGATGACATGAAAAGATGAGGAGGGTTGGCTTTAGGGAGGTTACAAGGTGAATGGAGGGCTAGGATTAAGAAAAATGGGATGAATTTTCAAAAATGAAAGGGGTATTCTAGTAAGTTTCTAAGGTAGTTAGAGTATTTATAGAAAAATATAAGTATAGGTCATTTCAATGAGGACAATATAAGGAATCAAATTGTTCAAATAATTTGAATAATGGGGCCCCTAACTCAAGTTATAAGCATTTGAAGTGGGTAGGTGTTTGGGAGTTAGTTATGGTTAAAAAATTGACTTGGGCACGTTTGATAAAGAAAATTATAAGGAATCCAATGGTTTAAGTGGATTTAGCTAATTCAAGCTCCATGTAAAGATATAGTCAGTCAAAGTGGGCCCAAGCCCTTAGAAGAAAAAATGATTAATTATTACTTACAAATTTTAATTTAGTTTTTTAGTCCAAATTTTGTATTTTTAAATTTAAAACAACAGTTAAAGTTAAAAATTTATTTGAAGTTATTTATAGGTGGTTATGGTCAAATTATTATTTCATTATAAAAAATTATCATTTTTCTCTCTCCTGATTATCGTATGCTCAACGAGCCTCCAAACAGAGTCAAATTTTGGTTTGAAGAGATTTATTTTAATGGTTTCGACAATACAAACACAATGACAAAATAAAAATAAGAATTCATTGAAAAAATTTTATGTGGGACCACTTTTAATGCATGAAAACCCTAAATGCCCAATTTTACGTAAAAAAAGTTGTTCACTCACCACTAATTGGTTTGCATGATTATAAATATTATATAACTTAAAGAATGTAATTTAGATCGCTGGATTGACCTATGAAGAAAAAGGAATTTAGGATTTATGATGATAATCACCATGAATGAAAATTTGAATTTAAGAGTTTTACATAAAACTTATTTCAAATGATCATCTACCTTGTTTGAATGGTATTGTCGGCATTATTTTTTAGGTTGTGTTGTATTTAGAAAAGGGGTCGCCTAACAGAAATTGTCGGCGAATTTTAAGATTTTAAATTTAGTTTAAATATATATAATTTGAAAACTAGTATTTGATTTTGAAAATAATTTTAAATTTGAAAATTTTAAGATATGAAATCAAACTGATCTCACATCCTAAATAGTTTATATAAACGAGCATCGCACTACAAACCGTGTATCTATCCCTAAGGATAGACACACTGCTTGATGGTGGGGCTCGATTAAATAAACTAAAAGATTTGTGACATCCGTTTGTTCTGTGAACCAATTTTATGTGCCGACAAATTCCCTCGCTTAATATGAAAAACATTAAACGGGGTTTATATTACTCAGGTTCTTTAAAATTCCCTATAAGGGCAAGCCCCTATAGTTAATTACATCTTAAGTGACGGGAATCACCTAAGAAAACTCTCGATAATAATCGGTAGTTCGCTCTAAAGAATTTCAAAGTTTAAGTTTTCAAAGGATTGAATTTTGGAATTTCAATAGGGAATGGATCAAGTTTGGAACATTTTGTTTTGGGAATTCAAAGGAAGAAAAGTAGGAGAAATTACAAATTCGAAGCGAACTTCGGTAATTTCCCGACTATCCTATTGTTTGGCTTGGACTTGGGAAAGTCCTAATGTTTATTTAATGTTTTGATCTTGTCAGTTTTAGTTAATTAGGACTTATATCCGTATGACATGATCATACAAATGGCCTGGAAGATGTGAGGGTTTATGTCGTATCGGACGACTACCTCGGAATCCTAAGACCGGTTAGGGCTTAATTTGCAATGCAAATGCCTAACAAAAGGTTGAGGATTTATGTTGCACTAGAAAAACTACCTCGAAGTCCTATGGCTTTGTTGTTTAATTCTAGGAAAGTTTTGCTGATGTAGATTCAAGTTTTGCTGACGACAATGGCCGTGCTGCCCACCATGCTCCAAGCTCCTTATTGTTGCAGAGGTTTAGTTTTAGAAGTCATAAATCAGGAGATGAGAGAAGTGTTTTGATTTAGAGAAGTCTTAATTTCCAAGTGTTTTTGAGTTTTAATTAAAACAAATCTTAAAGTTGATTATAACGACACCGGTTAAGATCCCACGGTTCCATCCTTCCGGCATCGTTATTTTAATCGGATTCACTTAGTCCAGATGAATTTGCTAAACTCAACTGAATGAGTTCCACACTTTCATTTAGACCGTGGGAAATCCCGTTAGCAACACGTAGGTTACATCATCCGAGGTATTCCCGATCATCCAACAGGACGTTTTAATTTAGTTGTAATTGTAGTTTTGTATTCTGTTTGTGATTAAATTTTGAGTTGTTTTATATTTTGAAATATTGTGGCGGTGAATTTTATCTTGCAATGACTTTTAATTTAGTTTTGGTTTCAGTTTTAGGGACTATCCTAAAGGTGTGGATTTTCATGCAACAGTTGTTTATCATGCAAGAAAAAGTAAGTGCTATGCAATTAAAGAAATTGCAATAATGTAAATTGCAATAAAATAAAAGTGTACCTGGAGGGTCTTCCCGTCATCCCAAGCTGCACTTAAAACACAATTAGAATATTTAAACAAGTTCCTAGGTAAAGCTAAGGGAAGGGTTATGGTTTTCTACCAAATTCCTAATTCTATAGTTAGTCATTTCCTATGACGTTTAGGTCTTTGTGTTTTAGTTTGAGGATGATTTTCTTCATCGAAGAATAATTAAATTCAATTGTTCTTATGAACATCCTATCATATCGAGGAAGTGCTTAAGACAAATCTTAAACATCTTTTCAATATTTCTAGGATTATTTTAAGTCCGAATGAATTTAATTATACAAATGAATTAATCGTCCAGAATTCGAGTTTTGTTGTTATCTTGCTCGAGTGAACTAGGACATTTGAATATCCTATAGGTGAAGTAACATTTCATTTAATGTTACGTTTAGGAGTTATAATAACCAAAGCTTTCGAGGCAAATTGGTGTTCAAATGATTTAATTTAAGTTAATGGGTTTAAATTTGGAATAGTGTTCAAGTTGTTTTATATTTAATTTCTTTATGTCTTAGGTAATGTTATTTAATTCAATTTCATTTAACTTTAATTTAATTTAATCTAATTTTAATTTTAATTTAATTTAATTTAATTCAATTTAGTTTGATTTGATGTTAAATTAATTTAGTTTAATTTGATTTAATTTCCTTTAATTTAATTTAATTTAATTTAATTTTAATTTAATTTAATTTAACTAAACCTATTTAATTTAATTTGATTTAATTTGTTTGATTTAATTTAATTTAATTTAATTTGTTTTAATTTAATTATTTAATTTGATTTAATTTAATTTAATTTAATTTTAATTTAATTTAATTTAATTTAATTTGATTTAATTTGTTTGATTTAATTTAATTTAATCTTTAATTTAATTTTATTTTTAATTTTAATTTAATTGAAAATTTAAAAAGAGTTTAATAATTTAACTTTTTAATTTAATTTAATGATTAGTCCTTTAACATTTTAAAATTTAAATTTGAATTATCATTTTTAATTAGGAATTAAATATTATTGAAATGATTAATTTAGGGATTTTTTAAATTAAAGAATAAATCTCTTCCTAATAATAATATCCCTATTTAATAATTCCAATTTTATTATTCTTCCAAATTTAATCAATTACTAAATTAAGGTTTATTTTAATTATTTTAAATTGTTTAATGGGTTTCTACCCTTTAATTATTTAAATTTCAATCATCCAAATTAGATTAAGATCAAATATTTTATTTGTTAATTTTATTAAACCTAAAGTTTTAATTAAGGGTTAAAATTTTAATTACCATTTTGCCCTTCAAGCTTAATAATTTCATAACTCACTAAATTGAGCTTAAATGAACTTGAAATTTTTATGTGACTTCACTCATATGCCAATAAAGACATGAGAGGAGAAAATGTGATTTTTCAAGATTTAATTTATTTATGTAATTATTTTTAGTGGAAAATAGATATTTCCAAGGAAAATTTAACAATATGACCAAGGGAAAGTTTCTGTTCTTAAGAAAATTATGGGACATTCCTAATGACCAGAGGACCACTTGGACCAATTTTGGTGATTTTTTGAATTATATTATTTTTATTATAATTATTTTAAGTTTTGGAGTATTAATTAATTTTAAAAATAAAATAAAGGTTGAAAAATGAAATTTATATTTTTCAAAAATCTCTCTGATATCAAGGAAATCAGAGAATCAATTTTTACAATTTTTCTGATTTTTCTATGATTTATTATAATTATTTTAGTGAAAATGCTAGAAAATACATTTTTTTTAATTTTAAAATTACCCTAGGGCTTTAAAATTTAATATCTCATTAAATAGACCTAAGAAAAATATGGGGTTTGTTCCTAAGTGATTAAAATTCAAAATGTGACATTTTTGTGAATTTTATTATTTTTATGATTTTTATTATTTTTTAATTATTAAAGTATTAAAATAATACAAAAAATTAACTTTTTTAGAAAATTGAAATTTTAATTTTCTTAAATTCCCCTAATATCAGAGAGTCTCCAAAACTAATTTGGTGAATTTTTGAAAGGTATTTTGAAAGTTATGAATTTTTAAAGTTCAAATTGCCTAAATGGCTTAATCAACCCATTTAGTAGGGCTAACCAAGTCCAATTGACTTCAAATTTTTATGGTGGCTTCCTCTGATCCTAAAGGTCAGTGGAGAATTGATTTCAAGTCAATTTTATGTATGGTTAGCTCTAATTAATTAGGGACCTATTTTGGGTGTTTAAGCCAATTAGGGTTATTTTAAATGAGTTAACTCAAAACCTATTTTTTCTAGGGTCCTCTGGTCATAAGAGACATCACCAAATTTTCCTAGAATTTATTTCACAACATGCTAATTATTGGAATTAAAATACTCAAAACAGTAACATGAACTTGAAAAATCATTAACTTCTTATAGGGATGGCCTATGACTTTGGAAAATTCAGGGAATGTTCCCAAATTCAGAGGCTTCAAAAGCCCTATGGTCTCATGCCATGGTGAATTTCCTATATGCATGGAGAATTAAAACAATGCGAGAGGGTAAATAAATCATTAAAAATAAAATACTTGATGAAATTAAATGATTTCTTTTCCATATTATTCTCCTACGTTCACTCGAGCAAGAGGGTATTTTTATTTTATTTTTCTGATTTTCCTACACAAAGTTATGGATTTTTGAAGTTTAGGGGAATTAAATAAATCAAAAATACCCTAATTTTCTATTTATCCACGCGGCGCCCCGTCATCCTCGGCATCTCCGAATGGCCACGCGGCGCGCTCCCATTCGACTTCGCCTTCCAACTCAGCGCCACGCGGCCCGCGGTTCACGTACCATCTCCTGGTCCGACGCCATCTGAACCGTCCGTTCACGCGTGTATTGAATGGACGGCATCCATTCATCGTCCCCAAGCGTCCTCACCCGAGAGCCGTCCACACTAAATCCCTAATATCTCACTCGATACTCGATGGATTTTCGTGTTCTTATGCTTCTATGGATTCGTCTTGAAGAGACGAATACATCTATACGGTGATCATGCATTGAAATTAAAGCATTTGAAATGGAGAATCTCGAGAAGCTCGGGATGAAGAATTAGCTCATACCTTTGCTCAGAGAAGTGTGGCTTCAATCTGAGGGTTGTGTCACCTTCGATTGGATCCCAGCAAGCTTCAGATGAAGTCTCCTGGTCTGGTGAATCGCCTAGGTATGATTTCGACCACAGCCGATCACAAAGCTTGGAGGCTGGAGCAAGCTGGGTGGCTCGGAGATGGGGCTTTCGGTGGGAAGCTTCTCCTCTTGGTCTGGTGAAGGTGTAGGACCAATCAATTTGAAGATTGATCCACTGTGAAGAAGTGTCCTGGTTTTTGGGCTAAAGTTTGAGCTCAAAATTGAGCTCAGCTGGAGGGAATTGGGGCTGGAATTCAGTGGGGATCAAATGCTCTATGTGTGGGGAGTAGTCTGGAACAATTTTGGCGGAGTTTCCTTAAGGTTTTTTTCAGCACCTCTCATGGCCGAGAAGGGGTGGTGTTTAAATAGAGGTGGGCTGGAGAGCCTCGCAGGGGATGGCCGAGGGTTGGGATCAGTCGCTTAGGTCGAGGGCGAACAGCCATGGTGTCCATTGGGCATGGGGCGGCTCGGCAAGGTGGAATTCCAAAGTTTGGCTCCTCCCCATGTCTCGGCCATGGAGTTTTCCGGCGACCCGGGCGAGTCGGCCGGCGAGCATGGGTCACCCTCGAGTCCGAGTGGGTCGGGTCGGGGTTTATTGCGAGTCGATTGCAGTTGGCCATGTGTAAAGGTGTTGAATCAAAGTAGAAGGGGGAAGGGATCATTTTAGCTTAATTTGGGTCAACCCATGGTTTTGGGCATGGTGCACCCTCCAAGGGGATTTGGGTGCTGTGGGGGAATCAGATAGGCTAGCTGAGATGGAGTGGTGAAGTCCCTATCAACTTGGTAAATTTTGGGTTTAGGTGTTGCATAAAAAAGGGTTAAAATTACTTAAGGGAGGGTTAGGAAAGAGGTTCCCCCTTTTGCCATTAATGGCTTGATCACATGTCAAACCTTCCATGGCTTCATGTGGCTTGTCCATGGCTTGCATGGCTTGTCTTTGGCTTGGGGAAAAGCTCGGTCAATTTCATGAAAATGGATTTTAGAAATTTTTGGTAATTTGATGGAAATTTGTATGAAGCTTGATTTGGAATGGTTTAATTGATGATTTTGAAATTTAGGGGTGATTTTGATTAAATGGATGATGAGGGGAAGTGCCATGTGGGCTTTGGATGAATTTGGGCTTTTGAATTTGAAGGAAGTGGGCTTTTAGGAAGGTTTAAGGGAAGTGGGCTTTTTGAATTTTAAAATGGATTTTAGGATGAAATTTTGGTAAAGGCTTGGGCCAAATAATTGTTGGGTTTAGCTCATAGATGTGTCATGAGTGACTTGGAGAAAATTGGGAGTGATTTGGGTTTGAATTGGGTTGAATTTGGGCTCCTTTGGTGAATGGGCCAATATAGGTCAAAGTGGGCTAACTTGGGCCAATGTTGGGCTAGGGTTGAAATTGATGTAAAATTAATGTTGGGAAATGTTTATGGGAGTGTTTCAAAGAGGTTTTGACTTTGGTTGGGCTTTGATTTTGGGGTTTGGGCTCATTTGGGTTAGGTTTGGGTTTAGGTCAAAATTGGGCCTTTTAACTTTGGGTTGAATTTGAGTGGGGCTTGGGTCTAAATGTTGGGCAAATCATGTTAGTGTTTTGTTTGTGGGGATGTTAAGGAAGATTTGGAAAAGATTTGGGGTTAATTGGAGTTGAATTGGGTGAGTTTGGGTTATGTTTGGGTCATGGGTCCAAATTGGGCTTTAAGGCCAAAAGTGAAATTTGATCCAAATGTCAATCAACTTCGACTTTGATTTGGTCTAGATTGGTGTTGGGAATGTTGAACTGAAGTTTAGAATTGAATTGGACCAGAATTTGGGTCAATTGGGTAGGCTTGGTTTGACATTGGGTTCACTTTGGGTTAAAATGGGTCAAATTGGGGGTTTTGATAAAAGTGGGGTAAATTGACAAAATTGGCCCATGGTGTAGTTGAACAAAATGAAATTGGGAATATTTTGGATTTTCTAAAATTTTCTGGGAATTTTCTGAATTTTTGGATTTTTGGGTCAAGAGGGGTATTTTGGGTATTTAGAGGGTATTGGGAGGTATTCTTGGAATTTTTGATATTTTTGGCTATGGATGATCAATTTAAGTAGAGAGAAATGTTTAGGAATGTCTTTGGGGAATTTTGGGTGATTTGGAAATTTTTGAGAAATTTGGGTAGTTTCAAGGGTTTTGGGTAGGCTAAGCGGGTGTAGGGCCCCGGGGGTCAAAAATTGAAAATTTGGAAAATTGAAATTTTGGAAAATTGAAGATTGGGTGAATGTAAGTGGAATAAAATCATTTTGGTTGAGCCATGAAGCCATATCAAGTCCACATGAGCCATGAAGGGACTCATTTGAGGTATCCACATTGTTGTTCCTAACCCTCTTAGCCGAGGGCTTAGGGGTTAAGGACCATCCATGTGAATCACCTACATGAGTCGGGAGGTCAAGTTAGGTATAGGTGTGTGAAAGTGTAGTGTATAGGTGTAGTGTGTGTGTAAGTCGGCCCTTCACCGGACCGAGCCACCCAAGGTAGTCCTAAGGCCAAAGAGTCCTATAGGAACTCATCCTTTAAACTTCCACATTTGATTTCAACCCTCTAGGTGATTAGGGGTCTACGATCAAGTTTGTGGAGTTTGCGGGGAGTTAAGAAGTGGTTTGAATTTCTAAAAGGTGGGTCCCAATTCTAGTCCTCTAAGATATTCAAAGGAAAAGCCTAAGGCTAGATCCTAAGTACTAAAAGAAGAAGAGAAGACCTCATCGAAAATGAGGTCAACAAATGGACCCCAATAGGTGTGGTGAGCTGATGGAGCACACTGCACGTATTGGTGTTGACCGAAGCGATCAACAAAACTAACACAGATGTCCAAGTGACAAACTTAGGACAAAGTAGAAGAGTTTCCGCTGGGGAGTGTCAAGTATATCTCTGAAACTGGAGATTCCTGAACTCTCGCTGGGGAAAGGAAAAGAAGGTGAATTCCAAATCACATGATCTGGGGGAATTTGATTTAGATTTCATTTTGTTTCAGTTTAAGTTTTGATGTGTGAGCTTGGATTTTAGTTTGGGTTTCAATTTAGATTGAAGTTTTGTTAAGATTAATTTGAGGGGATTTGATTTGAAATGAAAATTGGAATTTTGTGGTTTTAGATGTAACATCTTCAACCTCAAAAGAAAATTGAATTGATTGAATTGAATCATTACAATGAGGAGAAATCTCAGAGCAATGTGGTATTGGATGTAAAATCCTTAACCTCAAGAGTTTGATTTTGATGTATTTCATTACAATAGGGAAAGAATCCTAAAGCAATGTGGTATCGGATGTAAAATCCTCAACCCCAGGAATTTGATTTGATGTATTTCATTGCGATAGGGAAAGAATCCTAAAGCAATGCAGTCTCGGACGTAAAATCCTCAACTCCAAAAGTTTGATTTTTTTTGATGTATTTCATTGCGATAGGGAAAGAATCCTAAAGCAATGCAGTCTCGGATGTAAAATCCTCGACTCCAAAAGTTTGAATTTGATGTATTTCATTGCGATAGGGACAGAATCCTAAAGCAATGCAGTCTCGGATGTAAAATCCTCAACCCCAAGAAATTGATTTTGATGTATTTCATTGCGATAGGGAAATAATCCTAAAGCAATGCAGTCTCAGATGTAAAATCCTCGACCCAAAAGTTTGATTTGATGTATTTCATTGCGATAGGGAAAGTATCCTAAAGCAATGCAGTCTTGGATGTAAAATCCTCAACCCAAAAGTTTTGATTTGATGTATTTCATTGCGATAGGGCAAGAATCCTAAAGCAATGCAGTCTTGGATGTAAAATCCTCGACTCCAAAAGTTTGAATTTTTATGTATTTCATTGCAATAGGGAAAGAATCCTAAAGCAATGCAGTCTTAGATGTAAAATCCTTAACCCAAAAGTTTGAATTTGATGTATTTCATTGCGATAGGGACAGAATCCTAAAGCAATGCAGTCTCCGATGTAAAATCCTCGACTCCAAAAGTTTGATTTTTGATGTATTTCATTGCAATAGGGAAAGGATCCTAAAGCAATGCAGTTTCGGATGTAAAATCCTCGACCCAAAAGTTTGAATTTGATGTATTTCATTGCGATAGGGACGGAATCCTAAAGCAATGCGGTCTCGGATGTAAAATCCTCGACTCCAAAAGTTTGAATTTGATGTATTTCATTGCGATAGGGACGGAATCCTAAAGCAATGCAGTCTCGGATGTAAAATCCTTGACTCCAAAAGTTTGAATTTGATGTATTTCATTGCGATAGGGACAGAATCCTAAAGCAATGCAGTCTCGGATGTAAAATCCTTGACTCCAAAAGTTTGATTTTGATGTATTTCATTGCGATAGGGCAAGAATCCTAAAGCAATGCAGTCTTGGATGTAAAATCCTCGACTCCAAAAGTTTGAATTTTGATAGTCATTGACTTTGCAAAGATTTGTAGTGTTGATTTGAAAAGTGTGGAATTTTGGTGTTTCGAGAATTTCATGAAAGTTGTAAAAGACTTTCATGGAAGGAAATGGATTAGGAGGGAATATGTAGATGTTACATACCCCGTTCAAAAGAGTTGATCGGAAGTCACTGGTTTGGATTGGATATAATCCCTCGCCATCAGATTTGATCCGCGTCAATGGAATCAACCGCTTCCATCCCAGACAAGGGAGAGAATAGAACGGATTGGATTTCAGATTTGGAAGGTTGAGTTTGAATTTGATTGAGATTTGATTTGAAATTTGGAAATGTTGAATTTGAATTTGATTGAGATCTGGATTTGGAATTTGATTTAAATTTGATTTGGGATCTTGAAAGATTGAATTTGAAATTTGATTGAGATTTGTGTTCATTTTGTTTGTCCTTTAACGATTCAAATTTATTTTATCGTTTATTTAGTGTCCATGTGAATTTGGTGTTCATCATTTTTAGATTTTTAAGGAAAGTTTTCTTTTATTCTTTTTTTTATTTCTTTTTTGTTCTTTGTTCGAAGTTCATTTAACTTTAATGGCGTTTCCCAGTCAATTTGCACAAAAGAGGTGAAGGCCAAAAATATGACATGGTCACTTTCATTCCAATCATGTCGAAGATACATCATATAACTCGATCTGGAATACATCTCACACAATCCATATAGACTCAAAACGGACTATGTATGATCTTTGTCGATCCATCCAAAGAAGCATCTCGTCAAAAATCCATGTCCGAATAGTGGGGTACATGGTCGATAACATCACCTTCCAAGCCATCCTTGGCAAGGATGTCGTATGGATGTACATTGGAGGTGTGATATTTTCCATGTAGCTCACGGCTCGTAAGGCCGGAGGCTCTCTAGCTCCGGATCCAGTCGGAAATGGTAAGGTGTCTTCCCGTCGTCCATCCTCCCGAAAGTAGCCGAGATCCGCTTCACTTGGTACTCCTGGTATGCAATGCTTAGCGATATCCGCTCCGTTGCCCTTTAGTATCATGACGGAACCTACCGGTAATGGTATCTTCACTAGCCCTCGGAACTCACCTGGGCCTGCTATCCGGAGGTTAGATTCGAACATGATGTTACACTCGTTCGGAAAAGAGGCGTGCGAAAGGTCCGACAAAGTCGTGGTGATCTATGTGCGGGGGTATGCAGTCACCCTGCTTGTATATGTTAATAATGCAGCTATTGGGTATGCAATCTGCTGGCAGTACCCTCCATGTTATCAATCTCTTTACCATTCTCTTGATGACTAACTACATTGGATCCACTTGCCCATGACGGAGTATTCCCGGTGGGTTTCCCTTCCTGTCCTCCGCAAAGTTGTAGCAGCATCCGCATTGTATTGTAATCCTTCCTTTCCCTGGCATCCATCTCCGGGGTTCTGAGTAGGTGTTTTCCCTTAGGTGACCCGCTCGGCCCATTCTTTTCAAATCCCGGATGCAATCCACGATTTGTTGTTGTTCATATTCCGAGAATATGTCTGTATGTAGCTCGAGGCCTTCTAGTATATTGATCCTTCGCCTACGATTCTCTCGAAGTATTCAAAGGTTTTCTTTTCGACATTCTGCATTCTTTCCAGCTCGTACTACGGAATAATCTGCAAATGGCAAGGCCTGGTGACGTATTGTGGGATATACGGCTCAATCCCTTCACGTTCTCCTGCATACCTCGGCTCCTCGGGGATGATGTTCGTCGGGACATCCCCGGGGTTGCTTCTGCAACAAGGTCATGCATCACTTGGTGGTTCTATCCGGTAGCGTGGTAGTCTTCTTTCTTCGATCTTCGTGAGATTTCCACGGTCCTTTCGTTATCCTAGGAGCTGGCCTCCTTTCTTCGGGTTCTCGGTGAACCGGTGTCCTTGAAGTGTATGTGCTTGGCGATGTAGCTAACTCGTCCGGTCCATTGCTAATTTGGTTAACATCTTACGGATACGGCGATTCTTATTTCTTCGTTGCGTTGCTGTGAGAGTAGCTCTTCGAACTTCCTGAGTTTCTGTGGGCGCGGCGCTGACAAGCCTGCCCTCTGTTGTTGCGACTACAGACTTGATTTTCTTGTCTTCTTCAGTGTTTGTTTTTCTTTTCTTGCAGCTAGATTGGTGGCTCGGGCCACCAACTTTCATCACTGTCTGCCCGGGCAGTTCCTCTCGGTCAACTGGGATCCAGTCACTTTCCTCGTACTGTAGGCCTGCTGGTGCGAAGTCCGAGTCAATCTTGATTATCGCTCCATCTTTTACCCTCTTTTCATCGAGTGCAAGGCTTACGCCATTTCTAAAGTTCAGGACCAACCACCCGCTCAACATTTCCCTGCGAAAAGACAAGGAAAAGGATCAGGGGCTGTACTAAGAACAAGAACATTAAGAAAATGTTTATTAAAGACGAGTTTTTTATTACTCTTATATTTTAAAACTTAACGGGAATGAAGTGGGATAAGATCGGGAAAGAGATTTTGATTTGGAAAAGAAAACAAGGAAAACTTTATTATCGTAATTTTATTTATTTTAGCACATTTTTTATTTTTGGGTTCGGACCTAGTCATAAGTAATTACTTCGCCCGTGTTTCTAAGGATAAAGAATTCATTCCTTCGAAACATCAAGTAGCGTAATACTTTTTCAAGTATCGTCCATTGATCGGAAGCATATGTCGTTCTCCTTGGCAATTCACTAGCTCGGTAGGAACCTCCCGAGTATACTTGCTTCAACCACAAACGGCCCTTCCCGAGTGGGTTCAAATTTTCCTCCTATCTTGCGGTGTGCGAGAATAGGTCTCTTGAGAACGAGAACTAAGTCACCAACTTTGAAGGTTCTTGGGCGGACCCGGTTGCCATGGGCTTGAACCATCTTAGCTTGGTATAGTTCTAAATTCTCGCTGTGCTGCAAGTCTTTTACCTTCCGGGCTTTCTAATTCCTCTAGTCATAATTTTGCATTCTCTTCGTCGTGATCTTATTTGCAAGCTCGCAATTCGAGTGGAGGAAGCTGAATCTCTAAAGGTAACACTCGCCTCGGACCCATACACTAGAGCGTAAGGTGTAGCTTGAGTAGGAGTTACGAAGGTTGTCCGGTAGGCCCATAAGGCTTCTAATAACTTCTCGTGCCAATTTCTCTTATTATCGTCCAAGGTTTTCCTTAAGATTTGAACAAGAGTTTTATTAAAAGCCTCAGCCAGGCCGTCTGCTCTTGGGTAGTAAATTGTTGAATATCGCCATTTGATTCCGTGTCTCCTGACAAAATTATTGATTTGTGTGCTTCGAATGCTGACCCATTATCCGAGATGATCTGCGCGGCACTCCAAAACGGTAGACAACTTGGTTCTTGAAAAAGCGTAGCACGTGGTGTGCTTTCACTTCCCCGAGTGGAACCGCCTCGCGCCACTTGGAAAAGTAATCTGTAGCCACAAGAATGAAGCGATGTCCTTTTGAAGATGGTGGTTCTATTGGACCCACTATATTTGTGCCCCAACATTCAAATGGCCACGATGCAATTGTCGGATGTAACACATTTGGAGGTTGGTGTAGAACCACTCCGTGCACTTGGCATTGGTGACAGCTCTTGGCGATTTTCATGCAGTCGGTCATCATCGAGGGCCGGTAGTACCCTAGTCTTTTAATTTTTATTTTCATCTTCGGACTCGGCGGTGAGCGCCACGGAGTCTCGAATGCACCTCTTTAACAATTTCACGGGCCTCGGACCCGCTTAGGCACCTTAGCCACATTTGATCAAAAGACCTTCGTATAACGTGTTGTTTATTAAAGCGTAGGACAAAGTTCTTTTCTTGATACGATGGGCTAGCGACCTATCGTCCGGTAGCTTTCTGTTTGCGGGTAGTCTATCAATGGTTGTCGCCGATCTTCGTGTTTTATGTCATCTGTTGCAGCTGATTCTTTTTCTTTTTCGATTTGTGTATTGTGTACTATGTCGAGTCTGTGATAGGACCCGACGTCCGTGAAATGACACTTCCATCGACTCATCTTGCAAACGAGAAAACTCTTTTGCGAGGCGAGCTAACGCATCTGCTAAGGCATTTTCTTTTACGGGAATTTTGTAGATCGTCACATTCGGAATTTGTTCCAACAAGCTTGTATGGCATCTCGGAAGTATTGCTCGAGTCTTGGTTTTAAAATTTCGTCTTGTCCGATCGATCTGTTGAATGATTAGCTTGCGAATCCCCGTAGATGTTGATGTACGGTATCCTCATTTGAATAGCTAATTCTAGTCCCGTTACGAGGGCTTCATATTCTGCTTCATTTTTTGTACACAGCTCTGTCAAGTGGTAGGAGTATCTTAACATCCCCCGCTCCGGCGTTATAAAGATTAATCTGATCCCTGCCTTACCGGGCACTATCACTTGCGATTCTTCGTCTTTGTGTGCTTGAAGATGCTCCGTCGAAATATAATTCCCAACGTCGATCATCGGGGTCTTCTAGGCTCATTATTTGTTCATCCGGCAAATCGTCATTGAGAGGAGATTCTGCCGGCAAAGGAGTGTCTCTGCGAGGAAGTCCGCTAAGACTTGTCCCTTTGTGGTACGAAGAGGCACGAAAGTTATATCGAATTGCAATAATATCATTGACCATCCGGCAAGTACGCCGGAAAGTGTTGGACGAGTCATCAAGTATTGCAATGGATTAAACTTCGAGATCGGGTTGACCTTATGAGAAAGCATGTAGTGCACGAGCTTTTGAGCGGCGAAGATCGGGGCCAAACAATGCTTTTCAATTGCGGGATACCTTATTTCCGTCGGAAGTAAACGACGGCTTAAATAGTAAAGTGCATTTTCTTTACCCTCATCATTGACACAGGCTAACGGGGCTCCGAGAGAAGTCGTCTAAAGCCGCGGTATAAAGTATCGCGATCTACACGAGGCCGGGGCTGCTAAGACGGGAGGTGTCATTAAATATTGTTTAATGTCTTCGAAGACCCTCCGGCATTTCTCTTCCCGAATAAATTTGGCGTCCTTTTTAACTAGTGCCGAGAAAGGTCGACACTACACGACAAGTTCGAGATAAAGCGTCGAAGATATGCCAACTTCCCTTGAAAAGATCGTAGTTGTTTTAAGGTTTTGGGAGGCGGCATTTCTAAGATGGCTTTAATCTTTTCTGGGTCGATTTAAATTCCACAATGTCGGACAACGAATCCTAAGAATTTCCCGGAGGTGACACCGAAGGCGCATTTTAAGGGATTCATCTTAAGGTTAAATTGTCTTAATCGTTCGAAAACAATTCTCAAATCATACGAAGTGGTTGTCCTTTACTTTGCTTTTGATGACCACATCGTCCACGTAGCATTCGACTTGATTGTGGATGAGATCATCAAAAATTCTTGTCATCGCTCTACGGTAGGTTGCTCCTGCGTTCTTCGGTCCGAATGGCATTCTTGTGTAGCAATATACTCCGATCGGCGTTCTAAATGTCTGTAAGCTTTTCATCTTACGGAGCCATTTTTATCCGGTTGTATCCCGAAGATCCATCCATGAATGAGAATATTTCATGCATTGAAGCAATGTCGATCATTAATTGCAGGATCGGTAGAGGGAATTCATCTTTTGGACATGCCTTGTTTAAATCTACGAAGTCTACACAAATTCTGATTTGACCATTCTTCTTTCTAACTGGCACCACATTGGCTAACCAAGTCGGGTATTGTTCCTCACAGAAAAATTTAGCGTCTATTAGCTTTTTAACTTCAGCTATGACTTATTGTTCAATTTCTAAACGCATTCTTCTGGGACCTTGTACGGCGGGACGAAGTAGGATCCACTCCTAGCTTATGGATTGCGACCTGCGGAGCTAATCCCGGCATCTCATCGTAGTTCCAAGCAAAACAGTCTTTAAATTCCATTAATAACTTGATTATTTCTTCAAAGTCTTCTTTATTGAGTAAGGAGCTAACAAAGGTAGGTCTAGGCTCTTCGCTAGTACCTAAGTTAACTTCCGTTAACTCATCTATTGTAGATTTAATTTCTTCTTCGAATTCTGGTGGAGCGTCTCCAATTTGTGAATCTTTAAATTCTTCTGTGGTTTCCATGCAGCTTTCATTAGTCTTGCAAGTGACAACCATGCAAAATTCAGTATCGTCAGTCGATCTCTACGTGCCGAATCCGAGACCATGCTTTGAATTGGGTGGACGACAGGAGTTATTCCATAATTTTTCAAAATGTTGTGATTGGCCTTTTGTCCATTGTCGAGGTAAGAAACCACGGCTGAATTAAATTTTGAACACGGGGAGAATACCACTCAAAAGGTAATTCCATTAATTCTGATGAAGTGACATCTTCAAATTGTACATTATTCTCAGTTTTGGAGTAAGAAGCACCACGGTAGAATTTGATGGGCTTTGCACCGCCGCTATGTACCTCTTTGACCAACATACCCTCGACCTTATTAGAATGGATCGGGGTTAGGGTCATAGTATGTACATAGTGGTTAATCTTCTCGTACATCGATTTATATTCTTCGTTCTTCTCATCTTCGGGAGAGATCTTGAATTGCGGCTTTTTCCAACTTATTGTCGCTGCTTCTTGTTTGATTTCTTTTTCTTCTTCAGAAGCTGTCTTCCCGATCAACATTGATGGCTGGTTTCCTCTGTCCAGCTTGTCCTAACGTCTCTACCACGACCTCGTCCCCGGCCTCGACCTCGGATGCGAGTTGTGGAGAAACCTTCACCATCTCGCCGTAAGGGAAGTGGTGAGTGGCTGTTGGACTAGAACTTCGAGGTTCTTCGTTGTCTCGAACTTTCTTTGCTTCATTTGTCATGGTATCTCTGGAGAAAATTGTTTTCTTCGGTGGTGCATAATAAGCTGCATCTTCATGGATTCCAATTTCATGTACGGAGAATGGTTGTAAGTCACCTTTGATGCATTGTTCCCCTCCATCGTAGTATTTGATGCACTGGTGTAGAGATGATGGTACCATCCTGTTTTCATGTATCCATGGTCGGCCAGGTAGAGCGTTGAACGATGTTTCGAATCAATTATGTGAAATTTTGTGGTTGTCTTTGCTAAGTCACCGGTCTTCATTAGTAGTGTTATCGATCCGAGGGCTCTTTCTCCTTTCTGGTTGAATCCTCTTAATAACATTTTGTCGGCTTCAAGCTCGCGGGCATCAATTTCCAAATATGCTAGTGTTCGAAGACTCATTTTATTGATTGATGCTCCTAGATCCACCAATACTCTGGAGAGCGTAAACTTCCCAATTGTAGCGAAATGTACAACGGTCGGTTGTGGTACTGTCATCCCAAGTAGTAGGTCATTGTCCGTGAAGGTAACACCTCGCTGTTCCTTTAACGAGCAAACCTCATCTAAGGAATCTCCGGCCATTTGAGCCAAGCAAATTTCTGGATCAAGTAAGGCCTTGATCAGACCTTCTCTCATCTCCTTTGATAAGATGAGATCGTCGTAGATTCTCAGTTTGGCTGGTAGTTTCCTAAGATGGGCTAGCACGTTGTAGTCCACTTTATTTCCATGTATCTCGGCTTCATCTTGAATGGGTATTTCTTCTGCCGGGGTTGGTTCTTCTTGAACAACCACCTGCTTTCCTTTGTCCTTTGGACCCATTCTCGGAGGTAGGACTCTTCCACTTCTTAAGTTAACTTATGTAATTTCCTCTCGAATCTAGTGTTGAGCTTGCTTGGTGTTTCTTCCTGAACCGGAATGACGGGTTCTTCGGATTAGCTTCGAGTACGAAGGCTCTAACTCTATTGTGATTTGGAGCTCCTCGAAACTCGCAAATGGATTCATTGCTTATTGAACTCGTCGTAGCCTCCTTGGTGGATGTCTTCTTCGTCATCGTGATCTTCGAGATTGTGTATGATTTGAGAATTGTCATTTGTATCGAAATCGATGTCCGGATTGTCGCTAGTTACGTAATCGTTAGAAACGAGTCAAAACGTAGCCAACGCCATCACCCTTATCATTATAAGATCCCACCGAAGTGAGCGGATAATCATACGAGTCGGGGGTTCGAGGGATTTCTCCCCGAATCCGAAACAACTATCCTAGGATAAGCGACCCCTAGTCCAGCCTTAGGAGCCTCGGTCCTTTCTTCTTCGTTGATTTTCTTCTTCTCTTCGATCGTCTCTGTTGAGGTGGTTCTTCTATCGCAAGTGACGGTGTCGGCTTAGCGGGTTTCGAACTTTGAATTGAAGCTCGCACCGAAGCGGTTTGGATGTTGTCTAAAATCTTTTTGAAGACCTCGTCCAAGCGGTAGTCCATCCATCGTCGGTTGTATAGGGATCTATCGGAATGATGGGATCAGTCGAGATAACATTGACGGAACCTCCTTTCTGGGGTTCCTTCATGTACTCCTTCGGGATTGTTATATTCCTTTTCCGAAGGTTGTCGTTGAGCCAACTTTTGAAGGTAATGAAATCTTCTATCTTGTGTCCAAGCATCCGGTGATAAGGGCAAAAGTTGGGATCACCTTTCTTGTTGACTTCTTCGGTCTCTTAGGCTCGCGGTTGGAAATGCGGAGTCTTCATCGGACTACGGAACATTTTCGGCATTGCTTCATTCTTGAATGGATATTCCCTGCTCGAAGCTCCCTTAATGTACGTTGCGGACGAGGCGGTTGTTCATACTGTGGAGATGACTGATAGCTGGGTCGGGGTTGCTGGTAATTTTGTTGAGGTTGCGGTGGTCGTTCGGACGATATTTATATCGGTTGCTTGCCTTTGTCGACTGCTGCAACGATCCCGGATTTCTTTTCAAAAGTCTTCGCGGGCTTTTGCTTGTACGTCTTGTCGGCGAAATTTAATTGCTTCGCCTCCTCTTGCAAGCTCCGGCCTTGCTTAACAACTTCTCGAAAGTCTTAATAGTGAATCCTTTGAGGAGAAGTGCTATCGGGCCGTGAATGTTTTTAAGTAAGATGCCGATTGCATGTTGTTCTTGTAATTGTGGTTCACACTTCATGCTTAAGTTCCTCCATCGAAGTATGTAATCCACCAAAGTTTCGTTCGGCTACGCTTCTCTACCACTAAATCACCTATAGTGATGTGGTGTTGAGCTCCGGCGAATCGCTTGATGAAAAGGTTTTCTAGTTACGAGAACGTCTTCACCGAACCATTCGGTAATTCGCGTACCAATCAAAGGCGATCCACGACGAGCTGGCCGACGAGCTGTCGGAAGAGTAATGCATCGCTCCGCCGGCATTGCAACAAGCGGCACGAAAGTGCGCAACATCTTGTCGGGGGTTCCCGGTTCCATCAAAGGTCTTGAACGAGAGGTGGTACGAAGCCTTTTGGGTATTGGACGGCGTCGAATTCTTCCGGGTAAGGTTTACCCGTCCGAATGGATGTCCCGCTCTTTGATTGTGCTAAGGCTTCTCGCACTCTCTGTTCCACCAAGCTTTTGATATCCTTTTACGGAATCATACTTTGTGTTGTATCTTTCTTTAGGCTGATCATCCCCGTTGACGGACGTAATCTCCTTTCCTCCGTCTACATTGTGAATGACCTGCAGGGGTGTCTCTCTTTGGGGTTGCACTTGACTGCGGAGAGTGGCTAGGGCTACTGACCATCTCTTCCATCCTCTTCGCCATTTGGGCGATCGTATCTTCTTTCTCTTGAAGCTTGTCTTCTCATCACTTCGGCTCCTCTCTTTGTGCGGTTGCGGGAGCACCTTGTGAAGGCGGACGAAGCTCGTGTTTCGACCATGTTGATTTTCGCATACTCATCGTCCATGAATTCCGATGAATCGATCTCGTCTCCGAATTTCTCTTCTCTTTCTTTTGCTAGTCGTCGAATATCGGTCCTCAACTTTTCCATAGCGTCCTCTAGCGGTCTTTTACGTGCATCCTCGCGGTTGTCGTGTGATAGGTTGTCGGGTTCCCTTCTCGCGAGTCCCTTTCTTTGCGGCGGCGCTTTCTTCGGATTTAAGTCTCTGACGAGACTTTCCTTCTCCAGTCGTTGTTTCAATCTTAGTTGTCCAGGTAGTGGGACGCCATACCATCCTTCTAGCGGCGGAAGGTCTAGGACCGATGGTCCGTCGACCAAATGCTTTGGAAGGTGGTATTCTCCCTGTCTGTAATCACGAAACGACGACAGGCGGACTAGCCTTCATCCTTTTATTTGGCTTTTTCGTAATGATGGCGGGTTCACTCGTGGCCCAAGACGGGATTTGAGCGGCACCCACCTATTCTTCTTAGAATCTCCGATACGGGGCATTTCTCTTTCTTTGCTAGCTTCTCGATCACGGTCACGTAATCGGGTAAATGGCGTGATCCTAGCCCTTTTCTTTCTGTCGTCGTCGTAGTATGCTTGGTCGAGGTAATGTAGAAACAATCCTGCGGACATTTTCCTCATCGAGTTGCGGCGGAAAGGGGATGGAATCTACTTCCTTCCAAAAGGGTGTATCTTCGAGCAATGGTATGTATTCGGGTAGTGGTGTGTACTCGGGGATTTCGGGATTTCCTCCGGAAAGCGACTTCGGTAGCTTTGGCCTTCACGGCAATCTTCCTACTTCTGTTCCTTCTTTGGGTCCGTGTTAGTGATGGAATTCTTTAGCTGGACCCGATTTCAAAAACAGAAGGTCTCACAGGAAAGTCTGTACCCTCCACGGTAGCAGGTTCACCATAGTTATGGATTTTCTTCCCCTTTAATCTAGCAGAAGCCGGGGTAGGTGCAGAGACAACTAGACCAGTGGGGGTAGTAAGAACAGTCCTCCTGCAGACAGCAGTACTCCTCTCAGTCGGGATCTTTTGCAGGGGAGGAAACTCTTGGGTTGACCTAAGGTTGAACTCGAGCAACGGCTTCTCGGTTTCAGATACTTTGTTCGTCAGCGCGAAAAGGGAAACGTCGGTGATCTTGACATTTTTGTTCTCGAATCCTTGTCCAAACCGGATGATCCCATTGTCGGGCAGCTCGTCCTTGTAAACAGCGAAGTCGAGTCCATTGGTGAAGGAGAAAATCAGCTTTGGGGCCTCCATTTCGCGGGGCGGATCCTAATTGTCGGTCCCGAGTTATGCTTCTTCTCATCGGGACGAAAAGAAAGGAATTGAAAAGAGTCCGAACACATTCTTGTTCATGTATTTATAAGAAGAAGTTATTTGTTAAAAGAGTCATTCATTAAAGGGTTTGTTTGTTTAGAACGAAATGTTCAAAGGTGTAGAGAAGGTAGGGAATCCGATTCAGAGTTGGAAAGGAAAAGAAAGTCTTATGCAAGACTTCTCGACTCGAAGGATTACTCCTAAACTAACACCTATTGGGGGTCCGCCCCACCTCGAAATGAGGTAGAAGGATCTCGGAACCTCTCTATTTAGGGGTGTCTAAACGGTGGCTCCTAAATCCGAGAGAATGTTGGCTATACTTGTTCGAGGTAGAAATGAACATAGTATTCCAATGGAAAGAAGGATAGCTTGATCCACGAGGGACATGGATACACTACCGATTTTTGAAAGCGAAATTGTCGATTAAAAATGGAGAGAGGAATTTTCCCAGCGGAGTCGCCAGAAATATGTCGGCATTATTTTTTAGGTTGTGTTGTATTTAGAAAAGGGGTCGCCTAACAGAAATTGTCGGCGAATTTTAAGATTTTAAATTTAGTTTAAATATATATAATTTGAAAACTAGTATTTGATTTTGAAAATAATTTTAAATTTGAAAATTTTAAGATATGAAATTAAGCTGATCTCACATCCCAAATAGTTTATATAAACGAGCACCGCACTACGAACCGTGTATCTATCCCTAAGAATAGACACATCTGCTTGATGGTGGGGCTCGATTAAATAAACTAAAAGATTTGTGACATCCGTTTGCTCCGCGAACCAATTTTATGTGTCGACAAATTCCCTGCTTAATATGAAAAACATTAAACGGGGTTTATATTACACAGGTTCTTTAAAATTCCCTATAAGGGCAAGCCCCTATGAGTTAATTACATCTTAAGTGACGGGAATTACCTAAGAAAACTCTCGATAATAATCGGTAGTTACGCTCTCAAGAATTTCAAAGTTTAAGTTTTCAAAGGATTGAATTTTGGAATTTCAACAGGGAATGGATCAAGTTTGGAACATTTTGTTTTGGGAATTCAAAGGAAGAAAAGTAGGAGAAATTACAAATTCGAAGTGAACTTCGGTAATTTCCCGACTATCCTATAGTTTGTCTTGGACTTGGGAAAGTCCTAATGTTTATTTAATGTTTTGATCTTGCCAGTTTTAGTTAATTAGGACTTATATCCGTATGACATGATCATACAAATGGCTCGGAAGATGTGAGGGTTTATGTCGTATCGGACGACTACCTCGGAATCCTAAGACCGGTTAGGGCTTAATTTGCAATGCAAATGCCTAACAAAAGGTTGAGGATTTATGTTGCACTAGGCAAACTACCTCGAAGTCCTATGGCTTTGTTGTTTAATTCTAGGAAAGTTTTGCTGATGTAGATTCAAGTTTTGCTGACGACGATGGCCGTGCTGCCCACCATGCTCCAAGCTCCTTGTTGTTGCACAGGTTTAGTTTTAGAAGTCATAAATCAGGAGATGAGAGAAGTATTTTGGTTTAGAGAAGTCTTAATTTCCAAGTGTTTTTGTGTTTTAATTAAAACAAATCTTAAAGTTGATTATAACGACACCGGTTAAGATCCAACGGTTCCATCCTTCAGGCATCGTTATTTTAATCGGATTCAGTTAGTCCAGATGAATTTGCTAAACTCAACTGAATGAGTTCCACACTTTCATTTAGACCGTGGGAAATCATGTTAGCAACACGTAGGTTACATCATCCGAGGTATTCCCGATCATCCAACAGGACGTTTTAATTTAGTTGTAATTGTAGTTTTGTATTACGTTTGTGATTAAATTTTGAGTTGTTTTATATTTTGAAATGTTGTGGTGGTGAATTTTATCTAGCAATGACTTTTAATTTAGTTTTGGTTTCGGTTTTAGGGACTATCCTAAAGGTGTGGGTTTTCATGCAACGAGTTGTTTATCATGCAAGAAAAAGTAAGTGCGATGCAATTAAAGAAATTGCAATAATGTAAATTGCGATAAAATAAAAGCGTACTGGAGGGTCTTCCCGTCATCCCAAGCTGCACTTAAAATACAATTAGAATATTTAAACAAGTTCCTAGGTAAAGCTAAGGGAAGGGTTATGGTTTTCTACCAAATTCCTAATCCTATAGCTAGTCATTTCCTATGACGTCTAGGTCTTTGTGTTTTAGTTTGAGGACGATTTTCTTCATCGAAAGAATAATTAAATTCAATTGTTCTTATGAACATCCTATCATATCGAGGAAGTGCTTAAGACAAATCTTAAACATCTTTTCAATATTTCTAGGATTGTTTTAAGTCCAAATGAATTTAATTATACAAATGAATTAATCGTCCAGGAATTCAAGTTTTGTTGTTATCTTGCTCGGTGAACTAGGACATTTGAATATCCTATAGGTGAAGTAACATTTCATTTAATGTTCGTTTAGGAGTTATAATAACCAAAGCTTTCGAGGGCAAATTGGTGTTCAAATGATTTAATTTAAGTTAATGGGTTTAAATTTGGAATAGTGTTCGAAGTTGTTTTATATTTAATTTCTTTATGTCTTAGGTAATGTTATTTAATTCAATTTCATTTAACTTTAATTTAATTTAATCTAATTTTAATTTTAATTTAATTTAATTTAATTCAATTTAGTTTGATTTGATGTTAAATTAATTTAGTTTAATTTGATTTATTTTCCTTTAATTTAATTTAATTTGATTTAATTTTAATTTAATTTAATTTAACTAAACCCTATTTAATTTAATTTGATTTAATTTGTTTGATTTAATTTAATTTAATTTAATTTGTTTTAATTTAATTATTTAATTTGATTTAATTTAATTTAATTTAATTTTAATTTAATTTAATTTAATTTTAATTTAATTTAATTTAATTTAATTTGATTTAATTTGTTTGATTTAATTTTATTTTATTTTTAATTTTAATTTAATTGAAAATTTAAAAAGAGTTTAATAATTTAACTTTTTAATTTAAT